>CM069070.1:18282500-18869149 GCA_035220775.1 Malus fusca
AGTTCTATATTCCTCAAAACCATACTCGGATCCAAGAAACACATAATGCAGCCTTTCTAGAAGATCAAGATGCTTCATATTTGTCAAGGGAAAATTTTGTATTTGAAGATATGCATCAGATTCATGACAACCCTATAGCAATGGATTACACTCAGGTTCCATTCTTTCCTCAACAATTGTCACCTGCAATTGAAGATTTAAGTGAAGAATTAGGGACTCATGTTGATAACACTATAGAGTTTGAACAATTATCACAGCCTGCAACATCAATCCCACCTTCAATTGAACTAAGAAAATCTACAAAAGCTCGAAAAGCTACTACAATAAGTGACTTTGTGTACTTACAAGAAAGTGAGTTTGGTATAGGATGAGTTAGATTGAAAGTCCTCAATCAGTTCTATGGCACAATGCTATGAAGGATGAGTTAGATTCAATGTTCAAAAATCAAGTTTGGACATTGGTGGAATCAAATTCTAAAAATAGGCCAATAGGTTGCAAGTGGGTGTATAAAACAAAAAGGGAAGCTAATGGTAGAATTGAGAGATATAAAGCAAGGTTGGTTGCTAAGGGATTCACTCAGAGAGAGGGAATCGATTATAATGATACTTTCTCTACAGTTTCCTTTAAAGATTCCATGTGAGTTATCATGTCTTTAGCTGCCTATTTTGATCTTAAGTTACATCAAATGGATGTAAAGACATCTTTTCTTAATGGAGACCTACAAGAGGACATCTATATGAAACAACTTGTTGGATTTGTTGAAAGAGGGAAGGAAAATATGGTATGCAAGCTCAATAAGTCAATATATGGCTTGAAACATGCATCAATGCAATGGTATTTGAAATTTGATCAAATTGTCTCTGCACAAGGTTTTGTAGAGAATAAGCTAGATGATTGCATATATATTAAGTTCTTAGGATCCAAATTCATCTTCCTAGTGCTTTATGTTGATGATATTCTTCTTGCTAGTTCATGTCCACAATTGCTTCAAAGTACTAAAAGAATGCTAAGTGATAATTTTGAGATGAAAGACCTCGGTGAAGCACATTATGAATTGGGAATAGAGATTGTTCGAGATAGACAGAAGAGGCATCTTGGTTTATCTCAAAAAGGTTACATTGACAGAGTATTAGTGATGTTTAATATGGAAAGCTACAACAATGGTCAAGTTCCAATTAATAAAATAGTTAAGTTCTCGAAAAATCAGTGTCCAAAAACTGATTTGGAAATGAAGAAAATGCAGTCTAAACCTTATGCTTCATTGGTTGGAAGTCTCATGTATGCAACTATATGTACAAGACCATATATTGCCTTTATTGTTGGCATGCTAGGTAGGTTTCAAGCAAATCCAGGTGAAGCACACTGGGTGGCAGCTAAGAAAGTCCTACGATACTTGTAGAAAACCAAAAGCTATATGTTGGTGTATGTTAGGTGCAATTCTTTGGAACTTATGGGATACACTAACTCAAATTTGACTGGAGATGTGGATGACAAAAAGTCAACAGGAGGTTATATCTTCATGCTCAACGAAGGGGCGGTTTCATGGAAAAGTGCAAAACAAACTGTCATTGCTACATCCACTATGGAGGCTGAATTTGTAGCTTGTTTTGAAAGTATGAAATAGGCAGCTTAGTTGAAGAATTTCTTGACAGATTTAAAGATTGTGAATTCAATTCAGAAGCCTGTTAAGATGTTTTGTGATAACAACTCGACTGTATTCTTTGCCAAGAATAATAGGCTTACTTCAGCTTCAAGGTTGATGCATGTGAAATTTATTAAAGTCAGAGAACGGGTAAAGAAAAGAGTTATTAAAGTCCAGCACATAAGCACTGCTATGATGCTTGATGGCCCCTTGACTAAAGCAATGCCTATTGGAGTATTTAAAAAACATGTTTCTTGGATAGGAGTGCTAGAGGGTTTTGATTAGTGGGAGTAATCAAGTGTGTTTCAAGAGCTTGGGATTACAGCTATATGTGATTTGGAACAATGGGTGCAGTTCTGACAAGCTGAGGTTAATTTATACATAGCTAGTTTGCTAGTTTGATTTTTTGTTTTTAATAAAAGTCTTTGTCTCGAGACTCAGCGCTTTAGTTTTGAAATATTGTAGTTCTAATGACGGACTGAGTTAGAAGTTAGATTCATTTGATACTTTGGAAAAACAGTTTGTTTGTTTTAAAGTTTATAGTTAAATGAATTTTATTTACTCATTAATATGTTGCTTTTCATTGAAGATTAATATGTGTTATGATCTTTTGAAAAGTGGGAGCATAATCTTGATTGTTTATATCAGCCTAAGTCATGAGTCATATTTGCAGATTGAATATATGTGAGCTTTGAATCAAGACTGCATTTTGGTTGTAGTCTGAGATTCTTGGTTTCTATATTTTGAAATGTAATGAGATGTTAGTCATGATGGTAAATCTTGAATAAGGCTATGTGATCACTTCCTATAATTGGTGAAAGCCATGCCTGATCTTTGTCTCATTCTCAAGTGGGAGAATGTAAGAATATGAACATGAGATTAGGTGACTGGCATTAGCTATTTGAGACCAATTGGTATAAGAAAGCCTTATAGGAAGATGTATACTAGTTTTTGTCACTAGAGGATTTTGTTGCAATTATGAACTAATATGGATTGGGAAAACATAAGTTGTTTTCCATAAGGACTCTAATAGGGAATCCTCATTCCATTGTGAGAAGGGATATGTGTATATATATATATATATATATATAGCGATCTCTCCTCTCACAGGATTACGCTCTTTAAGAACTAAGCCATATTCTTAGTTTGAGTAATTAGTATCTCGACAGAGAGAAGAAGAGTTGTTGTGCATTCAAGCTGATCGTGGATAACCATGGCTGCATCCAATGGAAGTTCTTCAGGGTAGTATATTTCAACCCTATATGGATTGGTGTTTTGTATTTTGTTCAGTTGTGATTGGAGTAACTGAAGCTTGTTTGTGGTATAGAGTTAACATATCAACCACCGCTTAACTGTGCACGTGGAAAACATGATACTCGTTGTCGTTATTTCATGGACACGCATGACCTTAACGTCTTTTAAGCTTTTTCTTAATTTTTTTTTTTTTGCCGAGGCCAACTATGTTGTGGTCATACTCACTAAATTATGAGGCACAACATACGTACATCATAACTAGTGAACATTTTCGCTTCTCATATTAAGATGTAGCCATGCACACCACATTCACATTACAGAAAAAAATTTACAAATTTCTGCAATTGAACACTTGAATCAGAAATTGTTCCATCCCAGTTTTGTAGCACGTCAAAACTTGAAATTTATTCCACAACCCATATGCCCCAACATGAAAATTTAACTTCTAAGTATTAATTCATCTTATAAACGACCCATTTATTCCATAAATCATTGATGAATGAACTTGGAACTAAACATCCTACCTTACAATGCCTACCGAAGCTTCAGTCGCCAGAGAAAATGAAACTTTCCAACCAAAACAGAAAATATGGTACAAAACCCAGGTCACTCTTCTCACCTCTCTTTGGACTTCCCTCTCTTCGAAATTGGAGCTTAGAGATCTGAGCTCAACCCAGAAACCCAGAGCTCTCTTGACATCCCTTTTTTCCCCAAATGAGAATAGTGATGCAAGAGGTTGATGATTTTTAGTATTTATATGTGGGTATTTTAGTAATTTCGGTTTTGTGCATGGTATGCATAGCTTGTTCATGGCCAGTTTGTCCTACTTATGTCCCAAGATTATGAAATTGTCCCATTTTGGGGTATTTCCCAAAAATAAATAATAGGTTCCAGCCACTGTTGAATTTCATTCAGGTGTTGTATTTAGGATTGTGGCTTTTTTATATTTTGTCTGCTTTTAGGGTTTGGAGCTTAGGGTTTAAAACGACAACTTTTACCAACTTTCTTTGTACAAAAAGGAAAAGACAAAAAGAGGAAACAAGACTTTTACCTATCCAGTTTTAATTAACTAGTTAATTACTGGTTTGCAAGTTAGTATATTTAGAAAATAATCATTAGACTCGCGTCCATGTCATATTTTATTATTTTTCTAAAAGTTTATTATATTTTTAGTATCCCTTTATTGCCCTTAGGTGCAGATAAATTTTTAAACATTTTGGAGTTATTGATTCCTCATGTCTCTTTGCATTCAGTTACGATTCAACTTTCCATCTCCGACGTCAATGAAGTTTTTCCCTTTTTCTCTGCTGATGACGATGTTCACGCTTCATTTCTATATATTGATCCCGAAAATCAGTTTCCCCTTATTGGTTGGATTGTCTCATTATCAATTCATAGTAATCATCCTGATTTTCAGAATTCTTATATAAACTCTTGGGTCCAAAATCAAAGTCAAGCAGTTGTTGTGTTATTGATTGGTGATCCATGCATACTAGACTATTTTTCGTTCGGGTTTTCAGCACCAATTTCGACCAGTCCATCCATTCTGGGGTAAGTTCTGTATGTTAACCAAGTTGTAATCTCAGAGAATAATGAGATGTATAATGCTTGTGAAAGATACGGAGAAGAAGAAAGAAGATAGAGAGAGATAACAAAAGATTTAGAGAGAGATAGTTAATCTTTTCATGTATATTTTCTGTCAATATACATTCTTACAATATCAAGACTATATACTATCTTCTATGAAACTTATTGTCTAAGTCACAATGTAACTAACTCTAACAACCTTCCTAATCTTTTGACAAGTGTCTCCATATTCTACCATTGGATTACTATCCTTAACATCCCCCCTCAAGCTCAAGAGAGGTGGAATCGAGACTGAGATTGCGATAATGAGTTTCAAAGAGAGGAGTTGATAACCCATTGGTCAGTATGTCTGCATATTGTTCACTGGAAGCCACAAACTGAACATGCAACTACTTCTTTGCAACTCGTTCACAAACAAAATGAATGTCAACTTCAATGTGCTTTGTGCATTGATGTAGAACCAGATTTGATGTTAATGCAATTGCTGACATATTGTCATAGTACAAAACTGGTGAACTAGGGATATCAAGATGCACAAATGTCAATACTTGCTTAATCCAATCCAGTTCAGCTGCAATAGCAGCAAGTGCTCAATACTCGACCTCAGTTAATGACCTGGATACTGTTTGTTGCTTCTTAAAAGACCAGGAGATCGGATTTGAACCCAAAAATATCACAAAACCAGTAGTAGATCTTCTGTCATTAGGGTATCCAGCCCAATCAGCATCAGAAAATGCTCTCATAATGTCTGAATTAACTTCCAATCCTCCTCGAACATACCTAATACCCAAACAGACAGTACCTTTTAGATATTTGAGTATCCTCTTGACTGCACTAAAGTGAGATTCCATGGGAGTTTGCATGAACTGACATACTTGATGCACGTCAAAGGCTATATCTGGCCTAGTGAATGTTAGATATTGCAAAGCACCAACCACACTTCTATAAAGAGCTGGATTGTTATAAGGTTTCCCATCATCAAGAACTAATCAATTATAAGGCAGATAGGGGGTTGAACAAGGCTTGGAATCAAGCATTTCAGTCTTTGTGAGGAGGTCCTTAACATATTTTTCCTATGATAGAACCAAACCATCATTCTGTGAAATAACTTGAATTCCCAAAAATAAATGCAGAGGACCTAAATCTTTTATATCAAACTATTGTGTCAAGGCAACAATCACATCATTGATCAAACTTGGAGCATTACCAGGGCTGATAATGTCATCCACATAAAGAAGCAATAGTACAACAGAAGAGCCAAACTGTTTCACAAATAAAGATGGATATGCATGAGTTGTTTTGAAACCAAGTGATGGCAAAAAACTGGTAAACCTATCATTCCAAGCTCTAGGGGCCTGTTTTAAACCATATAGAGACTTATGTAGTTTGCAAACATAGGCAGAGTGTTGAGGATCACTAAAACCTAGAGGTTGTGACATGTGCACCTCTTCCTGCAATACTCCATGCAGAAATGCATTCTTAACATAGAGTTGTCTCAAATTCCACCCAAAATGAGCTGTCATAGCCAACACAAGCCTCACAGTTGTTAGCTTAACAACTGGACTAAATGTTTCCCCATAATCTATGCCTTCATCTTGATTGAATCCTTTTGCCACCAATCGAGCCTTATATCTCCCTATGGACCCATCAACATTCTTTTTAATCTTAAACACCCATTTAAAACCAATAATGTTTTTCTGTGCAGGAAAATGAACTAGACTCCATGTAGACTGAGTATGGAGTGCATCTAATTCTTCTTTCATTGCATCAACCTAAACTTTACACTTCAATGCAGATTTGTATGTTGCAGGTTCAACAGTAGAGAGATCCACAATCCCACTTTCATGAACTGTAGTAAGAAATGCCTTCTTTTTGGAAATACCACTATTTGATCTGGTTTGCATTGGATGCAAATTCAATGGAAGAATAGATAACATTGCTTGAATACATTCAGGTTGAAACTCAGAGACCATAGAATTCTCAATTGGAACCTCATGAGCCACAGGGATATGTCTAGATGAAGATTGTTTAGTTGGATTGATGGATTGTGTTGAAATTAGTAGGTTAAGATCATTGGACAATGATGATGGTGAGACTAGCACATTATCAAGATTAGGCATTGATGGTTGTATACTTGGTTTTGACACTTGATGTATGAGGACCTGGTGCATGTGTTGATGCAATAACTGAATAAGGAAATTCAGATTCATCAAACAAAACATGCCTGGAAATATAAACTTTCTTTTTTATGACTTCATAACATAGGTAGCCCTTGTACTTTGATGCATATCCCAGAAAAATGCACTTAATTGTTCTAGGTTGTAACTTTGTAGAGGTTAAGGGTCTTAAGAGTGGATAACAAGAGCAACCAAAGACTTTGAGGTGACTAACATCAGGGACAGAACCATAGAGCATTTCCAATGGTGATTTCTGATTCAGAGTTTGTGATGGCATTCGATTAACAAGATATACTGATGTTTGACATGCAAAAGACCAAAATGGTGTAAGTAGGTAAGATGTTTGAAGAAAAGTGATTGTAGTTTCAATAATGTGACGATGTTTCCTCTCGGCCAAACCATTTTGTTCTGGGGTGTATGGACAAGATAAGTGGTGACTAATGCCTTTGGCAGCAAGAAAGGTTTGTAACTGTTTCCCTATATACTCACCTCATCCATCACTCTGAAGTGTTTTAATAGACACTGAGAAATGATTAAGTACAAACTGATAGAATGTAATAAATGTGGGACAAACATCAGCTTTATTGACAAGTGGAAAAATCCAACAAAATCGAGTACATTAATCTATGAAGGTAACATAGTACATAAAACCTTCTATAGACAGACATGAGGCAGGACCCCATACATCACTGTGTACAATATCAAAAGGTTTGACAGATTTGTATGTGGCTGAATCAAATGGTAGCTTGCTAATTTTGCCCTCAATACAACTTGAACACATCACAAGTATAAAATCAGAAATGCTAGATACAATTGATTTCTTAAGCATAAGAGAAAAAACTTTGTTGGAGGGATGGCCTAACCTATGGTGCCATAAGCTAGAGGTTACTGGTTTGCCAATATAAGCAGCAGAGAAGGCTTTTGGTGTATGAGATGAAGATAACGTGAAGGGGATGGGATACAATCCATCATTGCAGAGACCTTTAAACAATATTCTCCCTGTGGCTTTGTCCTGAATCCAAAATTACCAAGCATCAAATATCAACCAGCAATTATTATCAAGACAGATTTTATGTACAGAGAGTAAATTCTGAGCACATATAGAACTGAATTTAATTTTAGATTGTGAAAGGGGGTCTGCAATATGGAAGATCCTTTATGAGAGACTTTCAAACCTTCACCACTAGCAGTTTGAATCATCTCAGTGGAAGGAAAATGAGTTGCCAATGACAAATTCTTCAAATATGCAGTTATGTGGTTTGTTGCACTTGAATCTGTAAGCCAAACTTGCTGAGAAAAGATTGAGTCAATTGGACGCGCAAATGCATTGACATGCATAGCATTCATTGATCCAGAAGTAGAATTAATGTTGGCATTCCTGAAATGACAAAATTGTGCACTGTGGTTCTTTCTTCCACAGATTTGACACCCTTCAACTATTGCAGATTCAGTGTTCCGAAATTTACATGTATCAGCAAGATGACCATATTTGCCACATTACTGACAAGAATTTCCAGAATTAGCCTGAATTGGTGAAGTTCCAAGAATCCCACAAGCTGAATTTGGATAAAAAAAGGCTTGTTGTTCCCAAATTTGGAACCATACTAGAACTTCCCTTTACCTTTATTCTTGTTGTAGAATGGTTTATATTGAGAGCCATATTGAGTTCCATAGGATCCTTCAGAATTAGACCCGGCAATTTGATTATTGTAAGAAGACAGTTGTCCAGATTTCCCATTAAAAAGTGTCTGAGAACCACTGTTATCAACAACCATCGTAGTAAGAAAAGAAGTTGCAGAAGCACTCTCAAGCATTGCTTCTTCAGCAAGCAATTGAGATCTCAGATCTTTAAGAGAAATAACATGTTCCATACCGCTAATGATTTATCTAATGGTATTATACTCAGATGATAGGCCATTAAGAGTAAGAATTACTATATCATCATCATCAAACTTAACCCCAGCTGCAGAAAGATAGTCTCTAGCCTCCTTGATCCTTTGCAAATAAAGAGAAATATAATCATTACCCTTTTTAATATTTTGTAGTTCGGACTTCATCTAGAAAATACTCGTTTTTGTAACAGTCGAGAATTGTTCCTTGAGTCTTGTCCATAGATCCTGAGCACTAGTACTCCATATAGCACAAGAAATGGCAGGTGATGAGAGTGTTGCAGTAATCAACTGCATCAATGCACGATTGTGCATCTTCCAGATCTTGTAGGCATCAGATTCTGTTTGAGAAGTAACTCCTTCAGAATCAACCTCAGACCCATTAGATGTAACCTTTATGAATTGAACAGGACAAAGTGCGGATCCATCCACAAAACCCATAATTCCATGCCCTTCAAGAAGAAGTTGCATCTGAAAATTCCAAACAAGTAATTGGTCTCATCGAGCTTTACTATCACAAATGTTGAAACAGTGGATATAAGGGATGTAATTGGAGATTGAATAATCTGCAGTTGTGAAGTAGTAACCATTTCTGCAAGAAACCTGAAATCTTGAAGAAGAACAACGATTGAGGACTTATATCGAACACTTGGTGTGCACAGCAAACAAACATCAAGAAAAATGATAGAGAGAAGATGAAGGACACCAAGAAACCAGAAATGATGATAATGGGATCAGAAATGATGAGCGGAAGCAGTTCAAGATCGAAAATATCCAACCGAGCAATTAGCTATTTCGGCGACGATACCATGTTAACCAAGTTGTAATCTCAAAGAAGAATGAGATGTATAATGCAAGTGAAAGACACGGAGAAGAAGAAAGAAGATAGAGAGAGATAAAGAAACATTTAGAGAGAGAGAGAGGTAATCTTTTCATGTATATTTTCTATCAATATACATTCTCACAATATCAAGACTATATATTATCTTCTATGAAACTTATTGTCTAAGTCACAATGTAACTTGTTTGTACCATACTTAAACAATCCTGAAACTACCAAGTACCGGTCAACGTTATACCGTCAAGGACCCATAAGAGTTTCCCTCCAACCAGGAGGCCAATCACAGCGCAACACGTGTCAACACCAAGAGGCCAATCACAGGGCGCCACATGTCAACATCAAAGACCAATCACAACATGACATGTGTCAAGGCCAGAACAAAGCTAGAAACTCTCTTCTATAAAATGAGATCATTCTCCCACAATAATCGTTAATGTCATTTGTACTAAATCATTCACTAGTACTCACTAAAGGAGAGCTTGAACCTATGTACTTAAGTAAACCCTTCATAATTAATGAGAATTCCTCTACTCCATGGACGTAGCCAATATGGGTAAACCACGTACATCTTGTGTTTGCTTCCATGTGTCTATCCATTTGCATACTTATCCACACTAGTGACCGGAGCAATCTAGTAAAGGTCACAAACTTAACACTTTATGTTGTACCAAAGTCCTCACTGATTTTGTTCATTACCATTTAGCGTAGTTTGTGGGAACGACACTTATTCTCACTCTCTTCAGCTTTGTCAAGCTGGTTTCCACCATTCGTAAACTCTCTTTTGATCAAGCATCCCTCTCCAACATAGGGAGCGAAGGAAGCCACAACACATAGAACGATACCCCATTTGCGCCTTGTGTGAGGCTGCGAAAGAAGGAACGAAAGAAGCTTGCTCTCAAGCTAAAGTCGAGGAGCTGGAGGCTCAGAACAACAAGATACCAATAAAGAATGAGATCTTCCAAGAACAATATGAGAATCTCTTTGAGACGTTCCACAAAACTAGGTATACTCAAACACGCGAGCTTGTTGCCCTTGTGGACATCAACCATCATCTGGGTGCCCTCCAACATGGAGGGTCACCTTCCTTCTACATGGGTATCCTTGATGAGGAGCGAGCTAATCATCAAAACATTGATCAACATGAGACTTCTCTTAACCCAGATGCTTCGACCCGAAGCAGGAGAAGTAGAGGAAGACACCTACGTGAAGAAGGGTTGGAATGATCGAAAGCCGTTTATCGTGACTGCCGAGACTTCCTAAAGCAACGTCGAGAGAATCCCCTCCACATAGCTCGAATATCAATGACCCAAGGGTTTCTGAAAGACTCGGTCCCCACCCACGACCCAGGCCAGCTGCCCATCTAGGGAAAGAACGACAGGTCCCAGAGGAACATGAAGGTATAGAGGACTTGAAGGTATTCCGATAAACTCACCCTAAAAGTCAGCACGGCGAGTCTAAGGAAAAATCACACGCTTTTCCTCAAACTTTCCTACTTCCAAGAGGCGATGAAGACTTACGGAAGAAAATTCCAATGGTACATGACTCCACTCATGACCCCCTTGTCCTACAGCTCTTTGAGGAAGTAAACAAGTTGAAGGCCGAACGTCAGGCCGAGATACCTGACTATAACCAACCCAGGCATGACCCTCTCACAAGGAGGATCCTCGACACCCCCCTTCAAGCGAAGACAAAACAAAAGCTTAGTTTACAACTCTATACTGAAAGGGATGACCCGATTGAACACCTGAACCTCTTTGAGTCCACCATGGCATATCGAATGCACACCGACGAAGAGCGATGTCTTCTCTTCCCTTCCACCCTCTCTGGCGAAGCTCTAAACTGATGACTTGTACACTATTCGCCAGAAGCCGGACGAGTCACTACAAGAGTATGCCGGTTGCTTCAACCATGAGTATTCTCGATGCGCTGAGGTAGATGACAAGACCGCCCTCAAAGCCTTCACGGCAGGCCTACGTGATTGTTTCTTCAAGTACATGATCAATGCCAACACTTGGAAGACTTACTCTGAGGTGATGGCACAGACTTACAACCACGCCTCTACCGAAGTAAGGACATACCAAGGGAACCCTCATATGGTTAACCCCTATCAACAAGTGGGAAGTGGGAGTCAAGTTCTACCAAGTGAGGAGATCTTGGCCATTCAGACACCCATTGCATCATCTCCTACCTCATTTAGCTACTTGCTAAGTCACCAAACGTATTTGTCTTTCGGTAAGAGGAAGGATTTTTACTCTCAGCAAGCCCATTACAACAAAAGGGATAAAAGTTCGTATCAAGACAACCAGGGGTGAACGTACCGTCGACTATTATGACTATGGGGCCAAGCCTCACTCTTCCAAAGTGGAGGACTAGGTACTGAAGGAAATGCTATTATAAGAAGGCATACACATTACAAATGTTTTGACCTTCAACCGCTTAAGATCTTTTGTCATACAAGCCATTCGGCAATATTTAAAGAAGAGGGAATTCAGACAACTTCTTCTGAGTCTTTTGCATTCCTAGCACTGGAACACTTGGTCTACGCTGACCTACCTCTATACTCCAACTCAGAGCTTCAACATGCGTACTTTGACACAAAGTATGTGATACTAAGTGTTACAACCAACATGGTTCACATATCGAAAGCATGGATCCCTTCATGCATAACAAAACATTCATAAGCATCACTCATGTCAATGAACATAAACATCATACATTCTAACACATTCATACATAAACATCATACATTCCAACACATTTATACATAAACCAACTGTGCTTCGAAATGATTCAACATACTTTGTGTCATTCGACACTTGCTACAATGTGCCTCGACACCTTGCCCTTATTCTCACCAACTAGGTGATGAAATAACTCACATTCGTGTCATCAACCAGGTGATGAAATGTACAACCCGTACTTTAATATTATTTGGCAAGTTGCCACTCTTATCACCAACCAGGTGAAGAATGCACTCACCTTCGTGCCACCAACCAGGTTATGAAATGTACAACCCGTACTCTAATATTATTTGACAACTTGCCACTCCTATCACCAACCAGGTGAAGAAAGAACTCACATTCGTGCCACCAACTAGGTGATGAAATGTGAAGAAGGAACTCATCTTCATGCCACCAACCAGGTGATGAAATGTACAACCCGTACTCTAATATCATTTGGCAACTTGCCACTCATGCCACCAACCAGATGAAGAAAGAACTCATCTTCATACCACCAACCAGGTGATGAAATGTACAACCCATACTCTCCTTCATGCCACCAACCAGATGGTGAAATGTACAACCCGTACTCTAATATTATTTGGCAAGTTGCCACTCTTATCACCAACCAGGTGAAGAAGGAATTCACATTCGTGCCACCAACCAGGTTATGAAATGTACAACCCGTACTCTAATATTATTTGACAACTTGCCACTCTTATCACCAACCAGGTGAAGAAGGAACTCACCTTCGTGCCACCAACTAGGTGATGAAATATGAAGAAGGAACTCATCTTCATGCCACCAACTAGGTGATGAAATGTATAACCCGTACTCTAATATCATTTGGCAACTTACCACTCATGCCACCAACCAGGTGATGAAGGAACTCATCTTTGTGCCATCAACCAGGTGATGAAATGTGATGAAAGGTGATGAAAGAACTCACCTTCGTACCACCAACCAAGTGATGAAAGCAACTTACCATTCATTCCACCAACCAGAAGACGAGTGGTACAACTTGTACATGTGAACTCATAGCATTCACAAATAATCAAAAACCCTCAAGCTTTACAACTCAACTAGGGGAGCATTCATGCCTAACAAGAGTTATAGTCACCAACAAAGTCTTATTGCAAGCCAACAACGGCTTCAGTACATGGTATACGAAGATCAAGCTCTTCAGCCCTCTTGCATCTGCTTTAGACATTTCTCCTCTGTAACAATGCAAACACTACAACTCGTAGAAAGCTTCACACACTCTTGATCAAGACTGTTCGAAGCAAATTCAATTTATATGGTTCATCCAAACCTTCGATTACTACAAGGTGTGGCTTGCATCACAATCTCTTGCCCAACAGTGTGGAAGCAAAATTTGTATATGTTGTATCTCCCACATTTTCAAATTTCTAGTTTTCCCAAAAAGAAAATAAATAAATAAAGGAAATTGGGAAATTCAACAAAGCTTCATCAATGGAGGACAACTACAAATTCTCAAAAGCTTCACACACTCTTGATCAAGATAGTGTGAAGCAAAACCAATTTATGGTGGAAATCAAAAGCTTCATCAATGGAGAACAACCACAAATCTCAAAAGCTTCACACACTCTTGATCAAGATAGTGTGAAGCAAAATCAATTTATGGTGTCAAGAAAGCTTCATCAATGGAGAACAACTACAATCCTCAAAAGCTTCACACACTCTTGATCAAGATAGTGTGAAGCAAAATCAATTTATGGTGCCAACAAAAGATTCACCTACAAAGCTTCAACTCCAAAGCTTCACCTACAAAACCTTCAACTTTAAAGCTTCACCACAAAAGCTTCACCAAATGGAGGGCAACTACAATTTTCAAAAGCTTCACACACTCTTCATCAAGATAGTGTGAAGCAAAATCAATTCATGGTACCCAACAAATCTTCAACCTCAAAGCTTCACCTACAAAGCTTCACCTATAAAGATTCACCACAAAAGCTTCACCAACAAAAGCTTCAACAAATGGAGGGCAACTACAATTCTCAAAAGCTTCACACACTCTTCATCAAGATAGTGTGAAGCAAAATCAATTCATGGTACCCAACAAAGCTTCAACCTCAAAGCTTCACCTACAAAGCTTCACCAACAAAAGCTTCAACAAATGGAGGGCAACTATAATTCCCAAAAGCTTCACACACTCTTGATCAAGATAGTGTGAAGCAAAATCAATTCATGGTACCCAACAAAGCTTCAACCTCAAAACTTCACCTACAAAGCTTCAACACCAAAGCTTCACCTACAAAAGCTTCAACACCAAAGCTTCACCTACAAAAGTTTCACCTACAAAAGCTTCACCTACAAAGCTTCAACTCCAAAGCTTCACCTACAAAAACATCAACATTAAAGTTTCACCTACAAAGCTTCAACTCCAAAGATTCACCTACAAAAGCTTCAACTCCAAAAGCTTCACCTATAAAGCTTCAACACTAAACCTTCACCACCAAACCTTCACCTACAAAAATTCAAAAAAAAAAAAAAACCTCCCATTTTTTGGGCCTAACAACTTTCATAACAACTTCTTGGCTACCAGCAAGACACCTCTTTCGTCAACTCCAGCAACCGGAGACTTGGGGGACTCCTACCATATGCTACTGCACCTTGATACTCATAAGTCTCACTACCGCTCAATGACTTGGATTTTTCAAGTCTCCAACCGAGAAGTTTTCCTCACTCGGGGGGGAATTAAGGGAGCATTACCTCAACCTACATGCTTCACTCACAAACCTTCAACAAAATAAAAAAAAATTCAAAGAACTTAGTGAATGAGGCCTTGGTGTATTTAACACAATACGTTGAAATGAAGCAAAACTTATTTATTGATATCTCCGATAAGTTACAAATATGTACATATACATGAATCAGAATAAATAAACAAGATGGAGCCTTCACAAAGGTTGCTCAGGAGAAGTCTCAGCAGTCAGCAGAGCCCCGGAAAGATGAGGCACCGAAGGGTGATCATTCGGAGCCTCAGTACTACGCAGAACCCCAGAAGGAGGAGGCACCAAAGGTTGATCATTTGGAGCTTCATTACACTGTACAGCCCAGGAAGACGAAGGCAATAAATGCCTTTGGAACAAACCCACAAACCTCTGATGATCAAGTAAAATCTGACCATCAGATTCCTGCAGCTGGTCAAGCTTCCTCTTCACGTTTGTAGCATCGTCATGTGCGAGCATGTGCAACTATTTATTCTCATGCTTGAGCCCTCTGATCTCCTGTTTGAGACTTATCACTTCAGCCGCACATGATTCAACTTGGCGGGTTCGAGCAAATAGGCGTTGGGCTATATTAGACACAGAACTTGCACACTGAAAACTGAGAGCCAGAGAATCCTTAACAGCCAACTCATCGAACCGTTTGGAAAGTAGTATGTTATCTTTGGGAGTGAGAAGGTTCTTGGCCACCATCGTAGCGGTCATATCATTCTTCATCACAGAGTCCTCAACGTTAAGAGAACCAGTAGGGGATAAGAAGGATGGGTGTCATATGTTGTCTTGAGGAGGCATGGCTGCCTCTTCACCAAAGTTCAAGTCAAAACGACAATTGGATGGGCCAGACATTTTCAGAAATGATGAAGGAGAAATGAGGTCCAATAAATCTCTGAAGTACAAAAATAAGGGGAAAATTCCTACAAGTAATAACTCTCTGAATGTACTTCTTGCACACAATTGGTGCCCCTATAAAATAAAGGGTAGTAGGGCCGTTTGTTTAAAAATCGAAGAGGCACCACTCTCCGGATTTCAAGAAGCGGATTTTCCTGAGTAAAATTTGTTGACAATCTCCACACACAACATCAACTCCTCGGGTACCCCAGATAACTTTGCCAAAGATCTCTGACAAAGTTTAGACACATAAATTTTGAAAGTCCAGCTACCCTACTATTACCCACAAGGGTAAAGGAACAGCACCACTGCTTGATAACTGGAAAGTCCCTATATGTGTCAACCTCCGTGCTCCGTGGACAGGTAGACCTGCAAAAATGCCCAACATTTACTCACATCCGAGAAAACACTCCCAACAAGATTACTTGCTCAAAAATCGAAGAGGCACCGCTCTCCGAATCTTGAGAGCCATATCCTCTAACATGATTACTTGCTCAAAAATCGAAGAGGCACGACTCTCCGAATCTCAAGAGCCAGACCCCCAACAAGATTACTTGCTCGAAAATCGAAGAGGCACCGCTCTCCGAATCTCGAGAGCCAGACTCCCAACATGATTGTTTTCTCAAAAATCGAAGAGGCACCGCTCTCTGAATATCGAAAGCCAGACTCCCAATAGGATTGCTTGTTCAAAAATCGAAAAGGCAACGCTCTCCGAATTTTGAGAGTCGGATCTTTTACATATCTTCTTTCCCGAAAACCGAAGAGGCACCACTCTCCGAGCTTCGAGAGCTAGATTTCCTTGGATAAAGCTTGTCTGCAATCTTCACACGCATCACCAGCTCTCCGGACACCACTAAACCACTTTTTCAAAGTGCTCTGACAAAGTTAAAAGACGTAAAGCTTGCAGCTCCCACTACATTGCTATGACCAAGGATGGTAAAGGAATAACATTACTACTTGTTGGGGAAACTCCTATATATGGAGACCTCCATCCTCCACGGACAGGCAGACCTGCAAAAATGCTCAACCCTTCCTCATATCTGAGAGGGTACTTCCAACCAAGCCTCTCGAAATACTCAGCTTTCTTTCCCCTGATAATACCTTTGCAAACAAGCCACACTAGAGCAAGAGTATTTCATATCATCAAGGTTAAAAGCAAGAGTATCCCATATCATGCTTTTTCCCTATCTTTTCCTTTGCCATTGTTCTTACCTGCAAAACAAGGAGAAATAGAGCAATCAGTCAGCACTTGGAATCAAGCTTCTAGTCAGGAACTGACTGCCTGGAACTCCTTGCCTGATTACTTACCTGGCATTGCTCTCGAGTACTCATCTTCAACATCTTATGCTTCCAGAAAAGATACCACATCTGCCTCAGGAACAGATAGGGCAAGTGAGGAGACAAGCGCAACAGAACACGTGTCGATTCATCTATTACTTTGCCAACAGCAAAAGTATCCCATATCATCAAGGTCGAACGCACTTTTAATTTGATGGACTTGTTTTGACCCTCAAATTCTTGAGTCGGCATTATACTCTGGAGGAAACTAGAAAACCCTCTAGCCCAATTCAAGAATAAAGCCTGTGGAAAGTTACTTCTTCAAAAGTAAAAGTATCTTATATCATTTCTTCTCCATGTCCTTTTCTTTGTCCTTGTTGATGTCTACAAAACAAGGAGAATGAGAATAATCAGCCGGAACACGAGATCAAACTTTCGATCTAAGACTGACTGCTTGGAACTCTGATTGCTTACTTTGTCTGTCACCTCTTTCGGCAGATCTCCTCACTCAGAGACTTGGGGGACTCCTACTATAAGGTTTGTATCGCGCTTGACCAAGCCCGAAACTATAAGTAAGCTTCAAGTGAAATTGATACATTACCTTATGCATCTCCATCGGTTAAAGATACCACCCCTGGATGGAGGAAAAGTACTTCCAGAGAAGATGTCACATCTAATTATGAGACAGATAAGGCAAGTGAAAACGATACCACACTTCAGTACTTAGAAGTTTCGTGATTACTCAGCGGCTTGGATCTTGCAAGTCCCCAACCGAGGAGCTTCCCTCACTCGGGAACTTAGGGGAGCATTGTTTGTACCATACTTGACCAATCCTGAAACTACCAAGTACCAGTTAACGTTATACCGTCAAGGACCCAGAAGAGTTTCCCTCCAACCAGGAGGCCAATCACAGCGCAACACGTGTCAACACCAAGAGGCCAATCACAAGGTGACACGTGTCAACATCAAAGACCAATTACAGCATGACACATGTCAAGGCCATAACAAAGCTAGAAACTGTCTTCTATAAAAGGAGATCATTCTCCCACAATAATCCCTAATGTCATTTGTACTAAATCATTCACTAGTACTCACTAAAGGAGAGCTTGAACCTATGTACTTGTGTAAACCCTTCACAATTAATGAGAACTCCTCTACTCCGTGGACGTAGCCAATATGGGTGAACCATGTACATCTTGTGTTTGCTTCCCTGTCTCTATCCATTTGCATACATATCCACACTAGTGACCGGAGCAATCTAGCGAAGGTCACAAACTTAACACTTTCTATTGTATCAAAGTCCTCACTGATTTTGTGCATCAACATAACTAACTCTAACAACCTTCCTAATCTTTTGACAAGTGTCTCCATATTCTACCATTGGATTACTATCCTTAACACTGTAAACTGTAGAATGTTGTTCTTTGATTCTCTCAAATGTTTCAATTTAACTTTTTACAATTAGTTGAAGCATGGATTACCTTTGATCGAATTTGTGGTGGGGTTTACATGATCAATGCACAATGCATATATTGTATTTGATGAATGCTCAAGTGAATTCTTTTTAAATGATCCCGCACATGCGAACTTGGTGGCATAGTCTTACTAATCTGTGCATTAGTGAGAGTTTTGATGGCAATTTGTACCAAATTCTTTAGTATATCATAACATCAGTTTTACTAAACTGTGCACAATCCCTTCTCTGTATGTCCCTAGTGCACCAAGTTCTATAGTATAATTTTACTAGAGAAGGCATTGTGATTGATGATGCATTCGTATCTTGTGTGAACAAACTGTGTACCTATGCATTCATACATTTTGTTTGCTTTCTAGCTTTTTAGTTATTTCGACAGCAGTATCTTTCTTAACTGAAGAAGCAATTTAGTTCAGAATCATATTATGTACAGTACCACGAGTAAGGCACTAATAACAAAATTCAAACAACAATCATCTGTTCAACATAAGAAATACATTAAGTTGTTGGACATACTTTCTTTGTTCAGCTGCCTACTTATAATCCTTTTAAGTCGTTCTTGAGGACTATCTTCTCCACTGGTTGCTTTCAATTGTTTGTTTAGGAGATTTGACCATTTTGTCTCATTCTTAGGTACACATGGTTAGTTCATTGCACTCACTTTTTTGATGTTTTATTTGTTTGTAGGAGAAATGGAATTGGCTATCATTGGCAGATGTAACCACAATGCAAAGATCCCCATGTTAGACCTGTATTGTAGGAATGAATATTCACTCTTCCTCTTTCGTGCCATAATTCTTGTAACATGTGGATTCATACAATATGGAAACGCATCATGGTTTACAAAATGATTGAAATGCATCAGGTATTACAACAAGATGGATTAAATAAGTCCTTAGGTGGATTCAAACCTAATTAGTACTAACGATACCAACTTTTTCATACCGAATTGTTCAGACCTACACTATAAACATAATTATTTGAAAGTGTGCCCAAATTGAGCTTACCAAATCAAACAGACCCAAACATCATAACATAAGTAATTGAATTCACAACCTAATTGACCATACCGAATCAAATGGACCTAAACGTACGAAACGTACCTATCTGACCACACCAAATTGATTGGACCTAAATGACCGTACAAAAAGTACAAAAAAAGAAGGATGGCATTGCACAGCCAGCAAAGACTAGGCCATATCCTCATTCCCTTCCCAACTAAGATGCACAATATACTATTTTTCAATGAGCTTTCATCCCCCTGCTTCACATCCTATTCTACTTGCAATTTTGCAATGTTTCAATCTCATTTATCTTTACGCTGTCTCAAATGAATTCAATTTTTTTTTTTTTTTTATAGTTTTGGACTTAATAAATTAAAATTGAGTCCAAAGATAAACGAAAAGAACTAATTGTATGCAGAGAAAATGATTGTAACGAAACTATATAGTGTACCTAACTAACCGTACCGAATGGAGATGACCTAATTGACCATACCGAATGGAGAGGACCTAATTGACCATACCGAATGGAGAGGACCTAAACAACCGTACCAAATGGAGAGGACCTAATTGACCGTACCGAATAGATAGGTGATTCTAGCCTAATCTACATAACTTGAAAAGGTTAATAGACTTAGAAATGCACAAAAAGCAATATAGCTTGATCGTTATGTCTAAACTTCTTCCTAATTGATTGAGTTAAAGAGACAATCCTTCTACGTCTCACATGGCAAATAACTCAGTTAGATAAAGGTACTTTTGTGTGTAATTTATTATATTGCACATAAAATTTTGTTTTGATTGCTTTTCTTTTTTACTAGACAATTTTAATTTGGTCTTTTCACCATCTTTTGATTGACAAATAAGTTAAAATGCAGTTTATATTATGAAAAATGAGATCTCTTTTCGGATGATTTTTCGTTAAATATGTATTGAAATAAGTTAAATATAAATTTGAAACTACGCAATTTGGATACAAATACAAGTAGATAATGATATGAACCTTTATACCAAACAAAATAGTATGACTTTGGCGTGTGTTTTTGTTTGTTCAACCTGGAAATTATTTGTTTAATAGTAGTCGTTTAAAATTTAAAATTTCAACTAAATAGACAACTGTAGACATCGAAATTTCGGTAAATAAATGTTGACCGATAAATCAAAGTTTCAACGCTCATGCATTACATAAATTTTACACGTAGCGTGTGACTCGACGAAAATTGAAATGAGTTGGAAAAGTCATCAAATAGGACACGTGTCAACACCTGGCAGAAACGACTTATTTCATCTGGGATATTATATTCAAAATTAGGCCTTGGAAATTTCTATAAATAGAAGGCTAATTCATTCATTTAAAGGACCAAAAAAAAATCATTAAGCAAATCATATTACACTTTGAAGCTCTGAAGCTCTGAAACTCCGAAGCTCTCAAGCATCCAGGTTCCCGAAGAATCAAGAAAGCTCTCTTCGTTCTTCGTTCTTCATTCTTCGTTCATCGTTCATCCTAAGATCAAGCCCCAACGGCCCATTGGATCAACAAACATCCACCAATTCAAGATCAAGCCCCGACGGCTCTTGAAGAAAGTGTTCTTCGTTCTTCGTTCTTCCAAGATCAAGCCCCAATGACCCTTTGGATCAACAATCATCCACCAATTCAAGATCAAGCCCCAACGGCTCTTGAAGAAAGCGTTCTTCGTTCTTCGTTCTTCGTTCATCGCTCTTTCAAGATCAAGCCCCGACGGCCCTTGAAGAAAGCACCATCGTTCATCATCCGTTCATCCAAGATCAAGCCCCAACGGCCCTTTGGATCAACAACGTCGACAAATCCACACACATCCAACCGTTCTTCAAGATTAAGCCCAAAAGCCCTTGAAGATCTGTTCATCACTGTTTCTTCAAGATCAAGCCCAAAAGCCCTTGAAGATCCGTTCATCACCGTTATTCAAGATCAAGCCCCAACGGCTCCTTGAAGATCCGCTCAAATCCACCTTCAAAGATCAAGCCCACGGCCCTTAAAGAACGTTCATCCAAGATCAAGCCTCGACGGCCCTTGGATCAATCGCACATCCACCAATCAACACCTTACGGAGATCGAATCAGAGGATCAAATTGAGAGAGATTGTAACCCATAAAAAAAAAATCAAAATCATCAAATACAAATATTTGTTTGTGCACGTTGTTCTTGTCTCTTTCGTTTTCGGGAATTTTCTGTGTTCACAACAACGTCTAGACATTAATATTACTTCAAATTAGTTTTTCGTATGACTTTCTAGGCATCATGAGATCCTTAAGTGTAATACCCTGATAATTTTTAAATATGTGATTTAGTTATGAAATTCAAATTAATTGATGATTATGAAATCCAAATGAAGGGAAATGTGAAATCCTGTTTCTGGATTTTATTATTAATTATGTATTTATTTTCGTTTCCGGGGTTACGACGTATTTATATTTACAGCTGGTAAGTGAAAAAGACAAAAATGCCCCTAGTTGGCTAAACAGAATTATACGGGGATGTATTTTATTCTTATATGTTTCGCCATATTTCTTGGCATATTTCGATAGAGGTAGATCCCATGAGCGCATAGGCAAAAGCCGTTCGCGAATCAGAGTTATAACGAAGGAGAAATTAACAAGCGAAGACAAGAGTAAAATGGTAAAATTAAGCACATTTTCTGGAAGGCTCCAGAAAATGTGGGAGAAGTTTCCTTTGCAGGGAAGCCACGTGTGTGGCTGGCATTGGGGAAGAAAGAAGGAAAGGAGAGAAAGGAGGGGGTGCTGCCTAATCAGAAGGAGAGAAAATGAGGGAAATGAGAGAGAAGGAATGAGCAGCCAACCCGGGTCATCACTTAACCCGTTCAAATCGTGACCTGGTTCCAGCGTTGTCCCGGTGATTTGATCATCGCCACCACCACTCCTGAACTTCTCTCATCGTCACGAACATCATCCTCCCAAATTTGGCTCGAATTGATCACGATTTCAGGAGAAAAGAGAAATGGATTCGTGAGGGTTCTGAGTTTCCCGACGACGAATTCGTC
Organism: Malus fusca; assembly: GCA_035220775.1. NCBI lineage: Eukaryota > Viridiplantae > Streptophyta > Magnoliopsida > Rosales > Rosaceae > Malus > Malus fusca. The sequence goes on from CM069070.1 coordinate 18,305,040, forward strand.
GTCTCTGGTCACCATTATGCCCACCACCACCACCAATTGACTCCCATTGAACCCAAGAGTAAGGACCAAACACTAGCTGGTGCGTCGAAGCATCAATGGAGACAAATCGACAACAACCAATTTCTAGGGTATCCGGCGGATCGAGGGCAGTTTCAGGTGTTTCCTAGCCGAGTTGGACTTCGGCCTAGGTATGAAAATGCTTCCCCTTGTTGTGTAGTACAAATCTGTGAAGTTTGATAATTTTTGGAGTTAGTCGGAAAATTGGGTTTCTGTTCGCCGAAAACTGCCGCGTGTGGTGGCATGTGGCAAATGGGCCGACTTTGCCATTTGAAGCTAAATTCGATATTCTGATTTCATATTTGATATTCTCTTGATGTGATTCGATTGTTTGAATCTAGTATTGAACATATCCGCCACTTGAATATTTTTAGTAAACAATTTAAATTTGATGGCGAACTACAAATGGCTTGATCCCGTTTGAGGGCACGTAGGCAGTCTAACGAGAAGGTTAGATGCAGCCATAAAGTAATCGAAATAAATATTGTGAATGATTGTAATATAAGGAAATTTATTTTGGATAATAGCGTAAAGATTAACCATGACTTTATGTTTGGCCTGTCACCATGATTAACTTCCGAATAAATTTTTGAGCCGGTACATTAAGCCTTAGCTTGGTTGATGAAAAAGTGAAAGAAAAACATTGTTTTATTTATGTTAATTAAGCAGCCACTAGTTTCGCCTGATGAATTGTTTGAAACTTTGAATTCTTCAATTGCACTGTATGTATTGAGACTGAAACTTTGAATTCTTTCATGCTTTTCTTTTTCACAAAGCACCTTTTTTTCCTGTATAAAAAGAAGACAAAGACTTTAGTACGTTGCCAACCTAGTTTCAAATTTCAATTACCTGGTATGCACGTTTGTGTATTTAATCTACACTATTATTAACAGAACATACCTTGACAGTCCTATTTCTAAAATAGCATTCACGTTCTCATTTTGTTTTACTCTAAACTGGGGCAACGGGATATAATAAAGAAAATCGAATGATAATCCTTCGGTAGAAAGCAACTAACACATCCTAGAATTCACTATGAAAAAAGAGAAAAAGCTCATGTTTATTGACTAATAGTCGAAAGATTACCAAACATAAGGCCAACCTATTTATAATGTAACTTAACCTTAGAAACCCTAGGAATTCAACTATAAAAGGACAAAACAAAATAAAAAATAAAAATAAATAAAAAAACCTAAAGTATTAAAATCCGAATTAAACATGGTAAACAACGTAATTCACCCGCCCTTGTTGTATAACAAGTCTTGTAAATCTCGTCTTTCTCTTAGAATTCATATATTAGTGGCCCAAACAGACATAACAAACCAAAGTTGCGTCAATCCAGATAATAGGAAAAGTCCAAAACATCAACTTTCGAGATATGACAACTGCAAATAACCTATTAACACGTGAATTAACAATTTTTCAATCACTTTTTTTTATTGATCACGCTTCCTTCTTAAATTTCACTGATGTGAAATAACCTAATTTCTTTCCTATATCATTAACAAATAACATTTACATAATAAAGAGAAAATAATAATTTAGCATAATATTAAAATAAATTAAACTTTTTTCCCATTTGTTTCAAATTTCTATCTTCTCCATATGTTTGCATGTTTTGAATTGCTAGTTTGTCTATGCATATAAAGTAAGAATACAAAAATGATGAAGCTTTCAAAACTCGTAAAATGCCTTATATTTTAAATGTTTTAAAGAATACAATTAAATTAAAAAGGAAAAAAAAAACTATTAAAATACAAAAGCCAATACAAAATAAAACGACTTCACGTAGAGGAGGGAGTAGTTACTAACGCATGTCTATTTTTATTTTTATTTTATTCTTTTAAAATATAAGTTCAGTTTTTTAATAATAAAATAAAATGCAAAAAAGTAAATTGTCACAGACATAAGCATAAGCATGTGATAAAAGGCTAGTGTGTGTGTGAACTTTATTGTGAAGCAACTTGCAAGCTTAATGCTTTCCGCCTTTAAAAGTCAAAATTTAATCATAAGTAAGTGCTTATGCATGCATGTAGGTGCTATCACTCCTTTCATACAAATCACAATTTCAATTCATGTGATTTGCAGGTAAGCATATAAGATTCCTTAACACTGTAAGAAGCCCATCATTGCACTTAAGTCGTTGTAAATGTGACCTTTTTAATAAAAGAAAATTAATAGAAATGATTTGAAAATTTTGAGTTTTAAGGATAAGAACAAAATAAAAGGTAAAGTGAATAGTACCATGATTGACTTTTTAATGTAAAAATATAATTTTTCATTAAAGTGAATAATACCGATAGTTTTTCGTTAAAATTCTCTTTTAATAAATCAAGTCTGAAATGTTGAAAAAATGGCCATAAAAGTATTAATATGACTGATTTGAACATTGATAGAACTAAAAGCAATTATGAACCTACAATTATTTAAAAGGAAAACTAACGAAAAGTTTTTTAAAAAATCTCTTTTAATGAAAAGTCATTTTTAAAGGTATAGTAAATAGTACCAGGAAAATGTATAACTGTGATTTTTTCGTTAAAATTGAACAGTACCATGAGTGTTTTGTTAAAACTCTCTTATTTAAACCGAACATTGCAAAGTATTTAAAAATTTAGTCACCAGTCCTTCAAATATTAGCAAATAAATTCTCACATGCAACTAATCCCTCCACAGATAATCGGACAATACCTGCAAGTTTTAAACATTTGCGGTCATAATCTTCATCATCTGCGCAGGTAACTTTGTCTTCAACCTTCCCATGCATTCTGTTGAATTCAAAATTCACGAACTTTCTTACGACAGCAGGACAAAACCACAAGATCAAGATCATATTACCAAACCCTAAAGATGAGAAAATACTAGTTTTATCGGTCCAAGTTCGCAAAGCATGAATGAATTCTACCAACCTTTTTATGTATGAATAAAATAATTTAGACAAAAAGAAAACAATGTTAGGGAAAATATATTCAATATGCAATAGACTGATATCAACAGACTAACGAAAACAATGATATAACTTATATTACTATATAACAACTATTCCACTATACCAGATACAATATGTTATAACAATGAAATCGTTGAAACAAACAAGAAAATGATATGAATCGAAACAAATTGACTTGTTGAGTAGACAGAGTCTTGCCTATTGACAATGTCAGACAAAATTTTGCCCTTCTTTGTGCTTGAAGTTCAATGAACATCTATCTCCCAGGTTTTCCCTATCAAGATGTAAATATATAACCCCCACCCCCACCAAAGTATTCAGATTTTACATCAGGGTATTATGGAGTTTAGTTTGGGACCCACAATTTTTACTCGATTTGTGTTAGTAAATGCATTTCGACTCTTTGGCAGGAAGTGTTGGAATATAAAGGTTTTATCCTAAGAACAACTCCACCGTTGGAGTTTGCTTGGGGGACAGGCAAGGAAAAAGGGCCCTAGAGGCCGGGCTATGGACTCCAACGTGGGGGAACCCGAGGGACTGTGGAGGCCCGAGCAACGGGCCTATGAGGAATTGCCGGCCCGAGAGCCCGAGTGGATCTGACGCAGGGCTGACGTCAGTCATAATATAAAATTAATAAAAATATAAAATATTAATAAAAAGTAAAATTAAAAAAATTAAAAGAATTGTAAAACCCAGCTTCGAACTCAACGGCTCTCGCAGGAGTTCGTCGCCGAGGTGATGAACACCCACAGACAAATGGCAGAGATGGGTGGCTGAGGTGTGGGAGTTGCTGAGCTTGAAAAATGGCACAGAAAAATGGCAGAGATGGGTCGCCGGAGATCAGGACCGTTGATGGAGGCTGAGGTGGGTGGGATGCTGAAGATGGAGGAAGAGAGGCGGCGGTGGGGCTGGTGAAGATGGAGGAAGAGAGGCGAGGAGGGATTGGTGCGTTCATGGCGGGTGGGGGAGATGGGTTGAAAACTAGGTGTGGGGGGGGGGGATGCGTTGCTGAAGAAAAAAGGCAGGTTGAAAACTGGTATGTCCTGCCAGAAATACAGAGGCAGGTTGAAAACTGAGCTTGAAGAAAAAATGGTGCGTTGGCACCATGTGAAATGAAGAAAAAAATAATAATAAAAAAGGTTTTGGAATGGTGTGCTGCACCATATGAAAAGAAATAATAAAAATACATTTTTAATAGAAAATGGTACAACGAGACCGATTAAAAATCTTATCCGAAATTACAAATAAAATTATTTTGTATTATTTAGAAGAAAAAAAACTAATATTTTATTGCATATTGCCAGGGCTATTGAAGTGCAACGGTGGAGATGCAAAAGTGTATTGCCTGAGGGATTACTGTTCATTATGGCAGTTACTGTTCACTGGGTGGATAACATAGTGTATTGCCTGGGGGGAGGGCTCCAACGGTGGAGTTGCTCTAAGTAGGTCAATGACAGAGTATATAGACTATAAATTCAGTGGGGACGGGGTTCCAAGTGAGATAGGGACGAGGATTAGATATTAGGAAGTACCAAAGAGTGAACGCTTTCATTATCTTGGACCTATCTTGCAAAAAAGAATGGAAAATTGTATGGAGATTTCAACCATAGAATACAAGCTGGATGGATGAAGTGGAAGATTATATCAGATGTGTTGTGCAACCGTTATATGCCACTAAAACTCAAGGAAAAGTTTTATAGGACGAAAATAAGGCCAGCACTGATTTACGACATGAAATGTTGGCTAGTCAAGCTTCAGCACGTGCAAAAAAGGAGTGTAGCGGAGATGAGATTGCTTTGTTGGGTGTGTGGGCACACGAGAAATACATGATTAAGAACGAAGATATACGAGGTAAAGTAGGAGTGGCCGATTGAAGATAAATTGGGAGAAAATTGGTTAAGATGGTTTGGACATGTGAAACGAAGACCTTCAAATGATGTGGTTAGAAAATGTGATTATGAGATAGAGGCTTAGGATTAAAGGGGTAGAGGAAGACCTATGAAGACTTGGAATGAGACTTTAACAAGACACGGAGTACTTTGAGTTAACGCAAAACGAAGCCCATTGATGTTGTCATATTCCAGACCCCCTTTAGTAGGATAAGGCTTTGTTATTGTTGTTGTGTTAGTAAATGCATGAGTAGTATGAAATTGAAATAATTTAAGTGCTCATACTTTAGTAAACACAATAAAGCCGAAAATTGAAATAATTTCAATATTCATTTCATGTAAGTTAAGATATCGTAAATGTCTAAAGGTATAAGATAGTGTTATGCACACACCAATTTTTACTTAGGAAAACTAATGAAAAAAGTTTCAAAACTTTGAATTTTAATCAAAAGTCATCCTATAACTTTATTTAACGATAAGGACAAAAGAAAGAAAAACAAATACAAAAGAAAAATCCAATTAAAAGCGCGTGAAAAACAAGTGGGTATAACAAATCCTAAATGCCTCCCAGACTAGCAGAGAACTCGATATTAGAGCACCGATGTTGATAGAAAAGTAAAACCAGTTGAAGAAGGATCCTTTCTTTACTCTTTCCGTTTTATCTGTATCATCAAACTGGTCCGCACTAAAAGACGAAGGAGTAGGATTCTCTGCCCTCCTATTGCCATCTCTTTCCCTCTCCTCCTCTCATCTCACAAATTGGTTTTTGTCTTGTTCTGGGTATTAAAAAAATAACACAAAACGTTAACGTGACTTAACTGTAACCGTTCAAATAAGAAGGGAGGGAAGAGAAAAAAGACTAGGAGAAAAAAGAATCATACTCCAAAGACGAAACACATGGCTTGACAAATAAAACGGAAACACATGGAATGTTCCCAGCGCAATCAGATGGAGTCCAAAGAAGAACACTCTATGTGGTGCTGAGAAACGGAAGGACGTACCGAATCCACACATCCTAGAGGCTTCAATGCAGGAACTAATACATATACATATATCTGTGCATATATATGAGATGAAATTCAATAAGCACCCAAAAAATGGGAAGAAAACGCAAATTTTAATTTGTATTTACAATGAAGAACGCCCCATATGTGTGCATGAATATGTGTTCAGTTTTAAGAATAGTGTAGTTCCTGTGTTCAAATTTAGAAATAGGGTAATATTTGCGTTTAGTTTCAAAAATAATTAGTGTTGAATTTTCAAAAATAGTATTTAGTTTCAGAAATAATGTAGTACTATTCAGTTTAAGAAATAATGTAATATTGTTCAGTTTCAGAAATACCGTAATACCGTTCAGTTTTATAAATAATGTAGTATCGGTCAGTTTCATAAATAGTGTGTGAATGACACAGGGTCCTGCGTCTCAGGTTTATTACCTTTTTTTATTATTATATTAAACTTTTATCATTTTCATTAAAATTTAAGTCAAAATAATTTTTTATTCAAATAAATTTAAGTTATTTTCATAAAATAAAATTACAGGATGATTTCATTAAAGTTCGGGAGGTGAGGCCGGAGGTGGAGTGAGATGGGCTCCAAAAGTCTAAAACATGAGATCATTCCAAACTTTTTGGGCCAGGCCTTTTTACCTTTGGGCTTCATATAGACCTTTTTATTTTCTAGGAAGAAGGCCACCCGAACTAAAAGAAACTTATGGCTTGTAAGCATGGGCCATTCACAAAAAAAAAAAATTAATTTTTTTTTATACAAGGAGCCGAACTTGAAATTTCTCACTTAAAAATAGAAACGGAAATATTTTGAAATATCATATGAACTTGTACACATTTTTCAACTTGTTATATAAACTAAAATTTTGAAATTTGTTATCTTACCCTAACTCCGTTAAGTTCTCCATCCAAAATAAGTCATGTGCGTGGAAAATGACTCGTGTTCAGGGTAATTTCTGTCATTTTGACACTCCACATCCTTCTAGTAAGTTGCATTTGATCAAAACAATTCTAGGGTTTCTAAAGCCACAATTCTAGGGTTTCTTCATTTAGACATTTTGTTAATGTCATTTTTTTTTTCTTTTTATGAAGACAAGGTTGTGAACTTTAAGCAATCTTTCCCCAGTATTTGGTGTTTTTGATTTTGAACATAATCAAGCAATGAAACAATATTTTTATATGGTAACAATGAAATGATCATATGCATTGCATTCTCGTATGGTTGCTCAAAATATGTTTAAGATACACAAGTGGGTGTGTTCAGTTAGTATGTCATGAAATCGAAGTTCATATGGACTTTGTTATATGAGAAACTGGTTGAGGTTTGATGCCAGAATTGGAGTTGTAGATGCATATACGTTGCTCGAACACAACGATCCGCATGAATACCATCAAACACAAAATTTAAAGGGTTTTACTAAAGAAAAATAAAGAACTTGTAAAAAGATCTTAAAATAATAGAAATAACCCTGAACACAAGTCATGTGGGAGGCACATGACTTATTTTGGTTGCAAAACTTAATGGAGTTAGGATAAGATGACAAATTGATGATTTTCGAAAAGCTGATATGACAAATTACTTAAAATTTTAGTTTCTATGACAAACTGAAAAAGGTGTACAAATTCTTATGACATTTCAAAAAATTTCCTAAATAAAAATAAATATCACTAGACTATAATAATAATGGTTGTAAGCATTGCTCTACTAAAAGTAAATATAAAAAGAATTTCTTTATACAACAATATGTCTATCCCTGTTATCACATTATTGTTATCATGTGCTCATTTGTTGAGAAATATCAACACACTTGTATACATTCGGTGGAAATTCCAAGGAACATTTTCTAGCCAATTGATTGAAGAGTCCTGCTCTCTTAAAGTCCTTATTTTGAAAACTTGTCAGGTCTAAATACATATTGGCTACAATATTATTTTAGTTTAGATCCAAAATCTTAAAATGTTTGACAACCTAATAAAACAAAACATGACAATTGTTGTAAATAGTGGGTATGTTTGCCCACATGTGTATAGTAATGTACCACATGTGTATAGTAATATGTATAGTAAATACTCACATGCATATAGTAAGCCTTTCACTATATTGCTTGTGATTTGCTTCTATAAAAGCAAGTCTTATGGAACACAACAAATGATTTTGGGAGATGAATGTGAGAGGTTCACGGGAAAGAGAGGAAGGAAAAGAAAGAAAGAAAAGAGAGGAAGAGGAGAGGAGATAATAGAGAGAGTTATCTTTGTACTCTTATTATTTCAAATTATAATAAAAGCACCACTGCAGCCCCGAGGACGTACTCCAGTCACACTGACTGTAGAGGAACCTCGTAAATTTTGTGTCTTGTTCCATTTATTCCACTGCACCCACCGTCGATTTTACAACACGTTATCAGCACGAGAAGCTCTCATGTCAGTGGAAAGCACAACGCCACAAATCCTGTTCACCTCCTTCAGCTGGAATCTCACAGATAAGAAAATCTTTTCATTTCATCTTCAAATCTCGGTACAATTGATTTTCTTGAAGCAACTATATATATTGTTGTATGACTGTATATCATCATTTGCAGAAGCAAAATAGTACAGACTCAAAATTCGTAGAGAATTTGACAACCATATAAACAGCCTCGGAACTCCAACTTGCAGACCTCGGATTGAAATATTTTCTTCTTCAAAGTTGTTCATCCGCTCAGTATCTACAACATATCAAAATTTCAGAAAACTTTAACAGTGCGATCGTCTCAGATGTTTGAAATACCAAACCAGTTTCCAATTTCCGCATAAAACTGGACAGCCACCTTATGAGTACCACAACTCCATTTCGGTAGCTCAGATCGAAATTGTTTCTTCACGAAAGTTGTTCGGTATCCTCTTATCCATATCATACTAAAATTTGAGCTAAATCTAACGGTTTGATATTTTCATAAGTTGCAGACACTCTTGACTCCAAAACTTATGGGAACCGTTTCGACTTTTTCGAAACTCACCATAGGAGGAACACCAATTGGAACTTATTGTTACTATTATTTACTGAGTAACCAAAATAACTTCAGAACTGTGAAATAAAAATAAAAATAAAAGGAATCAAACAAAAGAAGTGGCAGACCAAGAAAAAGAAAAAACAAAAGATGAGGACTTAATCATTGCATTTTCTGTTTTGGCATATTTATGTGTATGGTGTTGGTTTAAAGCCCATGTCACAAGTTCTATTTATTTAAAGCAATTTATTTACAGTGGGTAGAATTATTATCCTTTGCTTTAAAGCTTTGATATTTATGTGAATGGTGCTGAATCAAAGCCCTTGTCACAAGCTTTATTTACTTTAAAGCAATTTATTTATCATGGACGGTTTTGCCGCCTATTGCTTTAAGTTTTGATGGTGCTGAACTAAAGCCCTTGTCACAAGATTTATTTACTTAAATGCAATTTATTCATTATGGCTGGAATTACCGCATATTGCTTTAATTTATTTATTGTACTTACCTTTTGTTACAATGAGTATATATAGGACCTGAAGTTCCTTGATCAGATCAGAACCTGTAGTTTCTTGATCCTCAACATATAAAAATGATTGGACCTGAAGTTCCATCATGCAAAAGGATCGGGCATGAAGTCTTTTGATCCTGAAGATCAGGACATGAAATTCCTTGATGAGTACTGTAAGTTTGAAGTGCCGCAGTGCCTCAATTTAATTGTAATAAAAGTCATAAGAGTCACAGTCTACAGACTATTAAATAAGGACCAGAAGTTCCTCATGTCCATACTCAAAATGGTTTAGCAGAAGCATTTATTAAGTGGGTGAAATTGATTATCAACGCTCTGCTCATGAAAACGAAATTGCCAGTTTTCTACATGGGGACATGTTAACTTTACATGATGCATTATTAATTCGGTTGAGATATGTTATCAATCATCAATACTTCTCAGTACAACTCGTGTTTGGGAACCAGCCAAGCATTATACTTTTATGAATTTTTGGTTGTGTTGTCTATGTGCCTATAAGACTGCTACAACGTACTGAAATGAGGCATCATCGCAGACTAGGCATTGATGTTGAACACCATCTATCATTCTATTTGGAACCCTTGACTGGGGATATGTTTACCGCGTAGTTTGCGAACTATTATTTTAATAAGACAATTTATCCGTCATTAGGGGGAGAAAATAACATTGTTCCAGAAGAACGATGAGAAAATATCATTCCAGAAGAATGATAAGAAAATATCGTTCCAGAAGAACGAAGAGAATTTGTTTTATTTTGATTCACGAAGAAATCAATGAGAAAATGAAATAGGAATAATTGAATGATGCAATGAAAGTGCCTACAAGAATTGATGTCCCTGTTGGACAAAATAATGAGACAGTAAATGATTTATCTGTTGCACGCCTGAAGCGTGGCAGACTTTTAGACTCAAAAGGTTCAGTTATTCGAAAGAAGAAGAATATGGCACTACTGAACTATTACATTCTTGAAGCATAATTGTTGCATGCCAGAAGCATGACAGTCGCCGCATGGATACACGTCCCAGAAAGGACAATCCGCAGACATGGGAATGATGATGTCTCATGCATGAAGCATGATTGACGTATAGGTTCTAAATGACTCAACTCCTGGAAGTGGAGATTAAAATCTAAGCTCTATAACGCTCTAGAAGAGGTTATGATCCGCATTCTCTAAATTACGACTATCCTGGAAGAGATAGTGTAATGCCCTTGAAGAGGCAATGGATATCCAAAGAAATGAAAAGCTTTTATGCATGCGCATACACATGAGAATATGGGATCTCGAATTGATGATAACCAATGGTAATTTTGGTTTTTACAAGTAGCTACTAAATTCATCAATGAGCTGTGTTAATATTGAGTCACATTCTTTTGTTCGTCGACAAAAGGAAAATTATTGGCCAAAATGGAGAAAGGCAATTCCATTACAATTTTGTAAGAACGTGGAAAAATGGACCTATATATTTGAATACAATACAAATAACCAAAAGATGTTGAACCAAGGAGGTTACATTGGACATTTGTAATATAGTGAAATACACTTACATGATATGACACAAGGTTACTAATTATACTCTTGTAAACGAGTTTATATGAATGGAGAATTATATATAAAGGGTTATGAGTCGCCCACATCTTATCTCCATAAGTAAATCCCTCAAATATACATGGGAGCAAATTGCTCTGTATAAATTCCAAAGGAAAATGTGTCATGAAGTGTAGAAAATCCTTAAAGGATTCAAATTGCTTGAAGTAAGCCCCCGAAGGGTAAAGCATAAAATATGTACTCAATACCAATGGATGATATAAATTGCCTTAGTGAGTACTATCATTATGATATTGTTGTAACATACTAAAATCTCTTGCAAGAGTCAATGACATTAAATTAGAACTCTTGAAGAGTTGATGATATTAAATTGGGACTCCTGAAGAGTCTAGAAAAATTATAAAGTGTTGAAGGAATTATTGTCTCGAGCTGCAGATCGAACAATCTACCAACACGAATTTTATCCATGATATTTATGTTATTAAAAGAACCATATGGATTGAAGATTATGAGTTGAATACTCATATGATGAAGACACTAAGAATAATCATTTATCTTCGTGAGGGTAAAGATAAATTAATATTTGGTCCAGAAGTACCACATCTTAGTGAAATATATGCTTTATTGTATTTGGCACAATACATTGAATGAAATAAAGCTTATCTATTAATATCTCCAAGAAATTACAGATATGTACATACACATGAGTTAAAACAAACCAACAGGATAGAGCCTTCACAAAGGTTGCTCATGTGAAGCCTCAGTACTCGGAAGTACCCCAGAAGGGGGAGGCACTGGAGATTGATCATGTGGCACCCCAGTACTTAGCAAAACACCAGAAGGGGAAGACATCAGTTGCTTTCGGAATCTAGCAAAAAACCTATGGTGATCACTTTGAATTCGACTTTCAGATTCCTGCAGTTGGTCGAGCTTTCTTTTCATGCTCGTAGAGTAACTATTTGCAAGCACGTGTAACACCCTATTCTCGTGCTTGAGCTCTCCGATCTCTTGTTTAAGACTTGCCACATCCGCCATCAATGATTCAACTTGGCGAGTTTGAGCAAGTAGGCGTTGACCCATATTGGAAACAGAGCCAGCACACTGAACACTAAGAGCCAAGGAGTCTTGAACGGCCGACTCTTCAGACCGTTCTGAAAGGATCTTGTTATCCTTTGGAGTGAGAAGATTCCTAGCTACCACAGTAGCGGTTATGTTACTCTTCATCACAGAGTCCCCAACTGTAAGAGGACCATTAGAAGATAAGAAGGACGGGCGCCATATATTATCTTGATGTTGCTCATCTGTATCACTCCTAAGACTCAAATCTAAGCAAATGTTAGATGGGCAAGTCATTTTCAGAAATGATGAAGGAAAAATGAGATCAAATAAAATTTCAGAAGTGCAAGATAGAGGAAATTTCTCAGGCAGCAACTTTCTGAGCATACTCTTGAACACAATTGATGTCTCTATAAAAGAAGAGGCAACAGAGCCACTTGTTCAAAGATCGAAGAGGCACCGCTCTCCGAATTTCAAAAGCCAGATTTTCCTGAATAAAGTTCGTTGGCATTTTTCAGACGTAATCCCAGCTTTTTCAGATGTCGCGTGCAATTTTGTCAAAGATCTCTGACAAAGTTGAAAACGCGTAAATCTTACTGTTCTATTTACACCACAGTTGCTGACAAGAGTAAAAGCACAGCACCACACTTGCTATTGAGAAATCTCTATATATGTCGACCTCTGTTCTCCATAACAAGGCAGACCTGCAACACTGCAAGAATACCTAACTCTTCCTCATCTCCGAGAATGCATCTTCAACATAGCATCTCGAAATACTCAGTTTTCTTCCTCTCCGAGAATACCTCTTCAAACATGTCACGCCAGAGCAAGATTATCACATATCTTCAGGGACCAGAGCAAGATTATCTCATATCATGCAATCTCCCTGTCCTTTCCTTTGTCCTTGTTCTTACCTGCAAAGACAAGGATAAAGAAAGCCATATGTCGGAACCTCCACTCAAACTCCCGGTAAGGAACCGACTGCCTGGAACCTTTCCTGATTGCTTACCTAGTATTGCTCTCGAGTACTCATCCTCAACTGCTGTCAAGGTCATGAATTCCACCGGCAAATACCTCATGACAGTTGATCAGATAGTGGCTCTTTACACTGAAGCTGCCAAGCATAGATGAGTCGTTGTGAGGGAATGTTCTGAATGACCATCCAAATGCAAGGGTTGCATTCCACTCCTGCATCAAAAGGCAAATACTGCAGGAGAATATGTCACACATGCATGGGGGAAAACCAGGGAAAATACTACTTAAGTAAGAGGAGCAAGTAAGGCAAGTGAAACTGATACTTGAAGCATGTGGAGACAAGTGCAACAAACACGTGTTGATTCATCCCCGACAAAGTCGAAGATCACTTGCCACGTGAAGCTCTTCACGGTACAACTTTATTCAAGATCAAGTGTCCACCACTTTTGAATCAAATTCCGCTCCAGATAAAAGGAGTAAATTCAGATCTTCGATGCTAGTCTAGCAGAAGGCCCTCTAGCCCAGTTCAAGAACAAGCCTGTGGAAAGTTAACAACAAGTAAAACATCTCTTTCGGCAACTCTTCTTACTAAGAGACTGAAGCAGAATGATCAACGATCAGCCTAAATGATTTGAAATCAGGGGGAGATACTTATCAGGGGGAGCATCCAAAACAGATCAAGATTTTAACAAGTCAATCGAAGACTTATGTGGGCATCCAAGGGGGAGTGTTGTAAATAGTGGGTATGTTTGCCCACATGTGTATAGTAATGTACCACATGTGTATAGTAATATGTATAGTACATACTCACATGCATATAGTAAGCCTTTCACTATATTGCTTGTGATTTGCTTCTATAAAAGCAAGTCTTATGGAACACAACAAATGATTTTGGGAGATGAATGTGAGAGGTTCACGGGAAAGAGAGGAAGGAAAAGAAAGAAAGAAAAGAGAGGAAGAGGAGAGGAGATAATAGAGAGAGTTATCTTTGTACTCTTATTATTTCAAATTATAATAAAAGCACCACTGCAGCCCCGAGGACGTACTCCAGTCACACTGACTGTAGAGGAACCTCGTAAATTTTGTGTCTTGTTCCATTTATTCCACTGCACCCACCGTCGATTTTACAACAACAATGAGTTTTCCAATGGTTTATGGATTTTAAGTTGGTTTTTCTTTATTAAATTGTCAAATATTTTAAGCTTTTGAATTTAAACTAATATAATATTGTGGTTAATTTGCACAGGGACCTCACATGTTCTAAAAATAAGGTCCTTAGGAATGCAGGACTGAATAAGTTGTATACATCCAGTGGAAATTTCACTGAACATTATCTAACCAATTGATTGAATAAGTTAATGGAAAAGCCAACAACAAAAACAAAAGAAAGAGTGCATAAGGAAACTAAGGTCTGTCCTTGAGTGAGAGCAGCAACAAAACTAAGGTTTCTCCTTCAGCCGCCGGCGCTATTTCAGTTTATGGTTGGTGGCAATCCCTTCTTTTCCTCTTTGCCTTCTCTTTTTTACTTTCTGTTGCTTTTTCCCTGCTGTCCTTCATGTTCTGCTTTGCCTTTCCACCCTAATTGCCTCTTGCTGCCTCAAATCCGATCTTCCTTTTCCCTATCCATCCATCTGCATATCTACCTTCCATCTGCTTGTCCTACATCTATACCTTCATTTGCATGCTCCTTTTCTGTCTTCCATGGATTTCATCTCAGAGCCGTTCTGCAATCACTTTTGACAGCGATTTGGTGCGGTCCTTCTATGAAAAGGTGCGTAAAGTCCGATGTTCACACGAGCTCGGGTGGCCACACCACCACCTTTTCTCAGTCTGCCTTTTTTGGCAATGTTGCTAGTGGTAATTCCACGAGCTTCTTTGGTTTTCCTAACCTGGTGGTTGCTATCTACGAGATGCTCTCTGATGGAGGACAGAATCTACTTTCTTTCCATCTCTAAGGTGCTATTTGGTTGGGCTTTCGGCAAGTGGTGGCTCGTGCTTGTTGTGGGAGTGCGACGCTTACGATGGCGTCAGTAGGAGGAAGTTGTTAGGGTTTATTTCAGTGTTGTTTTGTTTTGGGCTCTTGGGTTACTTTGAAGGTCCATTCTTTTGCTTGTGTTGTTATGGTATATGGGCCTTCTATTATGTAATTGTCTGCTTTGTTAATAAAGTAACCGCTTAGACCAAAAAAAAAGAAAAAAAATTAATAAAAAATGTTTGAAAATTTTGAGTTTTAACTATAATAACAAAATAAAGTGTAAAGTGAATAGTACCAGGATTGACTTTTTAATGTAAAAATGTAGTTTTTCATTAAAATAAACTGTACCATGAGTTTTTCGTTAAAGTTTCTAAAAAAAAAAAAAAAAAAAGGGAAACAAGCAAAAAAAAAAAATGAAAAAGGAAAGTGCTGAAGTTATTTACCTTTCAATTTTCTTTTAGTCGGAGGAACTGAATTGGGCCTGAAGTAACAAAATACTGCATTGAAATCAAACTTGATGGTCCCTCAGAGTCGGAGGCATCATCATTTGCAAATGCAAAACGACCCAAGATCTCCACTTCTTGTAGCAAATATGGGCGGGATTATTAGGAAACCTCCTGAAGAAACACACGCACTGTAGATGTTGACATGGATAAATATTCAACCCAAAGAAAATTGAATGGCATCAGCAATCTGTGGGAGGCCATTGACATTCTTCACATCTCGAAGTCGGAGCCACAACCATCCATCAGATCAGATGCCGGTGTTCCTGCTCTTAGACTCGTCGTCCCCAATCGCCATAATCCTCTCCGTCATCCTCTTCCTTCTCCTATTTCGCTTTGCTATCCTCCTCTTGTTCCTCGTCCTCATCTTTTTTCTCTGCGCACACCTCGTCCACCTCCTCTTTCATCTTTGATTTAATGTAAAATTTTGATCTTTAGTATTTTTATCAGTTTAAAGTGATGGGTGTCTCTTAATTTACAGTTGTGAATGGAATTTTTATTTATTAAGTAATCGGTTTTTGGTTTTGGATGTGCAGGTGAGGCTGGTGATAAAAGGGAGAGTGCAGGGTGTGTTTTACGGGGACTGCACTGTGCGGAATGCAACTGAATTAGGCTTGAAGGGCTGGGTTCGGAACCGGATTGATGGGTCTTTGGAACACTGCTTTCCGGGAACCCTGATGCAGTTAAAGAGATGGAGCAGAGGCGTCGCCGTGGTCCTCCATCTGCAGTAGTCACGGGGCTCGAGGTTGACAATCTTGCTTGCTTTATGCTCCTTAGTTTGGAGGAATCTTAGGCTTTAAGGGGAATACTGTAAATTATTCTGTTAAAGATAAGACTTAGAAATTGTCATTACTACCGTGTGTAAATGAGGTGTATATATATTCAAAATGTAATCTTATTTCTTGAATCAATGAAATCATATATTTCTAACATGGCATCACCTACCTCTGTCTAGCGACCCGATCCAAATCACGCTTCCCTCCTTCTCTAGTTCGAATTTTCATCCTCTTCAATTGCATCTTCATCCTTTGCTTGCCTCTGCAAACCCTAGGTCTTGGAAATGGCCACCTGCTTCTCATTCATCTGATTCTGCATCTCAGATTCATCCTTCTCCAACCATGAATCCAAGCCCTAACACCTCTAATACTACTTCAATCTCTTCTATTACAATTTAGAATATTGGATCTATGGTTCCCATCAAGCTCACAACTACAAATTACTTGATCTGGTGTGCCTTGTTTGCTCCGATTTTCCACCACTACAATCTCACCGGCATCATCGATGGATCGACGGCTGCTTTGCCTAAATTTCTTCTTGATGCCTCTAGAAATCGCATCTCAACCTTGAATCCAAAATACATGGCCTGATTCGAAAATGATCAGAATATTCTCATCTGGATCAATTCTACTCTTTCCTTTTATTTAATCACGAAATCATATTTTCCCAATATGGTATCAGAGCTCTATCTAAGTTGAGGTTCAATCTTCTTCGAGACAAACTTTTTCTTTGAAAATCTTAGCTTTGAGGAGGGATATTAAGGAGAATATTGTAAAAGATTATGTTAATGATACTTAGATATTGTCAAGTTTGTTATTTTGGGTTATATTAGTTTTGGCTAGTTAGAGTGAGCTTTCATTACTAGTGCGCTTAAATGAGTTGTATATATGCTCAAAATGTAATCTTATTTCTTTAATCAATGAAATCATTTTTCCCAATACTTAAGACATCTTTAGTCAAGCAACTTATAGTTTTTGCTGGTATATCCTCTTCCAAAGTTGTTTAACGTGCAATGTCGAGTTTAGGGTGCGTTTGTTGCACCGAACTATCTCGGACTGGACTGGCTTAGAATAGACTAAGCTGGACTGAATTAGTGAAGTGTTTGGTACAGTGTCGGACTAAGAAGTAGGACTGCAATATTATAATAATTTAATATATATCAATTAATATTTTATTATATATTAATATTTTTTTTTCTAGAATCATCCTCGTCTCCCTCCCTTCCCTTTTTTTCTCTCGTTTCACCTCTGTATACTGTCCCCTTTCCCATCGCTCTCTTTGTATTTCTTTTTTCTTCAGATTTGGTATCTGTGGGAAAATCATAGTTGGTCAAGAAAAATCACTCAGAATCACTGCACCCATGCTAAAGTTTTCAATCTTGTTGTTGGCAGAAGAATCTGGGTCACCATGAGACCCGTTTTTGTTGTCATTTAGGTCGACCCAGATGGCAAAAGACCCCAAATCACTGACCCAGATGCCAAAAGGGCATTGGGTTTACGGGATGATGGAGATCGGCGACAACGGTTTTTGGTTTGGTCACTGGAGAAGGGAGGGTTGATGCTCCTCATGCGGGTTCGCGTGACGCTGCTTGTAGAAGAGGGAGACGGGACTAGCAATCCCGTAGTTTTTTTTTGGGGGGGGGGGGAGAGGGGGGGCTCACTAAGACCTCTTAGTGAAGTCCCGCAAGATAACAACACCGGGCTGGACTAATAGCTAGTCCAATTTAGTCTAGTGGCAGTTAGTGAGGGCAAACAAACACCTCCTTAGTGTATAAGATCAGTTAGCATAGTAACATGATTGAATTGAATTCGCAATCCTGCCAAAGTGGAAGGGCATTTGTTCAAGAACATCACATGAGAAAATTTGAACAGATACTACTCAAGTGAAAAACAAGACGTTAATTATGTCGCTCGTAAGCAAAGTTTTAGTGATAAAATATAAGCTAAGTTCTTGAGCCTCGTTTTGATGCATCTGGGAATGATATGAGCAAAATTCAATACCTGCATTGCATCAGAATCTTGCCAAAAAGTTCGAGCAATTCAATTTCTGGATATAAACAAATGTTCAAACATGTCTCTAAAGAACAGTTAAGAACAGGAAAAAGTAATCAAAGTTAAATTACATTTGATTACTCTCATGACTCATCTCTAATTTTTATCATTATATCATTATTAATCTCATTCGGTTTATACCTGATTTGCACTATAGGCCCATATCCCATATGCTTTGAGCCGTTAGATTAAAAGAAGACCAAGATGATTTTTAATAACTTTTCTAGATATTATTATGGTTTTAATAATCATAGTGCAATCTGAGATGCTATTGGAAATTATCTTGAAAGAGCTTAAGAATAGGGCTAATTAAGGAGTCTAATGTTTCATGCAATACGGACTCATTTTGAGGTGATGGCTAGATATGTGGTGCATGCCATTATCTCTAGTAGTCTGGATATAATCACGTTTGAGGTTTGGACTTGATTATGAATTAAATAAAGTTTATACTTGATGAGTTCAAAGGAGATAAGGGGGATGGATTGGCCATGAGGAAATTGAAGATCATTTGAAGTCAACATAATATTCCAAGGAGTTGCAAAGCCAGAGGACCTTCAACTCAATACACAAATCAATGTTCAATGCGAGAACTGTAATGCCCCGTCCCGAAATATTTGTTATTTTCAGGAATATTATTGGTGACAGGCCCAACCTAAAAATCATGTTTAGTTGACTACCATTAATTATTTATTTTCTACTATATTCAATTCACTAATCCTTACCTTAAATTCAAAACCAACCTTTAATTAAATAACCATAAGGTAAAGATTCAAATTATTTACTAAATTCCTTTCTTTAGTACAAAATCACCACAAAGGATTTCTCTCAATTATTTAACTACCACCTATTGTAATCCTTTAATTATCTGTCTTGTTTACAACCATGATTCATAATTAAAAATTTAAACACCAAACTTACAAATTTATTCTCACTTTGTCACTATTTCCTTTTATAAAACACTTCCCATTCTAAAAATTATTTTTCGAGTTATTTAAGGCTGCATCTAATACTACTAGACTGATTGCGTACCCTGAAGTGGGATCAAGCCTTTCGTAGTTCACATATCCACTTCCAAATTCATTAACTTCGACTTTTTAGTGACTAACTATCACAAAATCGGTCCAAATAATTGAATCACACCATATGTACATCAAATATAGATTCAGAGTATCGAAAATAGTGTAAAAGAGGCAGAGATGGCCCACTGGCCACGCGCCGCCGTGGGTGGCGGTCGGCCGCCCCGACTTGCAGGAAAAATTCAACTATTTCTAAAAATTCTCAAAATTTACAGAAATGAAGATCTCGAAGATTAGAGCCAACTTTATACATGTGGCCAAGTCCAATTTGGCCGGAACCCTAGAAATTGGTGTCCTTGATTTGACTCCAAACAAACTCCGACGCCTCAACCATTGCTTGGACTTTGTTCCTGGGGTTAAGATGAGTCTATTGGTAGTGTTAATTGAATCAAATCATTTCAGATTTGGTGGATTTCAAGCAAGGAAGGTCGCGGCACCCTCGGGTGTGTTCTTCCGAAATGCAAGACCAAATTTCATGATTTTTGGGGTGTAATAGGGAGAGGGAAGGTCGTGGAGGGGTTTCCAAATGGTTGTTTGACACAATTCACCCGAAAAAGGGGTGAAATCCCGTTGTAAACATGTATGGCACCGAACCGGGTCGGGTCACCAATGCCCGGGTCCCGATCCCCCGTGTCTCTTTCCTCTCTTTTTCTCTCCCGGTTCTCTCTCCCCATTGGTCCTCCCCCCTGATTCTTTCCCCCTTTTCTCCTTTCTATGCTTTTCTTTCAATCCTAACCGTCCATTTTTTGTTTCTTCCTTTCATCTCAGCCACACATGTGGCATGTCACATGGCTCCAGATTTTCTGGAGCCTTCTAAAGATGTTTAAAATTACCAATTTATCCCCGACTTTAAACGTTAATAACTTCTTCGTTCAAACTCCGTTTCAAGAACTGTTTGCGCCACGTTCGTAAGATCAAGCTCTATTCAAAATTATAAATTTTGACCTCGAAAGGTCTACGTATTTTAAATAATTAATGTCCAAACTTTAAACCTCGTAACTAGTTTAATTTAAAACTAAAATTTTATGAATTAATATAAATTCTCAATTCTTTTCACATATTCATAATTATGAATACCCAATTCATATATTTAAATTTTTCAAGGTATTACAAAAACTTTGCACACCTTTTTTGTGAAATTGACTCACTAACCGTCAACACAAATTCTAACTGGATAGATGGGTTTAGGTTGGCAGCCGAAGGATGATGACCAACTGAATAGACAGGGTTTTCCATAAGTAACCACTGAAGACGATGAACTAGATAGGCGGGGCTGGAGCTGTAGAGTTAGTTTGCCTTAGGAGTCTCGAGCGACTGGATAGACGAGGATTCTCTCTAAGTCTGTGGCTGACTATTTATCCTAAGTCTTAGCCGGCGAAGAATCTTTGATTTTTTCGCTGAAAGAGGTCACTTCATTAGACTTCTCGGCAAAGTGGGGTGTTCTATAATTGGTTACTCTCATGTCACATTCAGAGTTCAGCACACAGATAGCCGAACCATTTTTATGATTAAGACACTCATCTCCTTTGAGTATTATTGTCCACACAATTTGATACCAATTCGACTGACCTATATTTTTACCAATATAATTGAGGTTGCTGAACTCAGTACACAGGTTCCAAAATTTCACAGTGATTTGCATAACTTTGTCTCCAAGTTTTAGAACTTAAGGCTGAGAGTGTTCCTTCCTCAGTTGAAGTCATTCGATTTAGAAGTTAGCCGTGTCTTTCACCACATCACCATTTTCAAGTTATTCGCCCAGCCTAGCTCGGCAGTGAATTGGCACGCTTGCATCAACATTCAAGCCACGAAAGACGTAGTTAGCTCTTAGTTACTTGCCTTGCATGACACGTAGGCTTTATAATTTTTAGGATCAACATTTTGACACGCCCGGTAGGACCCTTTGTGTAAATCTATGAAGCCCATATGATATTTCAATATTCCAATCTGTCTTAATCAGCAGATTGGACGAGATCCAAGCTCAACAAACTCATTCAAAAGGGTGAGGAGGATAAAAGGGCATGGAGGTGAAGAAGATTCTTGATACATATGAAGAGATGAGAAAATCCTTCTCCCAAATGTTAAACCCGAAAGCTCATGTTACCTTACAAAAACAATGGGTAAAAGAAGACAAGGCCTGTTTTAATACATGGCTAGATGAGAAAAGCTTTCCTTTCGTTCTTGGGTACAAATCAATTCCATTTAAAGTATAGTTAGATCAAAAGACCGGGCTCTTATCATTCTTAATTTCTGTTGAAAAGGGGAGGTAGTGTCTATTTCTGTTCATATTTCTTGAACTATCTAAAGCTGGTTCTGTTGCCAAATTTCTTAATCACTGTATTCATTTTCTTAATGGAGTGGAGAAACATATGATATGCCAGAAGAGTGAAAGCTAAATCTCAACCTCTCATTGGACAATTAAACATGCACATGGCTGTGTTGCCTACCAAATGCATATGAGATACCTGAGCAGATAAGCAATGGCTGGAAGGAAGAATGGTAGGCCTTCTTTCTGGAGAAAGTACTTTCCTCCCTACGAGTCATATAAAGTGCTTCTCAGGCCCCATCAATAACTGGCAGAAGAATGCAACATCAAAGATCAAACTAAATTCGACCCCATAAAAAGGGAGTGCAATGACATTGACAAGTCGATTGCAATACACATGCATCTGCCCAATCTTATAGTTTCTTGCTACTAGAATTTGGAGACAATCTTGGTAATGATTATGCAAATGATATGTGAGTTGGATGTTTGTTATACTAGCAATGTCTTTCCGTAGAGGGGATTTATAGCATACAACCGGATAAATATCCAGTATTTTTTTATAGCTCATCAAGAAGTACGAAGAAATGTCATAAGGGAAACATCCACAGGGCAAGAAAAGAATCTCTGTAATCGGATCACGCACTCAAACAGAATTCATTTGATCCACACTACAAGGACGGCCACTAGCTACCAATAACTAACAGTAGCTAATGTCAAAAGATACAAATGCAACTATAATTAGGTCTTCCATCCTTAAATATTTCCATAATATTTGAAATTAATCTGTCACTGTTCTTCAGTCTTCCATCCCTAAAAAGGCCGTTTTCCTTGTATGGCCATGAACTAATTCAAAGTCTGACAATATAGCATACTAAACTATCATAACATATTTGTCCAAAGAAAAGTTACTAAAAAAAGAAATGAAGCAAACCAAGAAACCACCCACTAACGTGGGAGTTTTTTTTCGTTTTTGTAAATTTTTTTTTAATAAACTAAATGTAAAGAGTATTGCTAAGGAGATTAAATTTGTAGGCTAAATTTGCAAACTAAACAATGTGTCACTAATAGACAATTAGCACATTTATCTGCGCTTAAGTAATAATCGAATCAACAATTTTCATGTTATTTAGTTTACAAAATTTTGTCTACAAATTTAGTCTTCCTCACATTATTCAAATGTAAAATATCATTGACCAATCATAAAGCAATTTGAGAACCTTCGCTAATTTCTAGTTGAATGCAGTCAGTACCATATAGGTAATGTTCGGGAGACTACATTGTAGACATCGAAATTTCGGTGAAATAAATGTTGACCAGTAGTTACAATTTCAACGCTCACGTGTCACATAAATTTTACACGTAGCGTGTGACTAAATGAAAAATCAAAATAAATCGGAAAAGTCATCAAACAGGACACTTGTCAACACCTGGAAGAAACGATTTATTTCATCTGAATATTATATTCAAAATTAGGCCTTGGAAAATTCTATAAATAGAAGCCATTTCATTCATTGAAGAAAAAAAAATTCATATATACATTTCTCTACTCCCAAATTGGAAAAAAATTCCCTAAATCCTTGAAGCTTTGAAGTTCTAAAGCTTTCAAGCATCCAACCTCCTAAATTCCCAAGAAATCCCGAAGGATCAAGAAAGCTCTCTTCGTTCTTCATCAACTCAACCTTCAAGATCAAGCCCCAACGGCCCTTTGAAGAAACTTCCACCAATTCAAGATCAAGCCCCGACGGCCCTTAAAGAAAGTGTTCATCGTTCATTACCCGTTCATCCTAAGATCAAGCCCCAACGACCCTTTGGATCAACAACATCAACAAATCCACACATCAACTGTTCATCAAGATCAAGCCCCAAAGGCCCTTGAAGATCCATTCATCAGCAGTTCTTCAAGATCAAGCCCAAAAGCCTTGAAGATCCGTTCATCCATCAACCTTCAAGATCAAGCCCAAAGGCCCTTGAAGAAACTTCCCTCAACCTTCAAGATTAAGCCTCAACGGCCCCTTGAAGAAAACTTCCAACCGTTCATCCAAGATCAAGCCTCGACGACCATTGGATCAATCGCACATCCATAAATCAACACATTACGGAGATCGAATCAGATGATCAAATTTGAGAGAGATTGTAACCCCAAAATCATTAATACAAAATATTATTTTGTACACGTGTTCTTGTCTCGTTTGTTTCAGGAATTTCCGTGTTCACAAATTTGGCACGCCCGGTGGGATTATCTCTACCTCTCATGTCTTTCTCCATTCAAGGAACCCAAACACACCTCAAAGTCAATAGCATCAAGCAAGGGACAAGCCGTTCTCGCAACCACCAAGGGAAGGATTCTGAGCACTTCTGCCGCGAACGGACAATCCATTGGCTCCACAACCGCTCGTCAACATGCCACTTCAAAGTTGGTGCTGCTAAAGGAGCAAATGGAGCATCAAAGACGTGAGTCCGTCATCAACCTGACTTCACTGGGGGCACCGAAGCATGATGTTGAGGCACATAAGATGACATCCCAAAGCAACCAACGACGTTCTTCGTCAGCATCCTGGATGTCTAAAGGAAAGTCACGTCTATTGGAAGCACAAGTCATAACCATCGGCGTTACCTCAATCGAAGAACAACTGGCTCAAATGAATGAAGCGATCGCAAGGCTAACACGGACTGTGGAAGAAAAAGACTTGCAAATCGCTGATCTCGTCAGCCAACTGGAGCCACAAGAAGGCGAAAACCCCGACCCAGAGAATGATCCACTAAAGAGAGGAGCTGGCGAAGAAGAGGAGCCTCCGGTGGAGAAAGTCGATGTGAAGCCAGAGCCAGACCAAGCAGCGGCACTCATGGGATCTCTTTCTATCCAGCATCTGCAGGAGATGATCACCAACACCATCAAGGCGCAGTACGAAGGGAGCTCACATACCTCTTTGTTCTACTCAAAACCCTATTCCACGAAGATTGATGCCCTGAAGATGCTAATGGGTTATCAACCACCAAAGTTCATGCAGTTTGATGGAAAGGAAACCCAAAGCAGCACGTTGCACATTTCGTCGAAACTTGCAACAACGCGGGGACGGAGGGAGACTACCTCGCCAAGCAGTTTGTGCGCTTGCTGAAAGGAAACGTCTTTGAGTGGTACACGGACCTAGAGCCTGAGTCCATCAACAACTGGGAGCAATTGGAAAGAGAATTCTTTAACCGCTTCTACAGCACCCGCCACACCGTAAGCATGCTGGAGCTCACAAATACGAAGCAATGGAAAGATGAGCCAGTCGTTGACTACATCAACCGATGGCGCACTCTAAGTCTCGACTGCAAAGACAGACTTTCGAAGACCTTCTCGATCGAGATGTGTGTTCAAGGCATGCAGTGGGGATTACACTACATCATTCAAGGCATTAAACCACGGACCTTCGAGGAGTTAGCCACTCACGCCCATGACATGGAGTTGAGTATCGCCCATCATAGGAAGAAAGAATTGATCGCCGACTACAAGAACGACAAAGTTTTTGGGCCAAAGGTGGATAAGGCTGCATGGAAACCCACCAATGAAGCAATGACGGTCAACACAGCTCCCGTCAAAATCTCTACACGAGGCAAGGCCATTCAAGCCGAATCTTTTCGTGATCAAGAGATGCGTAGACGCACTTTGAATGAGCTTGAGGAGAAGATTTATCCATTCCCCGACTCTGATGTGGTTGCCATGTTAAAAGACTTGCTTGACAAAAAGGTGATCGACTTACCTGAGTGCAGACGGCCGGAAGAGATGAATCGTACTGACAGTCCAAGGTATTGTAAATTCCACCATTTCATCAGTCATCCAACGGAAAAGTGCTTCGTACTGAAAGATCTCATCATGAAGCTGGCTCAGAAAGGAATCATCGAGCTAGATCTTGACGATATGGTGAAGTCAAATTATACCACCGTCACTTCTGGCGACTCAAAATCTTCACCTCAATCGATGGGGGCATGCTCTAAAACCATGCCAGTCAAGCAGAGTAAATTTGAGGGATGGACTCATGTTACTTCGAAGAAACTGCACAAGAAGCATACGTTTCCTCCACAAGGTCACCAATCGGAAAGGGGGCAAAGCAGCTTTCGTCAACCTCCACAGCTACATGAAAGTGTTGAAGGTGATGAAATTGTGACACGAAGATCGTCCGTTGCCATCACGATGCGCGATTTCTTCCCCGAAGACTTATTCAATCACTCGGTCAAGACTCATTGCTATGAAGATTGCAAGGAATGCTTCTCCAAGATCGTTTGAGAAATTCACCACTACGCTCCTTGCCTGCACAAGCTGAAACTACAAACGGCACAACGCTCCTGGTCCGCACGAGCCTAAAAGGCGACAACCAATGCTCCTGGCCCGCAAGAGCGTAAACTGCGTACAGTACCTAAATAAAAAATAAAATAAAATAAAACGAAAAAAAAAACCCAAAAATATATGTATCTGAACTACGTTATGACTTGATCTTTTTTTTAGAAGGGTACGTAGGCAGCTCGAACATTCAACTTTGAGTTCAGTCACATTCAAAATAAAGAATAAAATTTTTATTAAAAGTTTGATCTACAACAATTTCTTTGTAAAAAAAAGAAACAAATATATATAAGAATGGACTCCAGAGTCTAACAATTGGAAAATATACAATTCCTGAAGGCCCAATGTGAAAGCCACTACGACCCACGACGAAGACTCGTCGAACGCATCTGCGGCGCTGCCCTCTTTCAACACCAGGCCCAGGCCCAGTCTCTCCGCCATCTCCACAGCGCACAGATCCAGGCCTAGCTCTCTCATCCACATGTACCTCAATTCCCCAGGTGATCACGTCACTGCAGGTCTTGCAAATTATGACACGATGCAGTACGTTCGGTCACCAAACAATACCATCTATTTGGGCCAAGCTACATCAATTGCTTCTCTTCTTTTAGCTGCGAGTACCAAGGGTGAGAGACGGTCTCTCCCAAATGCTACAGTTAAGATTCATCAGCCTTCAGGTAGGTACAGCGAATCAAAACTCGCCCCCGTTGACTACGAATTGCGATCCCTGATGGCTGATCTTCAGGGCACCAAGTTCCTCGCACCCAACTCGCCCATGGGTCGGCCCCAGCTTCCCGTTGGGTTCCTCAAACAGGCCCCGAATGCCCTAAAGACAAGCCCACCATGATGCTGTTTATCACCGACACCATCTGCTCTATTCTCCTCGTACAATGCTTGGTCAAAATAAAGGGCAACCATTTCCTCTTTTCTTCGAGACCACCATCCGCTTCTCGCATATGTTCCATGTTCGTCTCTGGAATGAGCAATCGATGTTCACAGCGTGAGATTGGAGCCATAGCTTTGATCTGTGTTTATGGTGATTGAATTCGTTGATCGTACGGTGGAGGATGATTGATAAGGGTGCGCATTTACTGCTCTTCCCAGACAGAGATATAACGACGTCGTCGTTTCGCCCCACGTCGTGGAGACCGCCAAATGAGTGAAACGCCATTTCGTGAGGGGTCTGCTGCTGGTGGTGATGAAACGCCATTTTTTTTTCTTTTTTCGAGTTGAGTTGTGAGAAAAAAAAAAGAGAAAAGCTTAAAGCTTTTAGCTTTTCAGTACAACCACTTCACTCAAATTCAACTGCTCCTTGTTTATATGGAAGGTCTTCCTTTGATGCGGGATGAGGTTACGACAAGGAGAAGGAGATGAGCAGTGCAAGCCCGAGTCCCCGACGGAGGTGGAATCTTTTTCAGAGGTTGTCTTCTGTAATTCTGTCTCCCCCTTACTGTGTTCTCTGCGCCACCAGCTTCCATGCTCCGCTCAGTTCGAGGGTCTTGAGTTCGAAGGTTGGTGTGCTTCTGCCGCTCTGCTGCAACCTTTGAATGTGATTAGTAAAACCAAAGTTTGTCAAGTTACACCTATTGGCCTCCGCGCTCTGCCTCGTCCGTTCTCGTCCTCATCGGTAATCAAAATTCGAGCTGCTGCTTACTCTGCCGTAGTCGGAATCGAGCCAACCGAACCAGTTGTGGTGCAAAATGAGGGCGTCAGCAGCAAGAAACACGGCGGGCCCATCAACAACGAGCGACACTCCCCTCCGCAGCGAGCGGTGTCCCTTGTAGGAAACAGTAACGGCAGTTCAACAACTCTCTCCGTGACGACCCACAGCCACCAATGGTGACCAGACCCGACTCTTGGCTCCAAGCTCGACTCCAACTGGGCCCTGAGTTCCTCCGTCAAGTCTGTGGTGGGTTCCTTCGAGGCCGAAGGCAGCAGCAGCGAGGAAGAGGTTTCTCAAGACACTCTAAAGGTCTTGCTTTGCTACTCAGATTCGAAAGCACCGAGTTCTTCATCCAGTTCCGCTCCTCGTCTTCCCCTGCAACTCTTCCACTTCAAGCCATCTCCTTCTGCCCATCTATCCAGCATCAGCAGCAGCAACTTCTTCCAGCACCAAGACCTTCCTCACTGTCCTTGCCCTTAATGGAAGCTCTTGCAGTCCTTCACTCCATTCCACCTCCTGGAACATTATTCCAGCGAAACCTCAAGTGAACAAACTTCCACAAAGCTCTGCCATTATGCATTTTCGCCCAATCAAGAAGAACAGCATCCTCTCCACCAAACCCCACCTGCTGCACATTGTGTGCACACCCGGAGCAAGTTAGGCTATGCTCTCGCCCTCGACTTCCTCTTTTTCGACACCTCTAACGATGACGTCTGTTTCAAGTACCCACTCCCTGGCGAAGAACTTCAGTAACCACCGTCAAACGACTAGCCGGTTGTGAAGCTCGATGCCTTACACTCTGCCTCAAGCTCTGGCTGCTTCTGCACCTCCGCCATGGCTGCTGCCTTTGAATGTGATCAACAAAACCAAAGTTTGTCAACTCGCACCCAAAGACCTCTTTCGTCTTCTTGCCTCTGCTGCTGCATTTGAATCGGAGAAGAACTTCAGCGACCGCTGTCAAACGACTAGCCGATCATGAAGCTCGACACTTTCCACTTCCTCAGTACCTCCAGCTTCTCATCTCCCGCTGTAGGTGGCCGCCTTTCATCCGATGCAGCACACACACACACACACACACACACATATATATATATATATATATATATAAATCATAAAAAAAATAAAAATAAAAAATAAAATAAAATAATAGAAAAATTGGTGCAGTGACTGTGCAAATGATGGTCTTTAGAGAAGCAAATGAAAATGGTCCGCATGCGGTGAGTACAGTACAGCAAGGAAGCCCACTGAGGAATCCAGCCATGCCATCTTCAAGCCACTATTCACAAGTGCATGCTACTATTAGCAAGTAAAAAATGGAAAAGGAAATGGGTGGTGGCGACAGAATGATGCTTCCAGTCACCATCTAAAAGGAAATGGGTGCATCAGGCACCATCTAAAAAAAAATAAAAAAGGGAAGTAACACATCTTAGTCAGATATACGTTTTAGCACAACATACTGAATAAAATAAATCATGTCCATTGATATCTCTAATTACAAGTGCGTTAAAAAAATTATTAAAACAAAAAAAAAAGGGAAAACAAAAGCAAAAGAAAAAAAAATAAGGGAGCCTTCACAAATGTCACTTATGTGAAGCCTCAGTACTTGAAGCCTTAGTACTCGGCGGAACCCTAGAAGAGGGAGGCATTGAAGATAGATTATTCGGAGCCTCAATACTTGGTTGAACTCCAGATGACGAAGGCAAAAAGTGCCTCTGGAATACATCCACAAATCTCCGATGATCACTTTGAATCCCACCTTCGGAGTCCAGCAGCTGATCAAGCTTCATCTTCATGCTCATCGAATAACTATTTGCAAGCACATGCAACTCTCTATTCTAGCGCTTGAGCTGTCTGATTTCTTGACTAAGAGCTGCCACCTCGGCTGTCAATGATTCAACTTGGCGAGTTCGAACAAGTAAGCGTTGGCCCATGTTGGAAATAGAGTTCGCACACTGGACACTGAGAGCCTGGGAATCTTGAACATCTAACTCATTAGACCGTCGTGAAAGTATCTTATTATCTCTAGGAGTGATAAGGTTCCTAGCTACAACCGTAGCCGTTGTTGCATCCCTCATCACAGAGTCTTCAAATGTAAGAGGGCCATTAGAAGATAAGAAGGACGAGTGCCATATATTACCCTGACGCGGTGCACCTGTGTCACTGCTGAGACTCAAATCTAAGCAAATGTTAGACGGGTTAGCCATTTCCAAAAAGATGGTAAAAGAAAAGGGTTGGAGTGAGTAAAATCTCATAAATACAGCAAAGACAATTTTCAAGGGTGGGCAATCTTCAAAGTGTGCATGTTGAAAACGATTGACACCTCTTTAAAAGGAAAGGCAAGACAACCACTTGTTCAAAAAATCGAAGAGACACCACTCTTCGAATTTCAAAACCCAGATTTTCCTGCGTAAAGTCCGTTAACACTTTTCAGACGCAATCTCAGTTTTCGGCTATCACGTGCAACTTTGTCAGAGATCACTGACAAAGTTGAAAACGTGTGAAGTCCATTATTCCAACTACCACACTTTTGGCAGACAAGCGTGGGTGACAAGGCCACATCCACACTGCCACTTGCTATTGGGAAATCACCATATAATTCGACCTTCATCCTCTATAGCAAGGCACACATCCAAAACGCCTTACTCTTCTTCCTTGCCGAATGCATCTGCAACCAAACCCTTCAACATACTCAGTTTTCTTCCTCCCTGAAAATACAAACGCCTGACTCTTTTTCCTTGCCAAGAATACATCTGCAACTAAAACCTCTCAACATACCCAGTTTTCTTCCTCCCTGGAAACACCTCTTCAACCAAGTCACATCAGAGCAAAGGTATCTCATATCACTAGGGTTGAGAGCAAGAGTATCTCATAGCATGCTTTCTCCCTATCATTTTCTTTGTCCTCCCTCTTCACTGCAGGGCAAGAAGAAAGAGAGCAATCAACCGGCACTTTGAATCAACCTTCCAATTTGGAACCGACTGCCTGGAACCCCTTCCCTGATTGCTCACCTAGCACTGCTTTCGAAGTACCCATTGTTTCAACATCTTATGCTTTCAGAGAAGATACCATATCTGCCTAGAGAACAGAAGAGGCAAGTCAAAATGATGCATCGAAGCATGCGGAGACAAGCTCAACAAATACATGTGTTGATCATCCGCTACTTCTTCAAAAGCAAAAATATCTCATATCATCAGGGTCGAAAGCAAAGGTATCTCATATCATGCTTTTCCCCTATCCTTTCCTTTGCCATTGCTCTTGCCTGCAGAACAAGGAGAAAGGAAACAATCAGTCGGAACCTGAAATTAAACGTCCGATCAGGAACTGATTGCCCGGAACCTTTGCCTGGTTGCTTACCTAGCATTGCTCTCGAGTGTTCATCTTCAACTGTTGAAGGGTCTCGAATTTCCTCAGCAAATACTTCAAGACAGTTGATATGGTGTTGGCTCTTTACACTGAAGCTGCCAAGCATGGATGAGTGGCCGAAAAGTGATGCTCTGAATGACCATTTAAAGGCAAAGGGTTGTGCACCACTTTGGCTAGGCGAAAGAAACAAGCAGAGAAGAATGCAGCACGATGAGCTGGAAAAAATCATTATGGCAGGACACCCTTCTTGGAAAAACTGCATAATCCAGACAGATGAGTCTAAGTCAAATCCAAGCCCGCCGTCGCTGCTATAATCGAAGAGCTCGAGAAGCCTCAACAGCATTTTGTTGGTACTGTCGCCGAAGAGCAAAGTCTCGACAACCCTTGAAGATCATACCATTAACCAAACTGCTCAGGGTTCATATGAAAATGCTGTGAACTTCCTTGATCTTTCAAAGAAAATTCTTTGCAGCATCTGACCTTATCCCTGACCTTCTTCAATATGAATGGGAAAAATTGAACAAAGAAACAGACTATCACCTTCACATCGTGCCTGCTTGCCATGTGTTCGAATCAACCTTCAAGATCCAGCCCCAACGGCCCTTGAAGAAGCTTCCAGCCCAATTCAAGATCAAGCATCCACGGCCCTTGAAGAAATCACAAGTACGATTCAAAATCAAGTGTCAATCACCCTTGAATCAAATCCAGCTCCACATAAAAAAAGAGTAAGTTCAAACATTCGGAGGAAACCAGAAAATCCTCCAACCCAGTTCAAGAATAAGTTGTGGAAAGTCAACAATCGAAGGAAGCCAGAAAGTCCTCCAACCCAGTTCAAGAATAAGCTGTGGAAAGTCAACAATTGGAGGAAACTAGAAAATCCTCCAACCCAGTTCAAGAATAAGTTGTGGAAAGTCAACAATTGGAGGAAACCAGAAAATCCTGCGACCCAGTTCAAGATCAAAGTTGTGGAAAGTCAACAAGCGCAACAAAATACCCGCCAATTCATCCACTACCAAAGCCAAAGATCATCTACCACGTGAAGCTCCTTGTGGTCCAATTTCAACCTTCAAGATCAAGCCTCAACGGCCCTTGAAGAAATCTCCAGCCCAATTCAAGATCAAGCATCAACGGCCCTTGAAGAAATCTCCAGCCCAATTCAAGATCAAGCCTCGATGGCCCTTGGGTCGACATCTACATTAAGGGACTTCAAAATGCATCTCCTACACGTGACAAACACATGTATACGACGCGCCTTGAAGTGGGGGCATTTGTAGACATCGAAATTTCGGTGAAATAAATGTTGACCAATAGTTACAATTTCAACGCTCACGTGTCACATAAATTTTACACGTAGCATGTGACTAAATGAAAAATCAAAATAAATCGGAAAAGTCATCAAACAGGACACGTGTCAACACCTGGCAGAAACGATTTATTTCATCTGAATATTATATTCAAAATTAGGCCTTGGAAAATTCTATAAATAGAAGCCATTTCTTCAAGATCAAGCCCAAAAGCCTTGAAGATCCGTTCATCCATCAACCTTCAAGATCAAGCCCAAAGGCCCTTGAAGAAACTTCCCTCAACCTTCAAGATTAAGCCCCAACGGCCCCTTGAAGAAAACTTCCAACCGTTCATCCAAGATCAAGCCTCGACGGCCCTTGGATCAATCGCACATTCACAAATCAACACCTTACGGAGATCGAATCAGATGATCAAATTTGAGAGAGATTGTAACCCCAAAATCATTAATACAAAATATTATTTTGTACACGTGTTCTTGTCTCGTTTGTTTCAGGAATTTCCGTGTTCACATACATTTATAGACAAAATTTACAAACTAAATGATATGTTACCAATAGGAATAAACACGTTTATCAATGCTTAGTGATAAACCAATCATCAGTTTCCATGTCATTTAATTTTCAAAATTTTACCTACAAATTTAATCTTCCTAACATTACTTCAACCATATTATCTAGCACGTTTAATTCACTTCTTTGTTTATTATTTGTCATGTATTTTGGTCCAATACTCGTGTCAATTTTATGCTTCATATTTGATGTTGGGGAATACGATGGTCAAACTAAAAGTCCACCAGCACAACATCCGTGTCAATTTCGTGTCATCCCTAAAGTTTCACCGTCAGATCAAAAACCCTTCTGCGAAAGGACACGTGGAAGCGACCGAGCCTGCGTTTGCATTAATCAACATGTCGTCACACTGAAACAGAAACTTCGTTCTTTTCCCATTCGAGTTTCCTTCACGAAACCTACTATAAATCCCCATCCTCCATAGAAATCGACATCACTCATCCAAAAAACCAAAACCTATCCAGCAGCCTGAGGTCTACGACTTAACCCTAAAAATGTCTACGGAGAAGAACTGCGGATCGAAGAAAGCCGAGGATCGAGGTTTGCTGATGCTGAGGCTACTCATTGGGAAGCTAGTGCACAAGGGTCTCTCAATCTTGGCATCAAGAGGCCCTCACGATCACCACCCTCGTCACAATGATTTCGACGAAGATTCAGAAGTGGCGACGGTGGTACCGAAAGACGTAAAAGAAGGTCACTTTACAGTTTTTGCAGTGAAGGGTAATGAAGCAGAGAGGTTTGTTGTTAAACTGGAGTCGTTGAGTAACCCTGAATTTTTGAGGTTATTGGAAGAGGCCAAGGAAGAGTACGGATTTGAGCAGAAAGGTGCTCTTGCAATTCCTTGCAGGCCTCAAGAATTGCAGAAAATCTTACAAACATGCAGGAGGAAGAAGAGTAGTAGAACATCTAATAATATTAATTTTACAGTTATACAAGGATACTAGCTAGCTTCTTTTGCAGAAATCTGTGTAATTTATTTATCTAATATTCCCTACTTTTCTGTATGTTTTGCACTGAATGTAGAACAAACTTCTACATGGAAATAATGAGAAATTGATGCTATATTATGTGATTTCTGCCGGCAGTAATGGTGGGTTTGGGGATGACAATAATTGATAATGATATTTAAAATATTGTTGTAAATGTGGATGGTCTTATAAATTATACGAGTTTTTATCACCAATGGTATGTGAAATTAATTCACCTTGTCAATATGGTATTTGAAATTGAAAATCAATCAATGTAGTCCCTGAAAATGGATTTTCGCAAATCAATGCAATCCTTCCGTTGAAATTGTGTCAAAAATTATGTTATGTGCTGACTTGGCACATAACTGAGTCCCATAAGTCTAATTAAATATTATCATTTGTAATAAGAATATTTAAATAATAAAAACAATTTTTATATAATTAAAAACTTAAAAAAAAAAAAAAAAAAAAAGAAGAAAAAGATGAGTAGTTCATCAAGGAATGCTCTGTGAGGACTCCTTGTATTAGTCCATGAAAAAGACATGAGTGTGGAAAACACTAAAGTATGCGACAGTGGGTTTTGAATCATACTAACTCATCCATTTGCCTATAAAACCAACTCCATTAAATGTTCTAGATATAACACATCACAATAGAGAAATCAGATAAAGTATACCAAGGCTACAGAGGAGACATAAATAGTAAAAGTTGTCTTTGTACTCTTATTATTTCAAATAATGAAAGAAACTATTGTTGTTGTTCTAGAACATAGGCACACTTGTCGAACCTCGTAAATATTCTGTATTTTTTACTTTATATGCCATTATAGATATATATATTGTTTATTTTACAACACATTATCAGCACGACAATCTCTCGTGTCAGCAGTAAGCAAAATGACATGGATATGATGAAGCACTACCTACTTCTCACCTCTATCGGATGAAATCTCACATATAAGAAAATCTTCTTATTTTAATATTTTATCCTCAACCCCCAATACGACTAATTTTCTTAAAACAAGTATGTATCTTGTTGTAAGCTTGTTATTATCATTGGCAGAAGCAAAAAGCATAGACATGAAGAGAATGAATGAAGATAATAGTGCAACCTCAACTTGAAGAAGATAATGCAACATTCAATGATAAAGAAGAAAATGATAGTGTTGACTCTAAAAACTACCAAGCATACGTGACGCACAAGCCAAATAGCTAATGAGCTAACTACGTGCTTAGGTTGATGCGGGGCGTGCCAACTCGTCGACTGAGCTTGATCGGTGAGTGAATGAAATATGGTGGTGGTGGTGTTGAACGAACTACTGACTTCTTATCCGAGCGATCGCGGCCGAGGAAGGAACTCATTTCAGCCTTTGGGTTCTAGAGCTCATAGACAAGGCTGCTAGTCAATGTGAAGTTTAAGAATCGTCTGCACCGGGCTTGGCTGCTTCAATTATATTTGTGAAAATATAAGTGCGCCGAATCGATACCGGACTGTATGCACACAAATACTCAAAAGAGATAAGTGTCTTGATCGTAAATGTGGTTCAGCCATCGGTGTCACAGCCCGTCCCGAAATAAATTATCGATGACGTGAATTGACTATTTTACCCTTGGAGGTGAGCATTGTGGTGTGTGATGCATGTTGATGGGGGTTCAAACTTGCATTTTTTCCCTAACCTTTGGAACACTTAGGAATTAAAATGTGTATTGGTTTTGGTTGAGGACCACGTGTGCCACACACACATACACATTTCCACTCTCTCTTTCTCTCTCTTCCTGTGCACTCTCTCACCTCCCTCATGATTTTCTTCTATTTTCCGTACAAACCATACGGACGAGCTTGGAACCAAGCATTTCACGCACAGATCGACGTTGAGAAGGTAAGAATTGAACTCCTTGCTTGTTCCTGAGTTCATATATGCTATTTTTAGGACCTGAAAACCTCAAAAACCCCGAGAACTCTAACCTCTGATTTGGTGCACTGTTCATGCACACGTAAATGTGAAGGTTTCAGTGGATTTTAAGCTCACATGGACCTTTAGAAGGTCCTCACGAAGCTCGGAGAAGAAAAACCAAGCGATTTGGACGTCAGGATCGTCAGTTTCAAGCTTGGCCGGTTTCTCTCGAAATTCTCTGGCGAGATTCCTTGAGATTTAAGTCTTAAAACAGGTATAGGAATGTTCTACAAGTTGAGAGCTTTAATTTGACACTGATTTCATGAAATTTGGATGAAAATCGACTGAGATATAAGGTTTAGAAAAATTTCCCAGTTTTCGGTGCCGGCGACGGTCGCCCGAGGTTCGAGGTTAGGGATGACGGAATATTCCGTCAACTTTGACGGAATATTCCAACGGCGTTAGTTAACTTTAACAATTTCCGTTACTATTTGACGGAATATTCCTAACGGGGTTAAGGGATTCAGTTAGGGTCTCTGCGCTCGGGCGGCGCGTCTAGCCGTGCCTTGGCCGGTGCGTGGGTGGTCGGAAAATTTTTCTAAAAATATAGGGATGTTCGTGAGGTTGTGTAGATCACATTGGTATATTCAAACACCCCATTTGAGCATTGTATGAGAAGTTATTAGCTAGTTTTGTCTATGTGCTTTAAATAACGTTTAAACAGTTAATTCGCATATAGGTGAGACTTATCCCGAGGACGAGCGCAGTCAAGGGCGACTCGGGGGCTACGACCCTTCGACATACCAGTGAGTGGGCTTTTGGTTTTCAGTATATATTTATATACTTGATATTTTCCCAGAAATATGCGTTTAAATGAAAGAATGCCTTGAATGCCATGCATATAAATGTATATTTCGTATATGAGTTGAATTGGTTGAATATATACATGATTGTGGTGCTGTGGACGCTCAGGTAAGTACCAGGTGAGTTATGTTTGGTTATGAGAATTATTGATTAATGGCATGTGATTGAATAACGTTGAGCTCATAAACCTGCACCCCGATGTTAGTGATTAGCCAGAGATATGGCACAGGCCTGCTTATAATGTCACCTCCCACACCATATGCTCACATTGGATCCAATTTAGATGCACAGTCTTGTCGTACAGACCATCATAGGTGGTTCCGAGTCGTAGGTGACTAGCGATTTATCGGCCAGCTATTATGAGAGAGTAGTATTGAGCATATTTATATTACACCCAGTCATGTCGTACAGACATTTTCATTGGTTCCGACTCGTGTGCGGTAGAGTGTCGTATAGGTCATTATAGTGACTCCGGCTAGATTTGATTATTGAACTATGAATTAAGCCATACAGACTTCCATAGGGGTTCCGGCTAATATATTGTATTTCCATGAAACTATTCTCACCTGAATTACTTATTCTGTTATATCTTGGCATGGCATACATTTGAAAATGATATTGTGAAGCATGATTTGAGTTGATATATTCTCATATATATTTATGTATATGCTTATACTCTATTTCTGGGAAATTATACATGTTTTACGCCGAGGGGTTAGAAATGTTGAGAAATGAAATGGTATTGTAAAACATTTGTTTTTGCCCACTCACATTTTCTGTTTTGCGCCCCTCCATGTTTTAGGTAAGCTTGTCGTTGATGGGTACGACGATTTCAACGCTTCTGACATATCTAAATAATTGTAGGATGTTTTATGGTACTGTATAATTAGTACTTGTCCTACTGGACTGCACCTAGACTTTCTATGCTCTGAATAGGAGTATTTACACTTGTACTTCACTCGTAGCACTTCCTGTTTATTAGTGCACATTAGTAGCCTTCGGTTTTAATTTATTCGTATAACTCTTATCTTTATCGTTTCCGCACTGTGCACATGGCTACGTCACCCTCACGTGACGGCCAGCATGCCTTGATCTCGGTCGGGGTGTGTCAATCGGAGTGCCGAACTCTAAAATGCACTTGTGAATATTCAATAATAAAATAGGTTTGATTTTCAATGTGCCAAACAACGTAACCTGGTAATACCTCACTCGCCAAGATACTAATGAGATGACCCCTTTCGACAAGGACTCAGAGATCCCTTGGACAGAGACTTGGATAGATAGTCAGCCGAACTTCGAGCTGTTTATTCAAACTGGAAGATATGTTTGACGAAGTTAGGAAGGTCAATGTTTTCTCAAAGATGAGAGAGTTCATGTAGAGCGATAAATTGTGCATGATAGATTTATGTATTGTGTTGGAGGTCTTTCTCTGTTACATAACCCTTGTATTTATAGTAGTCATATTTTTGCTTGGCATGGCCTGCCTATCTTATAGAATCCAATTTCAACTCTAATTTTGTGGGAGATCACCTGCTTGGAAGTAACCAATCACCCTGCATACCAAATCCTTCAGCTGTTTGAAAATCTCTAAGATAGGACAAAACTTTTCTTCAGGCTTTTCCTTAAAAGATGGAAAGATAGGCTCAGAAACCTTCCACGTGACTTTATCACATCAATCTTCACTTTGTATGCCTGCATATTACCTCGGAGCATTTTGCTCACCAATATACGCTGGTTATACATTTAATTATTTATTATGTGTCATTTCATTTAATTTTAAATAATTTTTACATTAAATATTATTTTTTAATTTTAAAAAAGTTAATCAAAATTAAATAAAACGATACGTGATAGATAATTAAGTATATGATAATCATATACTAAAGTTTAAGGTACCCGTTAACCTCTGCACCCTTATCCCTTCAACCAATCTACCCTTATCACATCACCATCTCATTTTTTTCAAACCATTCAATTGTTGGCGTGGACTTGAACTATCATCACCACCATCCAAAAACCCACAAGCACTTTGTGCTGCTGCCACCACGTTCTTATTGCTAAGCTGTCATCAACTCATATTTGACTTGTCAAAGGGTAATCCTTCATCCATCTGTAAACAATCAGCTGAGATTAAGTTCAGATAATTAATATATTATTAGGAGAGAATTATTATGATTAAAACTCACAATATTATGTCCAAACACTAATTAAAATTATCTCATCAATTGTCTCATCTAACGATCTAAAACTCTGTTTATTCAACGACTTTAATTGCACGAGTCGATAATGTAAAATCGGATTCAAACATATAGAAAAAAAAAGAAACAGAAAAAAAAGGAAAATAAGATTGTGAATTAAAGTGTCGGCAATAGGAGCAAAAAGGGGAGTTGGTACTAGTTCACCAACTAGAAAGAAAAAAAATCAAAAAAAGAGTTTGGATTAAGTTTATTTTAATAAAAAATCATGTTGTAACTTTATTTAATTAAAAAAAATTAATTTTAATGAAAAATCCTTAAATTTTAATAAAAATGACAAAATAACTAAAATTTTAATGAAAAATGCATAATTTTAATATTAAAAAAAATCAGACGCGCGGATCCACGCATCCTCACACAAACTGTTTATGAAATTTTCTACATTGTTTATGAAATTTAACGGTACTACATTCTTCTCTCTCCTCTTCTTGAATTTTCTTGGCACATTCTCACCTTCCAAGCACATTTTCTTCTAATTTTCTTTGATACTCATCAAATTTTTTTTTTCTGTATCTCTTCAATTTCTTAACTTTGTACACCAATTACTTAATTTTCTTCTATTGTCTGCCCATATGTGGCTTCCTCTTCTTCTCCACCTACAATCTTAACTTTATACACCACGTGTTATTATGTAAGTGGTGAGAAATTTTATTTTTGAACACAAGAATCTCACCACTTGTATAGAGACATGGTGTATCACTCCATGTTCAAGGCACATTGAAAAATCTCTCGTCATCTTGACTACTATTGGGAAACAACACCCCAAAAATAAAACTGGAAAAATGTAATTCAATTTGAAGTCTTTCTCTTATTCTAAGCAAAATAATAATAATAATAATGTGTTAATGATAGCTGACAATAGGGAGAACACAGTGAAGGGTGGGGTGGGGTGTATGCGCGCCAATGCATGTGTATTTATTGTTTTGTCCCTTATCATTAAATAAAGTTAGTGGATGGTTTTTTTTTTATTAAAATACAAAGATTTGAAGTCCTTTTCATTAATTTTCCTAAAAAAAATGTGTTTAGTGATTGTACGGTGAGGAGAACGAAAAAAAGGGAGACAATGTCCTACTCTTTGTCTTTATTTTATTATATATATTTTAATTATTATGATGAGTGCAGTATTATTGCCCATCTTATATTATATATATATATACACACACACACACAAGCACATGGTGAATTGGGCAATTTATTGCTCTTCCTATATTAACATACATACATATATATATATATATATGAATGGTGCGGCATTATCGCCCTTCTCATATAGCAATCATTATTTTTAAGTTTTGATATTTATGTGAATATGTTGAATTAAATCACTTGTGACAAGTTATATTATTTAAAGTAATTTGTTTACAGTAAGTGAAATTATTGCCCTTTGCAATGATTTATTTATTGTACAATATTTTGTTAGGATTGGTATATACCAGAACCTGAAGTTCCTTGATTCTAATCATATAAGAAGATCGGACCCGAAGTTCTTTGATCAAAATTAAAACCTAAAGTATTTTTTCTGAATCAATTGAGAGAGCTACATTTCCTCAACTAAATTAAATGAAAGCCATAAGCTCTATTACATGAGGGCCAGAAGTTCCTTGAATTATGTAAATGAGGATCATAAGTTTCTTAATACATGTACAATTAAGTATGAGCTTGAATTTCAAAAATAAGAACCTAAAGGCTCTAATATTGTCGATATCGGGAATAAATTTCGAGTACATATGTTTAATGTCTTGACCTGAAGTTCAAAATATACATAATATTGAGAACTTGAAGTTTTAACACTTTGTGTGAACATAAGTTTATATGGAATGAATTAATTATCACAAGTTCCATCATACCTCACTTTCTTCCCTTTGGGAATAAGAAAATGGTGGACTTAGGAAAAATCAAAGGGTCACCCCTCCTCAAATTTCAAAAGTCGAGATTTTCCTTAATAAAGTTCGTTGGTATTTACAAATGCATATCTCATATTTCAGGATACCATGGGCAACTCTGCTAAAATATCTTTGAAAATGTTGAAACGGGTGAATTTTATAGTTCTAGCTACACTACTGTTGTCGACAAGTTTGGATATGGCGCCAACGACACCACTATTTACTATTGGAAAGAACACTATATATGTCGACCTCCATCCTCTATGACAAGACAAACCTGCAAAAGTGCCTAACTCCCCTTCCTTGCTGAGAATGCATTTTCAACCAAGCCTTTCAAAATATTCAACATTCCTTCAACTATATCTCTCAAAATGCCCAACTCATTCTTCAACAAGAAAATATTTTTAATCAAGAAGTTTTACATTAACATCAAATTCTTCTACTATTTGTCTCTTTGAAAACATGTTTCATGAATGAGTTTGTATGTAGTGGACAAGGGACTAATTAGGATGCTTCTTGAGATTAAAAACATGAAGTGTGAATTAAAGCAAGTAAAAGGCAAAATGCACATTAGACTGTCAATGTAAAAGTTCATTCAAAACTTCCAGATTGATGAAAGGGTAAAAAGAAGCAACATTGCATGCCACAAAGCTTACTATTTGAACAAAAGTAAGAAGAATGCATCAAGTTAAAAGATAAGAAGACAATTTTATTTTCATTTTTATGTTGTTCATCCATAATATTTTGTTGTACTATTGAATGATTACAACTGAGATAGGAATTTGAATCTGTCAAATTCATGCAAGTATTACTCTGTTGTGGTCCTACTTCCTGTGCTACATTAATGTTCTTTTTCATTTGATGAAATTTTAAAAATTTGCTTCACAACGTTTTTCCTAACATTGTAGTTTTTTTTCAAGACAATTTAGACTCATTTGCAGTTTATTTCAGTCCTCCAAGTAAAGGTGAAATGCACATCAGACTGTCAACTTAAAAGTACATTCAAAACTTCCAGATTGATGAAGGGTAAAAAGAAGCAATAGTGCATGCCACAAAGCCTAGTATTTGAACAAATGTAAGAAGAATGCATCAAGTAAAAATATAAGAAAACAATCTTATTTTCATTTCCATTTTGTTCATCCATAATATTTTGTTGCAATATTGAATGATTACGTCTGAGATGAGAATTTGAATTTGCTACCTTAAGGTCATTTTTCATTTTGGGAAATTTTAAAAATTTGCTTCACAACATTTTCTTTGAACATTATAGTTCTCTAGGACAATTCAGACTCATTTGCAGTTTATTTCAATCTTCCAAGTACTTGATGCGTGACATACATGCTTTGAAAGAAATAAACTTTTATGAGATTTTAAGCAACATTTTCTTAGGATTGCAGTATACTTTATTATATAAGAGGTGGTGGATTCTAATGTGTAAGTCTTAATCATCTCTATCAAAAGACAAAATTTGATGAAAAATGACGATTACTATGTGTTAATTGTATGGTTTTTAGGTTGAAAACATGCTTAATGAATGAGTTTGTATGTAGTGGAAAGTAAACTAATTAGACCATCTCCAAAGGAGATGTCAAATATGCCAAATAAGATTAAAAGACATTCAAGTGTTCTCCAATGGATATGTCATATATGATGTGGCATGTAAGTCATTTGGCTCATTGCTTTCTACCTGCCTTTTTTGAAATAAAAAAAAGGAGTCAAATATATTTAATTTAATTTAATTTTTTAATGCATGAGTCCTATTAAAAACCAATAGAATACCAACTAAAACTAATTTTGATTATTTTTTAATAGTTAATGTAACTCTAGGTCCAATAAAATAATAAAATAAATATTTGACAAATCCATTGAAAAAGAAGAAGATTTAGCACTTGTATTCAATTTGCCACATCAGACATCAAATAAAATTTTGACATACTATATTTGACATATCCTTTGGAGATGCTCTTAGGATGCTTCTTTAGGTTGAAAACATGTAGTGTGAATTAAATCAAGTAAAAGATGAAATACACATCAGCCCGTCAACGTATAAATACATTCAAAACTTCCAGATTAATGAATGGGTAAAAAGAAGCAACAGTGCATGCTACAAAACCTACTATTTGAACAAATGTAAGAATAATGCATCAAGTTAAAAGATAAGAAAACAATCTTATTTTCATTTCCATTTTGTTCATCCATAATATTTTGTTGCAATTTTGAATGATTACGACTAATATAGGAATTTGAATCTTTCAAATTCGTGCGTGTATTTTTCTTTTATAGTCCTACTTCCTATGCTACTTTAAGGTCTTTTTTCATTTGGTGAAATTTTAAAATTTTGTTTCACAACATTTTTCCTAAATATTGTAATCCTCCAGGACAATTCAGACTCATTTGCAGTTTATTTCAATCTTCCTAGTACTTGATGTGTGGCATACATACCTTGGAAGAAAAAGACTTTTATGAGATTTTAAGCAATCATTTCCTAGGTTTGTAGCATGTTTTATTACATAAGAGGTGGTGGGTGCTAATGTGTAGTCTTAATCATCCCCATCTAGAGACAAAAGTTGACGGAAAATAACATCAATTGTTGTGTGTTAATTGCATACAAACTCATTCATGAAACATGCTTTCAACCTGAAAACCATACAATTAACACACAGCAATTGATGTCATTTTTCGTTAGCCTTTGTCTCTGGATAGGGATGATTAAGACCTGCACATTAGCACCCACCCACTCTTATGTAATAAAGCATGTTGTAATCTTAGGAAATAGTTGCTTAAAATCTCATAAAAGTTTTTTTCTTCCAAGGAAAGGGTTGTTATACATCAAGTACTTGGAAGACTAAAATAAATTGCAAATGAGCCTAATTGTCCTAGAGAACTACAATATTTTGGGAAAATGTCTGAAGCTCCTAATCATGGATGAGTCACTGAAAAGTGATCATTTCAAAGACCATTCAAAGGCAAAGGTTGCACACCACTTTTGTTATGCAAGAGGCTGAAGCAGAAGGATGAATAATGAACCTATAGAAGTTCAAGAGAAAAAACTGAGTGGCTGACTAAGTAAATGGAGGACCAAAGTTTAATGATGGGAATCAACCCCAAGTAAAAAGTGCATTCACATTCACACGATCACCTTACTTGTACTGATGGTCAGGGACTTCTAAGGAGAAAACATTTAATGAGTCAAAATTCTGGCAAACTCTACCTCTGTTTACGACAACTACAGAACAAGCACGACTTCAACTATTATTCTGTCTCATCAATTTATATCATTCAATTAATGTACAAAACGGTAATCAAATCTTGACAATTACTAGTTAACTACTAAATGATTTAACAAGTTAAAAGAAAGATGGTGCATTGATACCAATCCCAAAAGGACAATTTATAGATATAGAAGTTTTAATATATTTCATGCCTAAAGAATGATAGACGTATATGTTCTAATGGTTCAACACTTCAACTCCCCAGAAGTGGAGATTAAAAATCCAAGCTTTATAACACTCTAGAGGAGGTTATGATCCACATTCTCTAAACAATTCCATCTTATAAGAGATGATTGTCCTATAAGAGACAATGTAAGCCCCTAAAGAGGCAAGGATATCCAAAGCAATGAAATGCTTATAAAGTATTCATGTATATGCACATGAGAATTGTGGGATCATGAATTAATGATAATCAATAATAATTCTGGTTTTACAGTAGTTACTAGATTCATCAATGAGTAATGTTGTTATTGAGTCATGTTCTTGTGTTAAACGTCGATGAAAAATTACTGGCCAAAATGGAAATAGGCAATTCCATTACAATTTAGTATGAACATGGAGAAATAGACCTATAGTACAAATCTTTAAAGATGTTAAACACAGAAGGTTATATATAGGCAATTGTGATACAATAAAATGCACTCACATGATAGGTTTCTAGTTGAAACCTGAAATAGTGATATACTCTAGTAAACATGATTTCCCATTTATGAAACGAGTTCACTTCATTTCATATGAATGGAGAGTTATATATGATACGAAGAGTTATGAAATGATGGAAGCATATATCCATAAGTAATTCCATATAGTATGCATTAAAGCAAATTGCTTTGTATAAATTCCAAAGGATAATGTGTCATGAAGA
Source organism: Malus fusca (assembly GCA_035220775.1). Lineage (NCBI taxonomy): Eukaryota > Viridiplantae > Streptophyta > Magnoliopsida > Rosales > Rosaceae > Malus > Malus fusca. The sequence goes on from CM069070.1 coordinate 18,349,900, forward strand.
GTAGAAAATTTTGAAGGATTCAAAAGCAAGCCCTGGAAGGGTAAAGCACAAATTATATACTCAACACCAATAGATGGTATAAATTACCTTAGTGAATACTTTTATTATGATATGGTTGCAACATACTAAACATTTTGCAAGAGTAGATACTATATTGGGACACTTAAGGAGACTATAAAGATTATAAAGTATTGAAAGACAAATATTGTGTTGAACCACAGATCGAGCAACATGTCCACATGGGTGCTATGTCATTAGTTAACGGAGATTCTGATGCAAAATTTTACGGATGTAGGAAAGTGTCCCAAAATTATAAGTTTAGGTGCCACATTGAGACGAAAAAAAATTGATGTATGAAATGTTGAAAACCAAGAAACTTCAGAGTAATAAACTGAGATTAACCCTAACTTTTTAATGCATGGTCCCATTGACAACATAGGGTAAAAACTAACTATGGGGCCCAATATATAAATAAAATAAAGATTTGACATATCCATTGAGAATGAAGAAGATTTAACATCGATATTCAATTGGCCTTACCAGCAATCAAATAAAATTTTGACATATTATATTTGACATTTCATTTGGAAATGCTCTTAAATTTAATAACATACTTCTGAATATGCAAAATTTTATCTTATTAACAACGAACATATTTTGATTCCTATGGTAGCAATGTATAAACAAAGAGGGAATAAGAAAAAATGGTATTTCTTCGTTTATATTCTTCAGCTTTCACTATGCCATATCCCGTCGGATTCAAGACCTAGGAATCACTGAAGCTATTTTTTGTCAAACAAAACCAGGTTATATGGGTAGGCATGGTGTCGCAAGAGATGGTAGATAGGTGGTTCATGGGCAAGGGCGGATCCAACTTGGGGCAAGGTGGGTCATCCAAGCTTAGAAATCCTCCATGAAAGAGCTTGGTGATGCCCTTTGAAAATTTGCGATGCTCTTGAAAGTTGCCCTTCAACTGCTTGACGAATTGCCTCTATGGGCACTGGGCAGGGTAGTTGCTAGCCTTATGTCTTTGTATGCGTTGCTATGGGCATCTTTCGATAGGCTCACTCGGCATATGTTGGCATGTTTGCCCAAAAGTTATTGACATATGTCGTCGGGCGTGCAATATGACTTGGCAAATGACCTCATGCCTACTAAGGCTCGATGTATGCTAATTTGCATGTTATTCCATCCAAAAATTTTGCACCCCTATGCTTATTGTTCCCCTCAATAATATTTCCTGGATCCGCCACTGTTGATGGGGAGGATAAAGAGATTATGAAAAAAATATATATATGGTTATTATTGTACTTTAAAAAGTTTCATTAAACTGTTATCCACCTCTTTCGAATTCAGCTTGCGCAGAAGCTTTTTCAAGTTACCTTAAAAGTATCTTTTTCACACCACAACTTTTTCAAAAAGTAGAGGTTAGGTCACTTACCAAAGAAAAATACTAGAGACTATCGTTTTAGACCATATTTTATAAATCAAATTACGTGATGGTTGATGGTTTGGATTTCATTTTAATGATTTAAAAAAAAAAAAATCAACCATCAATCGCCACATCATGTAGTCTACAAGTATGGTCTCTTTAACATGGCCAAACATTTTATCAACTAAAATATTTTTATAGGGTAGAAAGCTCGCCCAGATAAGCAAATTATCCTAAACTAGGTAGCACCGGCATTGGAGAATTCTTGAATATAGTAATACGAATCTGTACTTATAAACGCACTGGAATGATTTATACCGTGTTTGGCCAGGTTAAGACCAACAAATTTGGAGCTTTTCTTCTTCCTTTTCGTTTTATTTTTTTAATGAACAATTGGAACATGGAAATGGACTAATGGTCATGGCGGTGGAAATTCCAGCCAAATGCTCCGTTTGCACTTGTTTCGTTGCTTTATATTAGTCTTTTTTTTATTAAGAAGGAATATTCTAATTGTCTTCATATTATTACTTTCGTTCATTTCCTTTTCATAATTAGGTTCTTTCAATATTTAAGTGGTATTGATGGGACCCTATCTATTTGGACCTCGGGAATGTGAGGAAGTGATGAGAGTTATCGTCATAAAGTTAAAGAACCTTGCATAAACTTATAAAAAGTTGGGTTAGTCTTTCATTACAAATACGTTTAGGGTGGAACCCCACCTTTCGTAAGAGAACGTACATTTTGGTGAATACTATGAAGTTGATAGTACTACCCTTGAGTTTATTCCACCACCAACTCAAGATTTTGAAATAGAAAGTTCAATCCGAGATAAACAAAAAAACAACAAACTTCTCTATCCCATGAAAGAATAACGAAGAATACGATGCATGGGAGTTTTTCTCGAGATTAACCCTTAACTAGTAAACTTAGTGGTTGTATTAATTCCAAACCTTTGTATCTAGAAGTAAGATCTCTAGTGAACCGTATGGTAAAATGTTCACAGTTATACAGAAGCTAAAATGTGATTCATAGTTCGGTTCATGGCAGCTCATCTTGTCACCAATGGCATCGACATTGTAAACCCTAAAATACATATAATTAGGTCGGAAAAACAAGAACGCGAGATGGAAAATGTCGAGTGAGAACTGAAATACATATAATTAGGTTTAGATTTACATTTTATTACAGTCACACGAACAGATGACACAAGAATACTCACTAATTTCTCCTTTGCTTCGAAAAAAGCAGACCAAATTGAGAAGCAACTCGTTTAGAATCAATATACCTTCTCTTGAACGTCATCATAAATGTTTTAACATTTACATTCCTACTTTACAAGATTGACAGGAATCAGTGTAAAGTACTCACTGCACTACTATTTTACCTCAGAGCAATTATTTGCGTCTACGGGTTCTTTCAAGCAGCTAGATATTGCCATCACCGCAGATTCAATCGCTCCATCTTCTCCCTGTTCCATCCAGCAGGTACAATCATATTATTTTCTCAAGAAAATCTTGTGCATTGCAATGCAAACAACCACATAACAACTTCAGTTATCTAAAGCAATAGGGCCCTAACTTCACCTTCTCTTTCCAGTAAAACATATTTCCATACTTCCCTGCCAAGCGGCTCCAAAAGCTGCGTGGAACATCTAGATCAACTGAAGCTCCCACGTTGAAGTTTAGTATATTGCCTGCTCAAAGAGATCAAGAGACACATTAATTAACCTAGGAAAGAAAAGCATAAATATAACAGATCAGTGAGTATGAGTTCAATACCAAAGGTCGGATCAGCAACAAAGACAATAGTTCTATCATCCACTTGCCAGAAATCTTTAATCGCTAAACCTGCAAAAAGTTGGAAAACAAAACTGTAAAAACCATGTAAATGTGATATTCTCAGACAGTATCTCAAACATAATCTGATTTACGATCTGGCAACCTGACGTGTTAGACTGCATGACACGAGAACATTTTCTCGCGTCAATCCATATTTGAAACAAGAAAACAAAAGCAAACTACTCTGCTTGGTGAATGCCAAAGCCTTACAAAACATTGAGCAAACCTGGTGTGTCAGGATAGTTCTGGGCAAGAACCCTCAGCTTGTATCCAGTATACTTCTCTATATCAGCAATCTCTTCGGCTAGTCTTTTCTCCTGGAAAAATTTTACCATACATAACATACTTGAGCTCAATTTAATTCTCTGATTTCATTCCGAAGGTTTAAAAATAAAAGAAAAAAAATCCCATTTCCCAATATAACGTACATGCAAGTTTTCCACTTTTCCAACCCAAAAATCTAAGAAAAACAAATGAAAAACCGAAAGGGAAATTCTATTTGAATACATGTTTTGTATCTCTACACCCAACTTAAATTTTTAAGTGAAGTGACTTTTTCTACCCTATTTTACAATTACCATCAAGGACAAGATGCAACTAAAATTAAATTTAAAATTTATCAATACATCCTCATCAACAGAAACCAAACCCTCACACAATCTCTTCAACCCACAGTCCATTCTCGCTAAAACCCTCACCGGCTCTACCTCCAATTAAAATAACGGAATAACCAACAGATTGTCCCAAGCCATACAAAATTCGACCTGTAATAAAATACTCTATAGCGAGGCAAAGGGTAAATGTGCAACAACAACAACAAGGCCTTATCCCACTAAGTGGGGTTGGCTATATGAATCCTAGAACGTCATTGCACTCGGTTTTGTGTCATGTCTTCCGTTAGATCCAAGTAGTCCAAGTTTTTTCTTAGAGTCTCTGTCCAGACCCAACTTACATAGGGACATTGATCAAGACCCAGCTTGTAGAGATTCGGATGTAACAATGGTTGAATGTATAAATTTGTTAAATCGGCAACAATGGTTATATATGAATATGTTCTAAATTGGCAAGACAGAATACCTAGTTAGTTAAGAACATTTAAACACACAAGAATTCAATGAACTCAAACTAACTACTCAGAACACTACTACATTCATGGTCATTGAATCAAGAACATAAGTGAGTCAACAGAAACCAAGGCATACAAACCAAAAACCGGAAACTTAAAGATAGGAATACGGACCTGGCCATCAGAGAGGAAGCCAGCTACATCAATTACAGGGCTAAACTCTTTGGGAAGCAATTCTGGTTTGTTCACTCCAACTTTTGCCTCTGCAATTCCTGCTCCTACACAAAGATAAAAGGAGTTTTTACATTCCTGGTGTTCTATGTTATATTATATGCAAAAGCAGAAAAGGATAACAAAAACATGGAAAAGCTTGCCTGACCTGAGAGAGAGACTCCGAGAGTGAGAGCCCCTGAGAGCACTAAATTTAAAGACTTGGACCGGAACTCCGAGACCCAGTTGTTGGAATTGGCTGTGGGCTTTTGGGTTGAAGGGAGATGATGAGACGACGTAGTGACAGTGATGGATGGTTTGAATGCAGGACGTGAGGTTGGGTGGGAAGTGGGCGACGGACATGGCGGATGGAGATATGCCATGGTTTCCTGGTTCTGTTCTGGCACCGTGGCAGCTGAAAAGGTTGTGGATAATGGATGTTAATCTTTTTCTTTTATTTTTAGTGTAATTTTCACATGGAAGTGGCAAGTTCCCTTAATTTTGAATTTGGGTATGGTTTCAATGTTACGGATGATTTAATATTACTGTTGGCTTGGCCGTTAGAATTAGTTTTTTTTAACTGTTTAGATCTTCTATTTTCACTAACGTACTATTGAATGATATAGGAATGAATGAATGACTAATGTTTCATGTTAACGTCTCCTACCATTCGTTTGGATAATTATTTCGTCAAAATTGAGAATGAACTTTTGTTCTTAAAAGTCTCAATTCATTGTAAGTGATCATTTACCATAATGGTGGAAAGATGTTGAGCTCTTGCATGACAGCGTAGGTTCAAATCTTGTTGGTGGCTAATCTAAAATCTAATTTAACAACAAAATCTATCATTTGACCAAAAAAAAATATATTTTTTTTAAAAAAAAGTTTCAATTCATCTTCTTCTTTTTCTTTCTCAAAACTAATTTACTAGAATTCCAAGTAGTTATGTGAAATTAAACTTTGATGCGCCACCATTTCCGTTGCGGAGGCCGTTATGGTTGGCTTCTGAATTTCAACATATCAATTGGAAGCATATTGATAGGGAGGCTAATTTCGTGGTGGACGCATTAGCTCATGTGGGCCTCAATGTTGCCAACCCACATTTTTGGGATTTTTGTCTTCCGATTTCGGCTATGGAAGCTTTTAATTTTGATTGTATAAAAAACGGTTGTATTAGAGGTTTTAAGTTTTAATAAATTTATTCTTCATCAAAAAAAAAAAAAAACTAAATAAACTTGCGAGTGTAACATTTTTTAACATAATATGCCCTCATAAGTTGGTCATATGCATTGCACCATGTGATGATTTAACGGAACCATGAAAATTTAGGGGCCTCAAAATCTATTTCAAGGTTCGAAGAGGAGTGAAATAACATCCAAAATTCATGGGGCATTACTATGTTTTTCATTTATTTATTTATTAATAATTTTGTCCACGAGATCACATGTGGTTCAATATCATAGTAGATAGAATGTTAAATTTATACTCATGCATCTCATGTTTAAAACTCCTCATTTCCAAAATAGCATAATACTTTCAAACCCTTCCTCTCTCTTATATAAAATATAAATTGAAAGAAAAAAAACAAATTTCTCGTACACGAGATTTGAGTTGAAAAAGAGCTTATTTAAATAAATTGGAGACCGAGAATAGCTAGACTAGTAGACTGGCTATATTCCAACGTCATATTTTACTTATTTTATGTGATTTGTAAGTGAATGCAATTATCCAAAATTTTATGGGTTTTTGCATATGATCCAATATCCTAATTAATAAAGTGTGTTGTGTTTCTAGCATGCATCTCGAGTTCAAAACTCCTCTTCTCCTAAATTAATGTAATACTTTCAATGAAGTCATGGATTCCATGGAAAGGATTCAGAACTGCTTGGCAAGAAAATGAGAAAGCTCAAAGCCTCAAGGTGAATAGCCTAGATCCACTAACCTTTGATCACAACCTCTGTAAAGCAAATCCCAGTCCCTTTTTTTTTTCTTTTTTTGAGTACGACGATATATTTTTAAACTAAGAGGAAGGGGGATTTCGGTTAAGCCACACACTAGGCAACCGAATTTGGTATCGAATTCGTCATCCACGATATTTGAACTTAAGACCTCTCATTTACAAGTGAAGAGGAATACCACCAGTGACTGAGTAGCAATCCCAGTCCCTTTTTACCAAGTGCATTTAATCTTAGGACCTAAGCTAGAGGACTTCAATGACACTCTAAGGACTTTTGTCCTTGGGGAAGTTAAGGGAGGGGTTCATTCCCTTAAACGTTAGGACAATAATCCTTTCTATTACCACATTATGCAAACAGGAAGCCTGAGGTTAAGTGGCAATCTTCTCAATCAAAACACTATTAAGAACCCTTATAAGACTTGCATCATTCACTTGTCCAGAAGAGAACGAAGCTGAATCCTGTAGTAACGCAGCTACGAGAGTTCTCCAAGCAAACTTTTAGCAGAAAAGTTCTCACATACCGTCTTAATCGCGCAGCTAATTACCCAAAATAATGCTTTTCAAGGTAAACAATTTTTCCCCCACCTACAAATTCACAAAATGTACCAAATAGCTTGCAATGTGCTAGCAATCAAGATAGTTTTGCATTAGCTTATGAAACTTTTATCCCGAAAAGGCCAGCATCATGTCTGAATAAGAATGAAAAAATATGTTACGATGCTTGTCAAATATCGTTACAAATGCAGAGATTCAAAGGAAATGATTTTTGCAAACCACTTTTCCGCACGCCCGTGTTTATTTATGTTCCTGGATTCCAAGGCAATGGGCGTGCGGAAATCATTTTCAAACTCAATCACCTGCAGAAAAAATGATCACATCACACAACTCAATGGCATTAGCAATGATAAAGGATAAAATTCGGATTTAAGCACTCGATTCAATACAGAATATGATTACAATGAAGAAGCATAATAAACCTTATAACCCTTCATGCTATGAGAGTTTCAGCTAAGTCGAATTAGAAACAAGAGCATGCCCATTTCAACATACAAGTAAAAACAGCTAAGGGAAGTAAACAGGCCAGTTGAAATAGTAGGACTCCCTGTGGTCCCTGTCCATGTACTCGTTCCACTGCAACAGCAACAAAAAAAAAACATCCCTTAAATTATAGGGCTCCAAGATTTTCAAAACCCACAAAATTACCAGTTGGGTTTCATAAAAATCGGTAGAAAGCTTCAAAATTTCAGCTTGTTTTTCCACATTTGGGACACAACCAACCAAACATACCTTAAATTTGTAGGGCTCCCCTTTCTTCATGGCCTTCTTCCAGTGGTACTGCTCAAACAGCATTGCTTTGTCATGCCAACTGCAACCATTTTTTCAAAATTGGGAAAAAAATAAATTCAGAAATTCAATAAACACAAAATTACAACCAAATCACAAACTGGATAATCGTCAAAACTCAAAAAATGGTGACATACTTGAACTGATTGGAGAGCTGCCACATGTAGGGATTGACCCAGGTGAGGGCTGAGAAGGCGGCGGACCCGATCCATATGTTCACAAATCGTTCCGGGTCGGCGTGTGGGACCCCCGGGTCGCCTCTGTATGCGTTACCGAAGTACTTCTCCATTTCTCAGTCTATCTGTTGCTCTCTGCGCTCTCTTATCCTCCACCTCCGATGAACACAATGAGCAGATATATATACTCGAGTTTTGATATTTGGGCCGTGACGGGTATAACAGGCCCGTACAAATCCCGAGCCCAAAACCCAAATACGGGCCCCTCTAATCTGTACTAAGAATTAAAGAGGGGAGTTAGGATTTTGATTCCGGACTCACGAGTCATGACCAAAAGTTCTATAGTACTTAGGTACCGTTTGGTACGTGGGACGGGACGGGACGGAACGGGACGAGCCGTTCCGTCCCACGTTTGGTGCGCCTAAAAACTGTGGAACGGGTTGTCTCATGGGACGAAATTTGGCTGATTTTTCGTTTCACCTCTTCCCCCTGGAACGACCTGTTCCACATCCGTGGAACACAAATTTATAACATTTTATGACAAAATTTCTCCTTATCTTTTTCAATATTTACATCATCTGTTCCGTCCTGTTCCGTCCCATCCCGTCATGTTCCGTCCCGTCCCGTCCCGTTCCGTCCTATCTGCGTACCAAACGGTACCTAAGAATACAGAATATTTCGGACTTCTCACCTGTAAGATTTTAGTTTGAGAAATTTGGAGAAGTAACCATATTTTAGATCTTATATAGAATTATAGCCATCATTTTAGTTTTATGATAATTCTAACCAAAACTTGATGTAAAAGTAATAATATACCCTTAATGACAAGAAATTCCCCATTGCTCTAACCATGAAAAAACAACAATTAGTTGAGATCTTGAAGCATAAAAGAGGTAGCCTCTTGAATACTACCGAGTACCCCTACTCTCGAACCTATAGATATTCAAATGTAATCTGAGAACGTGAAAATTGAAGATAACCCCGTAAACTAAACATAAAAATTAATCAAAAACTGAATCTTCGAAGCAAAATTTGAATCTAAAAATAGAGGTGCAAAAACCCTTTTAAACTAAAATATGTGTGACGTTTTTCTGATATACTGGTGATTGAAAATATAAAAGCCAATAATGTAATAAATCCCGAATGATATAAAAGCCAATAATGTAATAAATTCTGAAGAAAAACATCCACATCATGCGCTAGAATGGAGTCTAATTGGATTCCTGCAAGTTTGGCGATTGTGGTATGTCCCACCACAACGACTACACTTTTTCACTATCCTTTCCTCCCCTGAGATGGGATTTTGTTTGTCTTGCGTCTTCCAAATACAACTTGCCTAATTGGAGGTAACACAACTTTATTCTGCACCTCTTCCGGCACACTCCATTCACTCTTGTTTCCAATAGGCCAAATGGGCTCCTCGTACGCTAGCACAATTGCATTGGCTGTGTAGAATTTAGAGCACATATTGTACACTGATGTGTTGCGAATTCGACATGCAACAGTTGCATGGACACGTGGAAGTTGGTCGAGATCAAACCTTCTACATGTGCATGTCTTGGCATTTAGGTCAACTATATGATATAAGTTTGTCTCATTTACTTGCAATGCATAGTGATTAATGGAAGATACCTGCATAGTTGTCAACCATGTGAAGAAAAAAAATTATAAAATGCACACACAATACCTTGAAGAAACACCAAAACAGAGAATATGTCTAACTCAAAACTCACATCTATTGAAGTCTCACTAATTTGGGTATTGTCTTGAAGAACTTGACTTGGTTGTTCATCACCCAAAATGTCCTCATTCTCTTGAATTGCCACTGTTGGTGATGGGGAACTGCATGCAATTGGGTGTTCATCTTCAGGTTCGTTTAGAGGATATGTTGTGACATATAACGGAATCTTATCGGTTTTGCAGAAAGACTTTCACATGCCCAAATAGTCACATCGTCATTGTCAATAATCTCCATCATATTTTGCATCCCTAAGTTGCATTGATAATATACTGAGATTCTAAATTCACTCGGACTAACACGAAGACATTTATATATTCCATGTATAAGATCTTGATGAGTAACTTTGGTTGACAATACCATTGCTTTCGCTTGACCATCTGTGTATTGGCTATCAACCCTCCTCCATCCGTAGTGGACCACGGTCACAAATTGAGTCATATTCTGAAGGAAAAAAAAAATAATTAGCGCGTCTAACTAACCTACAAATATATTAAAATTAGGAAAAAGTTTCAGAGAAAAATTAATTAGCACATACTAACCTGCTTATGCAAAATGCCAAAGAAACATTGATATGGTTGCTTTATTGGAGCTTTTAATTCTTAAATCAACTTGTTGATTTGTCGAAGGATTCATAATATATTCACTTGCATTGGAACATGAAAATCATTAAAGTTTTGACTAAAATCGTGATATGAAATATCAAGAAGTTGATTTAGGAATTGGAATCTACAATTGACCAACCATACCATTGTTTCTTGGACAATTTAAAAAGGCTGATGCGTCTTGCTGCCTTTTTTTTTTTGGTCAAAACATCCCTACTGCTTAATTATGCAAAATCGGCAAAGAGTGCTCTTCTGGTTTAAGGTGAGAAACCAGAATGTTGCGAAAGAGTTTAAAGAAGGTTTTGTTTTTGTTGTGAGAAACCCTAATATTAAGGGTTTATTAGTACTTTTACATCAAGTTTTGGTTAGAATTATCATAAAACTTAGATGGTGGCTATAATTCTATATAGGATCTAAAATATGGTTACTTTTCAAAATTTCCCCCTTTAGTTTTTGTGTGTTTAAATAAAAATTTAATAGTTTAAATGTTTGGAATATCATATAATCTAGACCACCGTAAAAAATCTCTACTCTTTACCTAGTTTACTATAATGGGCCACTTGAAAGGTTACAGATCGAAAATCGGATGTGCAGATCTTTCGAATTGAATTACTACAGTTATTGACTCTACGGTTGAACTTTGAACAAGGGTTGACCTTTGTAATTGACGTGTACAACCTAGAATTATGTGTTTTATCACTAGAATTCTTAGAGGGGACTTGTGATTTGTTTAGGCGACGATCGTACTTGAGCGCCTCAATCATTGTGCTAGGGCGTTGTAGCACGAACTCTAACTTTAATATCTGTGTTATTGGTTATTACTCTAAAAATTCTCATGCTGGTATATTTAGTGGATATGGCATGGATTTACAAAATGTGTTTTTTCTATTAATCATTGCTTTTATATTCAATCATTGTTCTATTTCTATGAAATGTGGTTTGCTATACATATTTGAAATGTTTGTGAAATGTGAGGGTTAGTAGAACTCGTATCATGTCTAGTTCCATTAAGCTATTCTGAACTATGTTCCTAGAATTCTACTTGGTTATGTTGAGTGGTCACAAATAGTGTTCTGCTTGGATTCCATTAAGTGGTCCGAAATTCCTCTTCCTAGGCGGTTCTGTTGAGTAGTCTAGAATCGTGTTATGTTTGGATTCCGTTGAGTGGTCCAAATCCCGCTTCCTACTTGATTCCGTTGAGTTGATCTGGAACCCTTCTCCGCTTGGATCCCGTTGAGTGGCCCGTAACTCTATCTTTGCTGGATTACATTGAGTGGTCCAGAAGTCCTTTTCTGTTTCTGTTCCGTTCAGTGGTCCGGAACCCTATCTTTGTTGGATTTCGTTGGTCTAGAATGCAAAAATTTAGGAGTTATAGGCTTCGGCCGAACTGTGTCGCTCTAGCCTTAGTTTTCAACATATTTATAAAGGAACTGGATCCTCTCCGGATCCAAGGGATCTGAGCCAACTGAGCAATGCATCCGGGCCAAACAGGGGCCCCCTCTAAAAGCACTACAACAAAAATGGCCTATGGATACAAAATTGAGGACACAATTAATCATTTTGTGGGTAACTAACCAATTTTACACACAAAAAAATTGTATTTGTTTCCTTTGTATAAAGGCACTAATTAATGTGCCCATTATTCTACAAATTTGGCACAAATATTTTTTCAAGACATCATTATAAAAATAATGGACTCAAATTATCATTTGTGCCAACATTTTACTTCTAAAGACAATTATTTATTTTTTTATTAATTTTCAAATACTTATGGCCCACACATACCCCACTTTCTCCGTCTCTCTCTCAGTTAACCCACCCACACCCCACTTTCCTCCTTAACCCACCCAGACTCCACACGCCGCTTCCCTCTCTCTCCCTTTAACCCCTCCCTCTCTCTCTCTATCCAAATTCCCTCTTTATCAACCAAACAAAATCTATGGCTCGTCAAATTGGAAAGATGTTGAACAAGAAAGAACCAAAGATTTGGAGTTTGATCCACCTTTTTCTTTAATTATTAAATTTCTGAGAGTTCCAAATCTCTTAGGACTAAGATTTGTTCTGTTCATTTGAATGATTAATTTTCTATGTTTCAGCTGCTATTTCAAATAAGACTTACCAATTGATGACACATGAAACTAAGATAAAATTAAGAACTAGATACTCACTGTCACAATCTTGTATTCTTATTTTTCATAACAGGCTAGGTAATGAATCGATTAAATTCTGCCAGCTGTAAACATTGAACCATGTCAAATCATGATTTAACACAGCATTTTTATGCTAGTACATTATTGTAACAAAGCTATTTGAGCATGTCTGAATGATTTTGGATATGCAACTTATCCTTAGATAAGTTAGTTATTATCTGCATTGGTGATTGATGAGATTTCTGTTTTTGTGAACTGTGCTAGATTGTTAATGGCCGTGAAGTTTTGAGCACGTTGGTGAAACTGAGAAAAATGTTAGGAATCTATCTGCTGATGCTGAGAATGATCAAGGGTTCGCGGTAAGGGAAATATATACATGTCAAGTGCACTTAGGCTGGTTTTTCAATAATTTCTAATCTCATTATGTCCTTAATTCCCCTGGAGACCAGAGTGGTTTGCATGCGATAATCTTTGATGAAATGGATGTTATTTGTAAGGTATAAATATTTCTTAGTCTATGCTTTTTACTAAGATTCTTATTCAGCTACGATTTATTTTCCATTCAGAAAAAGTTGTGGGACTATCTAAGTTTAAGCAAGAAGGGAATGTGGTAAGTGAGCTTCATTGCACGAAGAACTTGGGTCCAACAGCTGCAGTGCAGTGGGGGAGGATAAGATTCTGAAGAAGGGCTTGGTTGTAAATTACGTGGGATTTGTTGTAAATAACTGAAATACGTGTATATTGTGGGATTTGTTGATTTTAAAAAAAAATTCAAAATTTTCTACATTAATTTTTTTTTTAAATAGAACTTATTGGGCACGATTTGAAAATTGTGCACATATGATTCTGTCACCTGACAATCTGACATGATTGTCAGAATTAAGACACAAATAGGCTGTTATTTTTACTGAACTCTTTGAGCACAAATAGCAATATTGTGTGCTATAAGCAACGTCTTAAATGCCGATAATATCGGTGAAATATCGTCGATATTATCGGTTTTTCGCGTTACCGATATTTTAATAGGTATCCAATTAGTTTTCGTCAAAATATCGCGATATTACCGATAATATCGCTAAATTTTGGATCTGTGCACATCGGAGAAGAACGCCGGAGCTTCTACAGCTCGTGGCTCCATCGTCGGAAAGGTAGCCGAGGCTGCGTCGTCGCAGCTGCCCAGATCTCTTTCTGCAATCCAGGCTCAGACCCAAGATCTGCGCATCCGTCGTCGGAAATGAAAAATCCATTTTCTCCGAATCCCAAAACCCGCTCGGGTTTGAATCAAATCGTTTGATGGATCCCTTTGCCTGATGGTGGTCGCCGAGAGGTGAGAAAGGGAGGAGGAACTGTCCACAGGTGGTGATGGTGCTCGCCGGAGTGTGCGCCACTATGGTGCTCGGCGGGTGTGGGTGTGGTGGTCTGTGCTCCGGGGGAGAAGAAACAAGGACATGAATGAGGGAGAAGGTTCGAGGGATTGAGGAAGGGTGAAACACAGGGAAGTGGGGTGTGTGTGTCTGTCTGTCTACTCTGGGAAGGAGAGTTGCAGATGAAAGGAAATGAAAGAAAGAGAAATGAATGGAAGTAAGTGGGAAGAGAGGGAAAGAATCAGCATAAATGAGGGAAAATGGCGGAAAATGGAACCGTGAGGGAGAGAGATGTGAGGGAAAAGTGATGGGATATGGCGTGTGTGAGTGTGTAAAAGAGAGAGGGAGAGAGAGAGATATGTGAGATTGAGGGAGAGAAAGAAAATATATTTTAAAAAATGGAAAAGAAATGATGTCTGATGGATGATGGCAAAAAAATGTGGATTTTCAAAACCTAATAAAACAATATTAAATTGTCCACTTGCTACACACTTAAACCAACTTTCTTGGTTTCCAACGTACACAACCCACAAGGCTATTCATAAAATCAAACCAAAGCAGTGGCACACTGCACAAGATTTTCGAGTTTGAATTCGCCTCAGATATTTTTACACATTTTCGAGCATAACTTGTTCGTTATAACTCCGAATTGAGTTCCGTTTACAGCCACGTGCTCGTAAAAATGAGAATTACTCAAGAATAGTAAAATAAGAGTGGAAAAATGAAGGGAAAATTGAGGTCCACGTGAAAGGCCTACGTGGCATCGTATTTTGGTAATTTCACTACTACTAAGAATAAAATACGATAAATCGCGGGACAGGATGTCATAACCTAAGACACACCCCGACCCGGAATGTCCACCTAGACACCCGAATCGTGATGTGTTGGCCGACACCTGGAAGGTGACGAAGCTATAAAATGTAGTGATGTGAAAAATGTAAATAAATTAAAACCTAAAAGTGACTAATCTATAGGGCGTATGTGAGCGGGATTGAACCATATCACATATTTATAATATTCCCAATACATACAAAACTATTTTGGGGATTTATCATTTGATGACTACTCTTCACAATACACTCACTCTACACATAGAGATGATGAAGATAGTGAAAATTTTTGAACCTCATAGGAACTCTATGTGGTACTAAGTCACTCATGTATCTTACCATGCAATGTATAAAATGTAAAATATTGTACTAATTCATTATATATAAATGATTATGGTGTGTTTAAACTTTTTTCATTAATTACTACATATTTTCTACACTCACAATGTTTGCCAGCTCGCTATATAATCAACTTGATAATGTTAAATCCATCATTCAATGCATTTCCTTCCAATTTTTTGTGATAAACTAATAGATAATTGACTAAATAAACATCCTGCAAAGTTTCAATAAAAATTTCCAAGTTTTTCTTACAATTTCCGTGGTTTCCATATTATTTTTATCGATATCGATAATATCCCGATATTTCCATCGATATTTCCGTGTTTTCGGACTACTGATATTTTCGATATCATTGATATTTAATACCTTGGCTATAAGCAATGGTGACGCCCATAGAGGGCACATATACAAAAATAGTTGTTGCACTGTTGCTATTGGTCTATGAGCACAATTGTTGGTGCTTTTTGGCCTCAAAGGGCACATATAATTTATTGTGCACAGTGGCCATTTTTGTTGTAGTGAAGTTATAATAATTGTAGTCATTGGATCTAATTTCAATGGCCCGAATGTATTGCTCAGTGGGCTTAGATCTTTTTGGATCCGGAGAAGATCCAGTTCCATTTATGAAATGGATGTTTGGGTCACTCATTCAGAATTTTCATCGAATTGTTGATGTTTTTATGATTGGTATTTATATACTGAGGTTGATGGACTTGTTTTATGGTTATCACATACGTTGGATTATTTCACTCACACAAGCTTTGCAGCTTATCCGGGTTGTTGCTTTGCCAGGTGCACCATTCCCACGGTGTATGAGGCGATTGTACAGGTGACAGGGTATAGTAGATACGGGGTACTTCCAGGATAGCAGTGAAAAGTTCAGAGAGTTTGGAGTGACTACGCCTTTAGAGTGACCAACTCCAACCCTGGGCTAAAAGCCAAATTTTTAGCCCAAAATTCCCCCCAAACACCCCCCAACCCAAGCTAAAATATTGGGCTAAAAGGGGAATGCTAAAGTTGGGCCAAATTCCCCCCCCCCCCCAACCGCGTGGACTCGCCCAGTTTTGGGCCACTCTCGGCCCGTGGACTCGCGCACGCGCCCCACGCCCCCAACTTGCAACCGGAGCCCGACAGGAAGGGGGCCCAGCTTCAGTCCTTATCGACCACTCATCCGAGCCCAACGGCTCTTTTCAAAATCAGACGGGCAGCATTTAAGGACCGTTGGTTGATCCAACGGTCCAGATTCAAACTTTATTTTTAAAAAATATGTTATTTTAAAATACATTGAATCCAACAGTTGAGATTGAATATACTCAAATCTAACGGTAAAAAAAAAAGATCTAACGGCCCAAATTTAAATCGAACGGCTAAAATAATTAAATAAATTTATTTAACACAAAATTTACCCAAAAACTCTATAAATACCTATGTATTTGTTCAAACATCCACACAAAATTCAATTTTCTCCTACAATTCTTCCAATTTATCTTTCTATCATTTCTTTCCATTTCCAAATTGTTCAATATGGCAAGAGAGCATGTTAGAGGTCGTAATTGGACCTTTGAGGAAGATGTTTCTTTATGCTTGGCATGGGTTTCTGTTAGTGAAGATGGTGCAGTTGGCACAAATCAAAATAAAAAGGTTTTGTGGGATAAAATCATTGCAAAGTTTCAAGAAAACTGCAACGGCAGGGGGCGAGACGGTGGTGGTGTTTATGATCGGTGGAAGACTATCAACAAAGCATTCACTTTATGGAAGTGAAGCTTAGAGAGAGCCATGGTTGGCATGCCCAATGGAATGAGCGCCATAGAAATTGTGAGTTTTTTTCTTGATATTTTATTTGTCATGTACATAATATTATTTTGCAACTAATTATTTTTATGTATTTTTTGCATAGGGTGACAAAGCAATGGAAATTTACAAGACAAGAGTAACACCAAAAAATCAAGTTTTTAAGTTGCAACATGCTTGGGACGTCCTCAAGGATTGTCCAAGGTGGGCAACCGATGCAGACCAACAATGGGGAAGATTATTTCAACGTGAAGCCGCACCGAGAAATGAAGGTGGCGATGAAGTTGTCGATGAAATGACCCCATCTCCTTCTTTAGCAAGGCCCCCGGGAAGAGATAAGCAAAAGGAAGCAAAGAGAAAAGGGAAGTCCCAAGATTCCACGAGTGGAGACTTTGCTACCGAAATTGCAAAATTGCACAAAACTCATAGCGCTCGCCAAGAAGAAGCGGCCCGATTGCGTTTGCAAATGAAGGAAATCTCGGATAGGGAGGAAAATAGGTTTGAAATTGAATTCATGATGAAGGACCTCAGCAAATACACTCCAGAGAGGAAGAAGTTCTTACGTGATAAGCAAAAGGAAATTATGCGAAAGTCTGCCTCAAGGCGTATGTTTCAAGATGATGAATCCTCTGAACTCTATATCCCAACATTTCAACGAAGTCCATCACCAAGTGAAGATGGTGGATATGATTGTTAAGTTTATGTAGTGTATGAATTATGTGCTTTATTAATTGTCGTTTGTATTAAGTTTATGTTGTTTATTATGTTGTTTATTATGTGGTTTATGTACTTTATTAAATTTATGTCTTATTATTATTGTTTCTATTTAATCTAGATGTCTTCAATAATTATTGTACTTATTATTTCAACCTCCATTCAATAATTCAACCTCCATTCAATAAATTATCCAACGTAGTAGACAAATAACAACATAGTACACTTAAAATTATTACATAAATGCTCAACCAACATCATCAACGTTCACCTTCTCGGCGCCACACATGCTCAACCAAATCCTTGCGGAGTGTGTCATGAATTTGAGGAGCTTGAATTCTATTTAAACGTCTCATATACTCACCCAAGGTGACCCTATCATGTCGGGTCTTATATGTGGTTGGAGCGAGATATTCAACATCTCTTGCAATAGCTCTCGCATGTGTTGGTTGGTCATCATCCACATCTTCGTCTGAATCTTCTTCAATTTCGATGTACTCATCTTCCACAATCATATTGTGCAAAATTATGCACGTCATCATGATTGAATGGAGGTCTTCGGGTTGCCAAAATCGTGCAGGCCCTCTAACAATGGCCCATCGAGCTTGTAAGATCAGTTAGGTAGTAACCTAGCTCATACCTATTACCATTTACCTTGTATCGAAATTCTGGTGCCCATCCATTCACAACCTCATCGAACAGAGGAGAAGACCAAAGAACGTTGATATCGTTGTTTGATCCGGGAGAGCCGAAGAATGCATGCCAAATCCATGTGTCGTAAGATGCCACAGCCTCCAGCACGATGGTTGGCTTGTTATGACGGCCCTTGAATTGGCCAGCCCAACCAGTAGGACAATTCTTCCACTTCCAATGCATACAATTGAGACTTCCTATCATGTTAGGGAAGCCTCTTTTGTCTGCCTTGCGTAGAAGCCTTTTCAAGTCTTCACGAGTTGGCTTGCGGAGGTATGTGGCTCCATAGATGGCTTGAATTGCTTGACAGAAGCGCTTCAGGTTCTCAATAGCAGTACTATCCGCAAGTCGGCAATATTCGTCAGTTGAGTCAGCAGAGCACCCATTAGCTAGCATTCGAAATGCAGATGTGAGCTTTTGATGAGGTGATAGACTTTGTCGGCCTACGACATCTATCTTCCTTGCAAAGTAGTGGTCATGATTGACAAATGTGTTCAAGATGCCTTCAAAAAGCTCTCTCCTCATCCGAAACCGCCTCCGAAAATCATGAGCAGGAAATCTCAGCCGCTCAATGAAATAATCTTTCATCATTTGGTCATGACACTCTTCTCTATCACGCTGCACGATTGAACGCCCCGTGACAGAACCACGATGGCTAGATTCGCCATAGTGCTCATATTGCAAAAACGAGTTTACAAGTTCAGCTTCGGCGTTGATCAGTTCTAAATCCTCAATGTCAAGCCTTGCTTGGTATTGTGCCATCTTCATTGCCCTGCTACGCCTTCTTCTATCACCCATTGATGAGATATTGAGAATTTTTAGGAAACAAAAAACTCTTTGAAAGTTGAAAGATTGGTGAATATAGAGGATGATTGAAGGTTGAAAGATTGTGTGATCAACTAATATTGGACCTGTGTTTATATAGAGGATGATTGATGAACGGTTGGTGAAAGTTGAAAGTTTGGAGTTGAACGGTTGGTGAAAGATGAACGGTTGGTGAAAGTTGAAAGGTTGGTGAAAGTAGTTTGCTTTGTGAAAAATTTAATGATTTTTCAATATTTATCGGAATTTAAATTTTTTTAGATTAAAATGTTCATAAAATTAATTTACAATAATCTACATATTTATTTTTTTTAAAAATATTGATTTAAGAAAAAAATTAACCTAAGTTCATTCTTTAATAATTCCGGGCTAAAATTTTAGGTCAGAAGGGTTGGAGCAGAAAAGATGTTTCTGGGCTAAAAGTCAAATTTTCCGGGCTAAAAAATTTGGCTTTTAGCCCAAGGGTTGGAGATGGTCTATATTGCCCTAGTGAGGGTTATGTGCTTTTGTTGTACAATTGTTATAAATTTTGGGGTAGAGACACCGCTAACTTACTTTATTGTGAATTTCAATATCACTATTCTTTCGTGTATTCTATTTGTCTTTCCTTGCACCTCTACCTCCAAGCAACATGCATTGATTCTGAACATATTTCAAGATTGGGGCGTGAAATAAATTTCAAGGACTTGTAACGTGGTTGATATCTACGAGTACTATGCTAATGAAGAGCTGTTGTATCCAGAGACAACTTGAGGATGAGTATTTTTTTTTTTCAAGTGGAGGGAACTGATTCAGTGTAGCCATCTTGATTAGGAATTATTTATTTACTGGCAATAAGATTTAATTTAGTTTGTCTTTTTCCCGTGTTGTTTATGTTTTCCCCGAAAGAATTAGGAGACGATGCTAGTTCTCTGTTGTATTTAGCAATTTTCAGATTATATCAATTGAACTTCGTATTTTATTTAATCTTGTGGATTCCAGAGATCCTATTCTTGGTGTGTTTTAAGTTTGAGACGCTAGGCCATGGTTGATATGTGATTCAATATTCTAGTAGATTAGGGTGTTGGGTGTTACCCATGCGTTCCGGATTTGAAACTCTCTTCACCTTTAACTTATTATAATAATTTCGAGCTCTCTCCTTCCCTTTAATAATAATAAATTAAAAGAAAAAAAATGATTATTTTGTTGCGTTACTTTTCAATCCACAACATTTCGAGCTCAAACAATCTCCCCTCCCCTTTACATAGTTTTTTTTTAGTATGACTCAATCCACTATATTTCAAGTTCAAATAATCTCCCCTCCTCTTAATATACACTAGCCTCTTACCACACGCATACGATTGCGGCAATTGGCCTTTTTATATTTTTTTATTTAAATAATTAATTTACATATTTTAAAAAAATTATTAAAAAAAAAAAGAAATGAATTAATGACTTGAAACCACCCACTAACGTGGGAGGTTTTGTTTTTGTTTTTGTTTTTTTTTTTCTATAATTTTAAATATTAAATTCATTCAAAATAAAATTATGGTTAAATACTTTAGCTTCTTTTAGTTCAATTGTAAATTCTTAAAGGGTAATTTATGGTATTTTGAATGTTTCACTATTTTAGGATGCTCACTTTATATATATAGATTATAGTGGGACTCTAAAACATTACTCAGAGCAAGCGTAGTAATATCATTAAAAAAATATAATAATAAATCACCCTAACCCGCTCAGCAGAAGGCCCATCCATATTCCAAGCCCACAAAAAGGCCCATATGCGGCCTCCGAGTTTAGTGAAATCTCTATAAAAGTAAACCCAAACCCCCCCGTTCTCATCATCTACCTCCCTCGCCTTCTTCTCTCTCTTCGTTTCCCCAAATCTCCTTCCCTTTTGAATTTTGATGCCAATTTTGCTGTAGGGTCTTACCAGAAATTTATCGAATTTCAATTTCTTCTTTTCAAAAATTCATAAATTCCCTCCATATTCCGAACCTTCTTCCCTCTCGCAAACCCTAACCCTACCCAATTTCCCTTCCTTCCTGGAGGGTTTGCGATGTTTCTCAAAATCTGAATTCGAACTCTGTAATTTGGCTTCTGATTCGTGTTCCGGAGTCTTCAATTCGCTGCAAGACTCCGAGAAATGCGTCTCTTTCACTTCAATTTTTGAATATCTTTGAGCTTTGCGTTCTGGGTTTTTTTCTAGGGTTTCTGAGTGTCCAGCTCGATTTTTCTTTCCCCCTTTATATGTTTCTGTTTGACTGCCGAGAAAACGAGGGAAAAGGAGGGGAAATTCGTGGGTTCTTGCCGGAATGCGCTCACGGGTCGATTAATATGAGAGTTGAAGAAAAAGCTGAGTGATATGAGGGTTTGAATATGAGCCATGGAGATGCGGACAGTAGCAGCAGAGTGAATCAACCCGGTAGTGATGTGCCGAGGAGAGCAGCAGGAGGAGGAGCCGATGAGTTTGGCCGGGCAGTGTCGAAAGTTGCGGTGGCGCAGATATGCGAGAGCGTTGGGTTTCAGAGCTTCAAAGAGTCTGCGATGGACGCCATGGCCGACATTGCCATCCGATACCTCCGTGACTTAGGGAAGATGTCGAGTTTTTACGCCAATTTGGCGGGCAGAACCGAGTCCAATGTGTTTGATATTATTATGGCGCTGGAGGATTTGGAGTCATCGCAAGGGTTTTTGGGTGCGGCGGAGGTGGGTCATTGTCTTGCAGAGTCCGGGATTGTAAGAGGCATTGTGGAGTATGTAGGTTCGGCTGAGGAGATCCCGTTTGCACAGCCGTTGCCTCGGTTTCCAGTGATCAAGCAACGAAAATTGATCCCGAATTTTGAGCAGATTGGGGAGGCACCGCCGAGTAAGCATTTGCCCAATTGGTTGCCGGCTTTCCCTGATCCACACACTTACATTCAAACACCAATGTGGAATGAGAGGAAGACTGATCCTCGAGAAGATAAGATGGAGCAGGCTCGGCAGAGGAGGAAGGCTGAGAGGTCTCTGTTGAGTCTGCAGCAGAGGTTATTGTGCAATGGAGAGGCTTCTAGTTCAGGAGGAGCCTCTGCAGCAGTGGCATTGGCTGGTGGCAACGGCGTTAATGATGGAAGGGGATTGTTATTATTACAGGGGAATGAGACTGATCAAAGTAATCCATTCCTTGAACCGCCAATCCAGCCGGGGGAGAAAGATGTATCAGTATCCCAAGTGGTTTTGCCATCCCGGTTTTCGGATGAAATGGCAAAAGGGAACAACAATGATGGTTCTTCCCTTTTGGATGCGTTTGCGCCCGCCATTGAAGCAGTGAAAAGCGGAGCATGGATGGATGGAGACGACGAAAGGAGGCAGCTTCTTCCTGAAAGCAGACCCGCAGTGAATTTCAAGTTGAGAAGCGGGAAGAAGTTTTTGGGGCAATCGTTGGATCTGAACCTGCAAAAGAAGGGTTCCGGAAGACCGGCATATTGGTTCGGGCGAGAGGAGGAGAGGGATGACAAGAAGAGGAGAGCAGAGTTTATTCTTAGACAGTCGATGGAAAACCCACAGGAACTCACTCAGTTGTAGATTAATTTGACTGACTGGTTTTCTAGGGATTTTAGAAGTGGGGCTTTTGTGTACTTGGTTGGTTGTTCTACGAGTAGAGTCTAGCTGTTAGTAGTCCCACTCTCACATATTTTTTTGTTAGAGGTAATGTAAATGTATTTTTTTTGTTTCCTTTCAATTTCCATGCTTTCTTGTGAACCAATTTTTCTGGGGTTTTTTCACCATCATTTGGTATTTGTATTGACACATTGAATTCTAATATTGAGTTGATCATATAGCCATGATCTTCAACTTTTATTTCCTTTTTGGGTAGTCACTTCTTTTCTCGCCATGCAAGTATACGGATAAATTGAGACGAGCAAATCTCATTGGAATTATAATTAGAAAGCTGGAAAATCTCCAAGTTGAAATTACTTTAAAGGACCAGCCAAGGCAACGAGAAAGTCGGCAGGTATCTGTCTTTGGTAGGGGGGCTACAGATAGATGTCAAGAGAAAATACAAAAGCACAGTCCGGGACAACTATAAAATGTAAAGAAACATATGCCAACTGATCTGCCAAATGCTGCCATTCTACCCTTTTAAAGGCCAAGAAAGAAACTGAAATCGGTCCCAGTTCGCTTGATTGAAAAAACCTCAGTGTTTGAACTTCAAATCCATCTCCACAGGTAACACTCTGGCACGATGGTTGAAAATCATGAAGTCAAGGTTGTCTGGTAGAGAAACAATCCTGCACTCCAAAATAAACGAATGTCAAATATCTGATCAAACATCTTGCATATAGCAATTCCAATGTCAAATTAGCTATCACTCCACAACTCTGAACACAACTCTGAATTTCCAGTGCTGAAACCGTGGAATAAATAGCAACTGAGATATTTCATTCAGACATAGCTGGTTCTTTCCTTGTTGAAGAGTACGCATTTGTTATCCACTCATCTCTACATCAAGGGTTAGCCCTCAGTCTTACTGATGCATTAAAAGTTATTTATGCAAGGAAAAATGAACTTGATAACTGATGGGAGACAAATTAAGGCCAACCACATCTTCGAGTAACCTTACAGTATCTGGCCATGCAAAGAGGGTTACAATATATTTCCCAATTACTAAACAAACCCAGATAGTTTACAAGTGAAGTCCAATATCAGGCTCATTCGTAGGTTGCCTTTAACTATTATCTTTTATAAGAGAGTCGGAGACAATAGTTGCCCAAAATTATTAAGGGCAGCTTCTATATGCATTACGTAAATTGATGGTCATCTTATATTAAAAAAAGTCAAAAGCTATATTGCACTCGCCCTTTTTTTGTCTCTAAACTCAAGATTTTAATCCCTACGTTTTGTATCTCTTTACAAACTTCCCTCCCTTTATCCCACTACTCTCACATCCCAATTTTATCTCGATAATAAGTTTTTTGTTATGTGGTCGACTTTTTTTTCAGATAACTCCCATTTGCATATTTGCAACATGTTTCACCAATAACAACAGGGAGCATGTCAGTGCATTCCCATTTGAATAGCATTCAACTTCTCAGTTAACTAAGAATGTGAAACTATCTACTGAATCGCCAAAAAACTGCAGAATATTCTCTCTTACTTTACAATAAATTTAAAGAAAGAAAGTTCCGTTTTCAATCTGTAAGGGAGCATTGCTCCACAATCTTCAGAAAGACATGTGAACAACAGCTAATAACCTTATCCATAAGCCCCACTACAAGGAGATATACAAATTCCGCTCTTAGCCTATGTTGGGTTTATCGATAATCAAGAAAGCAAAGAACTACTCTCTGCGCTTGAAGAAATGGATGTCAACCTCCAAATCTGTCCAAGTTGGTGGAAGAAGATAATACTCGGACAAAATTTGGAGTTGGCATCCATTTCTTCATTCAACACACATTCTCTTTATTTCAATCCAATCGGCCTTTATCTTTCCATTATCCTATTATTAGTGAAAATATAAAGGAAAAGGATTTAACTCCAGGGTTTTCTTCTCAAAGTCTATCTTCCAATTAAATTAAGATTTAATAAAGTTCCCAAAGTATTAAAATATTCTCTTTATTTCACCCTAACCAAGCACAAGGGAATATTCAAAGTTCCCGTTATTTTCTTTATGGTCTCTATTTTCTCAATCTGACTATAATCAAACCAGTGTATTAAAAGCGTGAGGCGTGGGTGAGGCGCCCGAGGGATAGCCCGGCCTAGGCTTGACGCGTGACCCGAAGGCCTCACAGGACCTAAGTTTTTTAATATATACACTGAGCGTACACATATATTATATTAAAAAAAAAGAAGATTATTAACCAATAATCACCCTGAGCACACACATATATTATAAATATATATAGACACATATTATATTTTATATATATATATATAATAGAAGATGAAAAGCACAATGAGCACACATATAACAATGCACGCAGACAACACACACATCCATTATATAAAAAATAAAAATCAGAAAAAAAAGGCAGAGAGACGATAATGCAAGGAAGAGGTATGAGGCAGTTAAAACCCTACCCAAAATTTGGGTTTGGGAGTTAAAAAAAAAAAAAAAAAAAAACCCTGAGGTGCGCCTTTGGCTGCCTAGGCGGCTCCGGCGAAGCCTTACGCCCACTCCCTCAAAACAGAGGCGGCAACCCTCAAGCCCAGCCTCAGAGGGCACCTAAGCGCACCCTGAGGCGAGCCTTTTAAAACATTGAATCAAACATAAATTTTGAAATTGTTGACGTCTTCTTTCGATCCAATCCTTGCCAAATCACAAATTGGCAAACATGATATTCTAGACCGTATTATATGCAAAGTGCATAAGCATAACACAATGACTACAGTTTACTTCAACTTTCAATTCAATCGAAAATAAGTCCAATCACACCATGAACTCAAATCTAGGTCAGATGTTGAACAGAATAAAACGCATAAACATACCGATTCTCTTCAGAATGGGGATGAATCGAAAGAAACGTGCCCGGGACAGTAAGTGCCGCCCACATACAGAACACTAACCCTAGAAGCAATTCAGCCACCACCTGTATCCCCAACAAACCCTTTTAGACAAATAAGCACCTAAAACACAATCAGAACAATTTTCAGAATTTGTTTTTGCTAAATCTTACAGTCAATGGAGGTCCTGGAAACTCTTCCTCCATAATCTTCAACAATCCTCTGTCTGCAATCAAATCAATTAAAAGTCCAATTTCAATCACACAAAACCCCTAAAAAATTTTACTCAACTATTGCAAATCGATCTATAAATACATATATACACACACACACACACATATAGATATATAGATATACAGAAGGTTAGGGCTTACATTGAACGGTTGAATAAGCGGCATGAGAGAGAATTACAACGCCCAAGATGCCAACAACGAAGCCCAAACTCATCGCCATTCTGGCTGCGATCTCGAGCAGGCTGGAACTCCTAAACGACGTCGTTAACGATGCAAGCACGAATTGTCGTTTGGCTTTTCTTCTCCAGTCCACACTGAGAGCTTCTTCCCCGTTTTGCTTCGCTTTGTAGAAGCTGCGAATCAATACTTGGGAAACTACATGCCGTCTTATGAATCAGTTCTTACTACGAACCGTTTCATTCTTTACGACACGTCGTTTATCTCTTTTCATGCAACCGTCTCTCCCCCGGGCCGGGCCGGGCCCGACCCAATTTTGAAGGGACCGGACCGGACCCTTCCCGAGTTTAAAAGAGACGGGCCTGGGCGGGTCCAAGGGTCCTTTGGTTATTTTATTTTATTTTTTTGTGAAAAAAAAAAACTTAAAATTTGCACAGATTCACCACTAGTGCAATATGCAGATTTTACAACTTGCATAAATTCAATCCCTGCACAGATTCACATCCAATCCAAACATTACAAAGAACACCATGTCTAGTGCAGTAACCTTTTTTTCATATGAACCTGGTTGGGCCTGTAATTCCCTATAAGAGTTACAAAATGAGGTACAAACATAGAAAACTGGATAAATTATCTAATTCCACTATAGATTCACAAGCGCACTCTTCAATCTATCATTAAGGTTCTATTGTATGATGAATCCCTCGTCTTCTGGGACAAAGTAAGAGGAGAAGTCTACTTATCCTAGTGTATTAAACAAGGAAAACATTGGTAAAGCGTTTGCAGTACTCAAACTCCTATTGCATTTACCAACAAAAAAAAGAATCCTATTGCATAATTGCAAAACAATGGAGAATGCCATTATAAACTGTTGCCCACAAGCACTCAAGGGAATTTACATAATGGAAGTGCAAAGTGCTAACACAAGGCAGTAACCATAGTGATCTAGCTCATTTCCCTATCTTGTAGTAGTAATTATATTGCTTCTTTCCAAGTAAAAGAAGCAAGTAGCTCTTAAATACAAGTTGTTTTTTCACATTGGAAATTTTCCATATAGGAGCTAATCATGTAAAAGCATGAACCACAAGAAACTATTCCCCACCCCAAGAACAAATTCCGTTGTTTCAATTTCACAATTAACTTACAGTACAACAAATGCTTCTAGCAACTTTTTTGCTTTAGTTAAACCCCGTGCATCATATAAAGGATGATATCATGAACAAAACACCACCTTCTGTTAAGTAATTGTAAATAGAAACTACATAATACATAGAACGAATACGCGGAGTTGTTTGAAAAATAACCAAAATCATAAATCGTAATTGTGAATCAGACAATATCAACAAACCACAATACCATCTATTATCCATGTATTATAACAACGACACTAGTTTAACAATAATTCCTCCGCAATTCAATACAACAAACAATACTAGGGGAAAACATTCAAACTAAACTCTAACAAATGAATAGAATAAACAAATGATGATGCGATTACCTACGAATGATCATTTGCAATGACTTAAATCACAAAACGTAAATTAACGAAAACATTACTTGCAAATATTTAAAGCTTTAGAGACAGAGGAATGTGAAGCTCAACTTGATATTAGCTTTTGACCTGCATCGATTATAGCCATTTGCCCCTCCCTCCCATAACCCCAACACCCACGAAAATGAATACCCAATACCCAATTGGAGGGCAAATTAACCTAGTAAAATCAACACCCACGAAAATTCTCGATATTCATCAATCTACAAATTCTAATTTAAAAACCCTACAATCACTACACCAGAAATTCACATTAATAACAAAACCCTAATTCAAAATTACCTAAATTTTAGAGGGATGATGGCTGGTAGCAGTGTTCTCGACGACGATGATGGGGTGATGGTGATTGCGAAGGCGATGGTGTTGTCGAAGAGGAGAGAATCGAGCCAACGTGGTTCTGGGACCTGGGTTCTCTAGGATGTCGTCGAGAATGATGGCTAGATGGGTGGTGTCGTTGGTAGCGACGGTGGTGATAGGCTGGGTTCTCTGGGATGTCGTCGGAGTCGAGGGAGTGACGGATGGTGGAAAGGTGGGAGTGAGACTGATTCTGGAAACCTGGACTTGGGATGACTAGGGTAGAAAGTTTAGAAACTAACGGTTCAGATTGGATGATAGGTTATCATTCAATCTCGACCGTTCATTATAATTAGAAACGGGTTGGTCCGGGCCTTGTTTTTCTAGGGTTTAGGACTCGGCCCACCCCGTAAATGGCACGGGCCCACTCCGCCCCGCCCCGCCCCGTTTATTTTCTAAAACATTTGCAACCGGCCCATACCCGCCCCGACCTGCGGTTCCTTTACCCGTTTGCCCACCCCTACCCCCAACTCTCCCAAATTCTTAGGTTCTTTCCAAAACATCACCGCTTCTTTCCCACATCCTCAGGCATTTCTCCCAAACGTCACTGTTTCAGTGTATCTCAGAGCAAATTTCCTTGCCATTAATTTAGCATTTAAGTGTAAGGTAATTTACTCAAAACTCTAATCCACCAGCTAAATTTCACTTCTTCTTTTTTTGTTTAATGTGATTAATTTTCAATTTTTTCAATTGGATTTTGCTGTTTTAGGCCAATGGAGGAGAATTGAGTTCCTTGCCTCACTTGCAGACTCTGAGAAAATTTCCAAAGGGAGGAGCTTGCTGCAAAAGTGGAACAACAGAGATTCCAATCCAATGCGATATTAACAATTAAGTATTTACGCCAATCCGGGACTAGAGTTGTTCTTGCTACAGTGTTGTTGTGAATATTACATTTAAGAACGGAAAAAACAAAACAAATTTGAGAAATCGAAAACAAAATAACAAAGATAAACAACACCAAGAATTAACATGGTTCGGTTATATGTGCCTCTTCCACGGGGCAACTACAACAACAATCTTTTATAGCATATCAATAATGAGTACAACGGATAATCTACCCAAGCCTCTAGGATTAAGACTTCACGAAAACCTGAAAGAACAAGAGTAAGAAATATACTCTTATCTCTTTTTTTTTCCTCTTGCACACACTTAGCTCTTCTCTCAGTCTATGTCCTTGAGTGGTATACAAATTATTGCTTTGCTCCAAATTCAAAACTAGTACAATAGCCCCTTTATATAAACATAATAAAAGTCTTCTTCAATAAGGATTACTAATTGTAAATGGAATCTAGTTATAAATCTTTCTCCAATTGAGAAACTAATCCCAATTAGGAAAACAACTTAAATTGGGTAAGCAATTTAAACGAGGTAAACAATTTAAATTTGATAAATAAACTTCGGTTGGGTAAACAACTCAAAATTTAATTGGGTGAACAAGCTTAATTGGGAAAACAACTCCAACTGGGAAAACCATTCCAATTGGAAAACCAACTCCAATTGGGAAAACCACACCAATTGAGAAACAACTTTAATTGGGAAAACAATTTAATCCTCTAAGACTATATTTCCCAATAGCTTTAGGACAACTCATTATGGGCTGGAAAAACCCAACAATCTCCCCTACAGACCATGAGCAAGGTATACCAAAACATGATTGCTCATTTTAATCAAACTTCTCATAATCAGGCTTCCCCTGATTGAATTACTCATGACCAGACTCCCCTTAATCGAACTATTCATAACCAGGCTCCTTCTAATCGAACTACTCATAACCAAACTCCCCAGGTTGAACTATTTGTAACCAGGGTCATCCTGATTGAAACTACTTATGATCAGACTTTCCTTGATCGAACTTCTCTTGACCAAGCTCTTCTTGATCAGACTTCTCATAACTAGGCTTTCCGAATCACAGTATCCATGACCAGACTCCCTTGATGGAACATCTTTTGATTAAGCTTTTCTTGATCAAACTTATTTTGATTAGGCTCCCCCTGACCAAAACTACCATGTCCTCTATTCTTGATTTCCACATAACCCAGTTAAAGCGGGTTGCACTCCATTCTAAACAGATATCAGCCAAACCAGGCTCTGATACCACTTGTTGAGAATATCATATTAAGGATGGGAAAAATAGGACAAACTTGGAAATCAAAAAACAAAGTAACTAAGATTAACAATACCAAGAATTAACGTGGTTCGACTATATGTGCCTACGTCCACGGGGAAGCAACAACAATCTCACTATATCAATAATGAGTACAACAGATAATCTTGCCAAGCCTCTAGGATTAAGACTTAACGAAAATCCTAAAAGAATAAGAACAAGGAATACACTCTTATCTCTTTTCTTTTTTTCTCTCACACACTTGTTATTCTCTCACTTTAACTCCTTGAGTGGTATATAAAGGAAAATGATCCTCGTCAGATCATTTGGATCCCGTGATCATGACCGTTCATCGTACATCGTGCGGTCAATTTTCGTTAGGTACTATTTATATTTAATTTTAAATTTTGAAATGATTTCTGATCGCACGATGTACGATGAACGGTCACGATCACGGGATCCTTAGGAAAAGGATCCGGCGAGGATCATTTTTCGTATATAAATTATTGTTTTTCTCTAAATTCAAAACTAGTACAATAGCCCTTTTATATAAACATAATAAAGGTCTTCTTCAATAAGGATTACCAATTCTAATTGGAATCTCTTTATGAATCTTTCTCCAATTGAGAAACTAACTCTAATTATGAAAACAACTTAAATTGGGTAACCAATTTAAAGTAGGTAAATAGTTTAAATTGGGTAAATAACTCCAATTAGGATAACTACTCCAATTGGGAAAACCACTCCAATCGAGAAACAATTTCAATTGGAAAACAATTTAATCCTCCAAGACTATATTTCCCAATTGGAGTTTGAGAAAACAAATCCTTAGGACAATTCATCACGGGCTGGAAAAACCCAACAAAAAAAATCCTAAACTGTTTGTTGCATAGGCTTTTGCAGGTACATAATGCTTCTTGGTAATGTTAGTTTAAATTTATGAACGACATTTAGGAGATTATGATGTTCGATTACAGCTGACATTGTGTTGTTTTAGCATGATGAGGCTATGCTTCATGACAATTGAACATTTTAATAATTCGTTTGTTGCTTAATGGTCTCCATATTTTGAATTTCCTGTCATCTTTTGTTTATTACAAAGTTGTTCCGGTACAATGTATTTCATGTAACATGGTATCAAAGACGGAAGATTTTAAGAAATGAGATATTATTCTTGTTGTGAATCTTTTTGAGTTTCAAGGGGAAGTTACCAATTGTTCAAATTTTGCTCAAGTTGTTGTCATCAAGAGTTGAGAAGAGTCTATCTTAACTTAGAAGGGTTGGAGAAACTGTAAAAAAATCTTATGTATTGTATGTATGTTTAGGGTAAGATCATAACCACCATGATTGGTCGAGAGGAATAGGAGTTCATTCTCAATGAAAGCACCAATTAGTGGAACCAAATTTACGTAAAGCCGCAAATGGTGAAGGTACAAATCCGAGTAACCTGCAAAACCGTGAGCAATCTTGAAACCAAGGGGTGTGCTAGTCAATGGCTCTCTGATGGTCAAGTTAATAAGCAGTTTTAAACTCAACCAGTGGGCAAGAGAATTAGAGTATCGAGATTGCGTTATCAGGGACGAACCCTAGATGAATGTATTTATATCATTGGAAGAGAGACATTTTTAGGATAAAATCCTTGTTCTAAGCCAAGAGAATCCTATAGGATATCTAAAAGTAAATATTGCAACCTCTTAAGAGTTGTGATTATTTTCGGCGCACGCCAGTTCCAAGATTGTAGGAACTTCAAGTCATATGAAGGATCTGATTGATTTCATATCCATATTAGATTACGTGACTTGCGGAACAAGCATGGTCATACCAATGGAGTCGCTCGGGCTTAGCTTATTGCCCCGAAACAGGGTGATGGTGGCACCATTGCTTTGTCTGATCCAGCTCCACTTAGAGTTGTCGAGTTTATGACTGGACTTCTGAGATAACTGTATTCTAATCAACCTTACTCTGACCCTAGAAAATCATGGTCCCACACATGAGATGGTCACTACCATAAATAATAAACCTAAGGGGTAAACAAGTTAGAACTACTCTGTTGGATACATATAAAACTAATATTAAAAATGAGTTGAAACCTGTTAAACAGACATGGCGCACACACTGGGCATCCATCATGTCAAATAGATGGTCATACACAAAGCACAATCCACTCATAAATATTGTTGCAACAAACAATTGAGAATGTATGTTCTTGTATGCAAATGATTTTTCAGTTGTTCTTAGAGCATGGAACCAATGCGGCAAAAGTTGTTGAGCTCGCACAAAGTGATTGTTTTTGGGATGAAGTAGATTCCATCGTAAAGATCACAAAGCCTATATATTAGTTGGTAAAATTTTGTGATGGCGATAGACAAAAATGGGTGAAATTTATGAAAAAAGATGGATAACATGCTTGGTGAAATAAAAGATAAATGACAAAAGAAGATAAAATGCACGAACAAGATTTTTTTTATTTTGAAAAATTTGTGCTTAGTAGATGGTAACATTAATTCCTTTACATTGTCTAGCATTAGCTTTAACCCTGCGATTTTATAATGTAGAATATCTATTAGAAATAGCACCAGGAGGCACAACTAGAAAGATGTTGTCACAACCAATATCAAGCTCATCAACGGAAAGAGTTTGGAGCACATATCCATATTCCATAATGTTAAGAAAAATAAGTTGAATTGCTTGAGAGTAGATAATTTGTTTTTGTTTATTCGAACATCCATTTTATATCACATTTTTGCAAAATTTATGAAGATGAAGCTTATAAAAAAATGAGATGTTAATCTTAAAGAGACAAATCTAAAGGATCATGTTGGGAGGTTTGAGGCGACAATCATTGGAGGAGGAAGATCAGACTGCCAAGCAGTTCAAGCAACAATTTGAGGGCTCAGGGGAAACGACATGCATGATGCTAGTCATTCTTCAAGTTATTTGTTATTTGTTTCCATATTTTCAAATTTTAGCTACCTTTTAAATCTTGTTTGAATATTTTT
The DNA here is from genome assembly GCA_035220775.1 of Malus fusca. Taxonomy (NCBI): domain Eukaryota; kingdom Viridiplantae; phylum Streptophyta; class Magnoliopsida; order Rosales; family Rosaceae; genus Malus; species Malus fusca. The sequence continues at coordinate 18,382,859 of CM069070.1, forward strand.
GTGGTATTAAGTATTGTCTTTACAATATTCATTAGATTAATTTTAAAATTTAGTTCTTCAAGTTTTGCTGCTTCCACTTCTATATGTGATTGGAAGATGAAAACACATCAAAGTCAATTAATTAACTTAATTGTTCCATCAAAATAATATAAAATATTCTCAAATTTGATAAAACAAATATTACATTCTTATGTAATATATTCAAACACTTACCACAAAGGCACAAATGACAAACCAGAACAACAAATGCCAAACCAAATTGTTGGAACCAAATTTGCGCATCGATATAAGAGGTGGAGATGCTCATACTTGTTTACCTGTAAAAGAACACACAACCATGAGTAAGCCAAAGATCAAAGGGAGGAGGTGTGCCGGTCAAAGGCTCTTTGACGGTCAAGTTAGTAAGCAATATTAACACTTAAGCAATAGGCAAGAAAATAAGTAGGCAGGAATTGCGTTCCCAAGATAAACCTAAAAGGGTGTATTTATATTAGTCGAGGGAAGGACCTTTTCAGGATAGTGGAATCCTTATTAAATTGCATTCTCTTACGAGTGCGATTACTTGGAGCCCACGCCAATCCTTATATTGTAAGGACTCCACAATTAGAGGAAACCCATTAATTCATTACTGGATTAGGTTTTCATATCTTGTGGAACAAGCATGGTCAATTTCAGGCGCACTAATTCCGGAACAAGATGAAGGTGGCATCACTACTTTGTTTAGTCGGCTCCGCAGTGAAGGTTGCTAAGTCCATAACCGGACTTCTGAGGTATTCATATTTTGACCCGCCTTACTCTGTCCCTGGAAAATTATAGTGCCACACAAATCTAAAAGGGACAAGCTCACAATTATCTTGAGTCTCCCAATCATGGGTGATAAAAGAGATGGAAGGATAAACTCAATAAAGATTACCATCTGATGAGGAATTGACGAAGATGAACCTATAAATTTACAGGTGCGTTTTCATTTCTTTTCTTCAATTTTTCTGTAATCTCGTTGATGTGGGCAGAAACGCAGATATTCAGTGACTTATCTGTTCAACTAACATGGTCGCTTATCTGTTCAACTAACATGGTCTCCTCCTTGAAACCAAAAACTCTCTCGATGCATTCCCACTTCTGGGGTGGATTCGAAAACCAAAAACAAACCGAATCGAAGGAAAAAAAACCAAATCGAAATATGTTTGTTTGGTTTCGCTTTACTGAACCGAAGCCCAAAAAATCGCATAAAAAAAGAACCGAATTTGGCAAACCGAAGTGAACCGAAATATATTTTTCGGTTTTAGTGATTCAAAAACCAAATCGAAACGAACCGAACCGAAGTTTAAAACGGTGTCGTTTTACTTGACCCCCTCAGACCTTGGGTACACGACGTCGTTTACCTGTTATCGGCAATTCCTCCCTCAGAGCTCTAGAGTCTCTCTCTCAGACCCCTGCGAATTCCTCTTAGCTTGAGCCTCGGACCTTGAAACCGAACCCGGTCCTCCCAACCCTCGCGAATTTCTCTCTCAGACTCTCAGTCTTCTGAATCACTCGCGATTCGCGAATTCCCTTTCTGAATCACCGGCGAATACGCTTCCTGAATCACCGGCGAATTCCCTTTCCCAACCCTCTCACAGCTCGCTGCCTCCTTGCCGTCGCTCAATGGTAACGTATTCCCTCTCTCTGGTACTTCCGATTTTATCTTTATACCTGTTTGGGCTGCTACTTTTAGTTTCAGATACCAAATGTTGCGAAATTAGGGTTTCCGAATGTATGTAAATTGTATATATTTCTTGCCAATTTTAGTCTTCGTTCTGGAATTCGCTAAATTTCTGATAGATTTGAATGATTTGGGTGTGCAATTTTACCATTGTTGGTTTTGATTGAGCTGCGTTTCAGATCTTCGAGGGTTCGGTTTTGTATCGAATCCTCGTTTGTATATGCTGAATAAATAGATATATAATGTAAATGATTTGTTTCTTGAGATATTTGTTGAAATCAAAAGCAGGGGATTATGAATTTTGAGATTATAGTTCATGCATGATCATGTGAAAATATTTGTTGATACTCTGTACCAATAAACGATCACAAAATAAAGCATTCCAAATTTCATTCTGGTTATAATTGGCATGATCATGTGAAAATATTTGTTGATACTTATTTCATTTTGATTATAATTGGCGTTCAAATTTCTTTGGAATTTAAAGCATCAGAACGCTCAAGTTTTAGAAGACTCAAGAATCACTTCCGATGTTAAGAGGTAACAAAAAAAAAAAAAAAAAACCGAATTAAACCCATACAGAACCCGACAAAATTGAACCGAACAGTAATTTTGGTTCGTTTTTGGTTTTGGCAAAAAACCAAATTGATTGAAACCGAACCCACCCCTACCCTCTTTCTCCAACCCCACCCAAACCTATCTGCAGACTCCCACCTAGGTCTCACTCTGTCCGCCCTGTCCATGTCTTCCTCTGCCGAAACTTCGCGGAAAAGCCACGTGCTTTCAGCCTTGAAAAACCTTGAAATTAGAGATGAATAGATGAACAACCACCGAATTTACCACCGAATTGCCAACGAATCGGTTCGTCCCTACCATACGGAATTCAGATGCTTTGAATCTAATAATCACATAAGCAGTTTGAAAGAACTTGTGAGCTTCAATGCTTGTTTTACGGAGTTCTTTTTGTGAGTTTTGGTTTTGAATGTGAAATTACTTGTTCGTTACCCATATAAAATTCTTACCCAATGAAGGGGTGCATTTCAAATTGGGCCATTTGAAATTAGCAGATCTGAAATTTTAGATCCTTATGTAAATGAGTTTGATAACTCAACCAGAAAATATTATGAAATATACGGAGAAATTGAATTTGGGGTGTATTAATGTGAATCCTTGGTGCATTTGGTGTACTCTGGTTAGGTTGGTTCCTTCTATTTATTTAACTTGGTCTTTTTTTTTCTGAATTGATTTTTTCCAGGCTAAGCTTAACTCCTCTCCTTACAATTAACTAGTTGGATTTTCACCAAGTTGAAGGTCAAACAAAGTATAACTCGAAGCACTTGAATCTGTGAGCAAGAGCATATAGATATCTTGTTATGCATTGAACATGCAGATAGGGTCAACAGTCATCATGGACTCTGAGGTACATCCTCATCAGGGGAGCTTCTTGGTTCAGGATGGAGGTCCAGTTGTAGCCCCAACCATCTCAACTCATGTCGCACAGCAGCAGCCTAGTATGCTTAATGCGAAACTTATCCTAAATTTATTTATTATGGGCTTCTGCTGAATATGTCAGTTTCCCAGGTACAAATTTCGACGTTCTAATTTTTGCGAATGTGCAGTGAAAAAAACAACACGGCAATGGGCTGCTTGGACACATCAAGAGGAGGAAAGTTTCTTTTCTGCGTTACGACAAGTTGGGAAGGCATGTTCTTGTTATTTGGGTTTTTTTTTTGTTGCCAATTTACTATTTTAGACATAATAATCCCTAACTGTTCAAACATTGATTGCAGAATTTTGAAAAGATCACTCGACGTGTTCAAAGTAAAAACAAGGATCAGGTATTTGATCACAGTTACTTTTGACCGTTTTCACGATGGTCCATAGATCCTCCTTTCGACATCTTGATTTTAATCTTCTTTCTGTTTCATTTTGTTTTCTTTCCCCTTCATGGTTTCCAGGTCAGGCATTATTACTATCGTCTTGTGAGGCGTATGAACAAGCTGCTGGGTCCAGAATTGTATTTGGATTCCAAAAATTCTAAAGATACGAATGCTGCTATGCTTCGATGGTAAGATTAGTTACTAATCAGATTACCCCTATTTTTATTTCCTGTGGACCTCCTCTAAAAATATACAGACTGCAGTTGGATCTTAGTTTTTTAACATTCTTTGTTGGGAGCATTTGACCTGATATTTATCATTGATCAAAGGGCTTAGGGACATCATGATTGACAATTACTTGTCTGCCGAAATTGTCTTGATAAATAGTACAATTGTGCAGAGAATTATATGTTTTGAATGATTTTGTTGCAGGTGGTCTTTGCTGGAAAAATATAGTTGCAAAGCATCAAAGCTTCACTTGAAGCCCCGAAGGTTTAAGATCTTTATAGAAGCACTGGTTAGTAAAATACACTAATTGATCCATGAATACTTTCTTACAAATATATGTATATATATATATATAGATATATAATGGATAAAGAAATACTATCTTATGTTTGATAGATTAGAATTTTGCTGACCATGCCTTGTGTTACACACATCAACCATGGGTAACTATAGTGTAATTTGTGTACATGATGAGTGGAGCAGTTTATGGTGTAGCATGGTTAATGTAGTTTCATAGAAGGGCACTATGTTTGATTTTGATCTAATATACTGGTCATGGATTGACTAACATATGTCTTTTCCATAAAGGAACACCAACTCCTGAAAGACCGGAAGAAGAGTGTTAGGAAACGGCCTTCTCAGGGGGAAAACTGCCCTCCTAATGCTCCGAGTACTGTTTCCAATCAGAATAGACCATCAGGACATGATAATCGCACAGTTAAACTGGTTCTTGTTGACAGTCACAATATTCAGAAATTAGGACCTGGAAAAGCATCAATGAAGCGCAATGTAAATATAGGTGTTAATCGTAGCAACAAAGGAGACTCAAGTACCATGAAACCTGCTAGACAACGACGGAAACCAGGTGATTCTTTTCGTTAGTCTAACCACTTTTCAGTCTCTCCTTGTAACAGATGCTAGTTTATGTGGTCATTTTGTTCTGGTTTCTTCCTTTAGGTAATTAGTCACATTGACAATCTTTTCATGTAAAGTTTAGAATTTAATTCCTATTTGCTGCTGTGTCCCAGCTGTGCAAATTGGCCTCTAAATTGTTTGGTGCACTTTTTGCTCATATATACTTTCAGCGAAGTGGTATAAGGATGAGCATAAATATCTGATGTCACCTTCCACCTAATATGAAGGAATATCTGAGTGCATTTGGATTTTAGGGTTTCACCCTCATTAATTTTATATAACTTGCTTGAATCTGAGGATGGTTATGGTTAAATTTATTTTGGTTTATTACCTTTAAGTTTTCAAACTACCTAGTACCTTTGTGACTCTAGTTTCTTAGATTGCTGTTCTTGCCTCCTTCAAACTTAATGTCTGGCTTTAGTCTTCTTGTTTTCTTTTCCCGAGAATAAAATTGACTTATCTTCCTTTTAATTAGAAAAAATAATTTGAAGGTTTTACTTAATTTGATTGTCCCCGTGTTGGATACGGTGAGGAATTGCTTCTTGTTTCATATGATATCAGCTTCATGTTCTAAAATTACTATTCATATGATATCAGCTTCATTTTATAAAATTACTATTCAACATAATTAGCAGTATCTGGTTTTTGAAATAAGTGAATATGGTCACATATTCTTACTGCTGGTTCCATATTGAGGAAATTTGGTATTTTTCTGGTTACTAATGTATTATTAGCAGGTGCTGTCTCGTCAGTGGCGTATAAAAAGTGGGAAAAGGCTGCAATTGCTGGGGTTTCTTTGGTTGCTGATGCTGCTGAGCACCTGGAGCGAGCAGCAACTGATAAAGAAGTTCAGCAGCAGGACAGAAGCACTGAAGGTGAGTCATTTTTTGGCCAGTTTTTATCTGCTACATTATATGTTCTTGAAAGGCTTATCCTCAATGAAGTTGTGCAAAGTTTCTTAATGCAATGGTTCTTTTCTTTTTGATTTCCAGGGCAAAGCAGCTCTGTTCCTGCTGGAACCGTCCTGTCCCCTATGCCCACTTTCCCACAAAAAATTTATGCAGAGAACAATTGTATGAAACTTAAACTCCAGTTGTTCCCAATTGATGATGTTACTAGGAGAGCCTTGGAAATTGTAAGCACTGGCATAACTAAAATTTTAGAGTTTGATTTGTAATAAAGGTTAAACACCCGAACACTTGTTAGAGATGTAACCAAAATTTGGGTTTTCATTGATTCGCAGGATAAACATAATCCACACTTGGAGCTCACTCTTAGTACTCGGAAAAAGATATCATCAGTTTTGGAACACCTAAATCGCAAATGGGGGAATTCAAATGTAGCATCAGGAGAGCTAATGCTTTTCCCTTACAGTGTTCAGAGAGAGAACCTGATGGGTTATCCTAGATGGGCACAAGACTCAGTTGTCAGTGCGGCAGATGTATACTCAACAATTGGAAGCCCTCCAGTTTTTCGTTTAAGGTTTCTACTTCTTTCTTTTGAACTCAAATATAGTGTCTTATATTGGATCACTAAATAACATAAATGACTTGCACTATCATTGCAGGTACGGTTGGTTCTCCAATACTGAGCTCAGGTCTGTTGAATTCCAAGCACCTATAGCATCTTGCAGCATTCAAGGGGAGCACATGAATGTGGAGAAGAGGAACGAGCAGATTGTGGATTCAACTCCTACATCTCATCTATCAACTAACAATCAGTCTATGGATAAGAACTCTCTTGCTTTGACATCAACTGATGAGCCCAATGAGATAAGTGGCTATGTCTCCTCAAGTCCAAACAATGTGGACATTGCAGAAATAAGGACATTGCATAGAAAGGAGGCTGGTGATCAGAATACCTCAGGACATCGGGGAGATCTGGTAATTGACCTTCCTCTGCCTCAAGCATTTAATTTTATTTTTCATTCCTGGCTCATAGGCCTGAATAGACATATTAACAATTGACCTTCCTCTATGGGTAACTTCACCTCTCTAATTTTGTGAACCATGGAGTAGATTGTGCCGTAAACTCTTTACAAATTGTTCTTGTTTATATTTGCTATGCTATTTTTCTGAACATTTAATTTGTCTGTAAAAACCTAGGATGGCACGAGATTAATTAATGGCAATTCACTATCATCCGGTGATTGGGCGGATAGCTTAACCAACATAAGTGTTGGAGATTTGCTATTAGGAGTGTCTCATGATTTAGATTCTAACCGCATTGATCCACCTGCTGCTGAAACCTCCCAATGCCTACAGCAGATCCCATTTAGCTGTGATTCTTTTGATGCTGTGATTGCCGCTCATATTGCTAGACAGGACAAGATGGGATGTCAATCTATTATGGAATCCCATGTATCTTCTATCTGGGATGCTGAAGAAACATGTGATGGCTTCTCATTTCCAAAGAATCCTGTTTTCTGTCAAGAAGTTCCTAGTTTATCTGGGGTTGCTCCCCAAGGGCCCTGCAAACAGACAGTTTGTACAAGCTCAGCGGGATCTGATCTTATGGTTGAGGTATCATTTCCTAATACATAGTTTTTTTACTCAACTCTGCATGGTGGATGGGGAATAGGCAGAGTTGCTTTGTGAAAACACATTGTGTAATGTGACTTTTTTTTGCAGGACATACCTGTCGTTGACAGGCCCATTGGTCCTCCCCAAGGAGACCGTGTGGACCAGTGTCAGCCGGATCTACATATTGAGAGTTCAGTAAAAGATTTTAACGCATTAGCAGATATATATTGGGTATGTTTCTTTTCAGCATTTTCTGTCTTTAACTTTGAAGCTTCATGACCTGTCTTGCCGGGTCTTGCTGAAACCTACCCCTGTTTGTTATCAAGGAAGCAGAGGGTCCTTTCAACAAAATGTTATTGGAATTGTATCTGTATGTATATATGTAGAATTATTTTAGCGATACATTTATGGCATTTCAGTAATATTTTGGGGATAAATCTGATTTTTGTGTTCCTATCTTTACAGCCTGAATCTTTAGGACCATTAGATTTGGAGATGCCGTCCTCCAAATACAATAACGAAGATTTCATGCTGAGTGATAGCCTTAGTGGGTTGAACCGCCTTATTGCCAGCAGTCTTGATGCATTTCAAAATTGCTCCTTTTTCGGGGTGAACAAGAAAGAACCAACACCATCAGCCGAAGGTCGAGAAACTGCATCCTTTTCAGATTTCAAAATTGGCAACGGAGTTTGATATGTGCCAAATCGGACAACAGCGTAACACCCTTCTAATTGCGGGGCTTCAATTGGAGTTCAGTGACTTTAACGTTTTCTCAGTTTAGCTCTGACTTGAGGATTGCATGCCAAAGGTGCCCCTGCGAGCCCGAACGGAAAGCCAAACCTTTGTATGTACAATTCTCTGATCAAAAGGTCGTAATTTGTACAAATGTAGAGAACTTGTATTTTGGATTTTTATTTTTTGCCTTCTTTTCCTTTTGTAAATTGTATTTCATAACTGATGTACGACCTACTGCAACCTGACCAGATGAACCTGGTTGTCTCAAACCCTAGGGTTGGCAGTGTTATTTGTACATTCGTTCCTACTCAATGTTTTATCATCTTTTGCTGTGAATTTTTATCACAGATACAGTTTATATATAACTATTTCCGGTACCGACGTATTTTCATCCTTTGGAACTGTTAACAAAACCGATAAGCATCTCGTTTTTCAACCTGCCTGAATTTGCACTCATCAGACGGTTGATCTTCTCTGCTATCTCCGCCATTCGAACGGGTTTAACCCTATCACAGAGATTCCGTCCAATCCCCCGGTCATCAACCACTAGTTTTCAATTAGTGGTTTGGTCAGCCAAGAAAAGGGAAACACAAGCATACATTCGAGTATGGAATCCCATCCGCAATGTGTTAAGAACCCTCCTGCTGCTGGATGTGAAAGCACCTTAATTTGAGAGCACCATGGCACAATCAACCCTCCTCTATCACATTCTTAGCAACTGTAGCAATGCTTCAAAATGAAATGTACAAAATGGAACCATGAGGCTTGCAACCGAGCCATTCGGTGCAGTCAAACTTAGTCGCGAGGTTTGTAGCCACTACAATACTCTTCGTAGGTTGATTGGGGAAGACGGGGCCAATTGCATATGTGGGTTGCTTGTCTTGCAAGGCTGAAAGGCACTCGGATTCGATGGTGTCCTCGTTATTCTCTGATAAGTCAACTATCAAAATGACATATACTCAATTCGAATTTTCTTATTCCAAACTGTCAACTTAAATCACTCATGAGTCGTGAACTTGTGTATTGACAGTTTGACAACATAATATGTCATATTGTAGTAAGATAAGATATTCGTAACCTAGCTGTGTAACCTAAAACTTGAGGAGATTTATGAGAAGACTATTACGTACCATGAGAACAAAAATGACCATTTTTTTTCTTAGGAGGTCCAAGTGATAGTAGAGGCTTAAGACCAAAGCTGGCTCAGTCCAGAAGGAAATATGGACAAGGTTGTGCTTGTGGGCTACGGTTGCTGGCCAAGTGTGGAAGGTATCAGCAATCAAGCAAGTGATCGAGGGGTCTGAGTGGACTAAATCTCCAACAAGTTCATCGACATAGGCAGGGAAGACACCAACACACCCTCAAGATATTTGCCGAGGTTCTAATACTGGTTGAAGGCCAGCAGAAAACCATCACTCACGGTTTTTGTAGCGTATGTCTAGGCTGGACTTACGTGCTGTGGCGAATATGTTAGTTTGATCATGATCCTCAGTGTTCTTGTTGGGCTGGGATTTTGTTATATGGTGGTGAATAAAGTTGGTGTTGATAAAATTGACCCTGTGACGCAAGCTTCATGGCCAGATTGGTAAATGGGATTACATAGCCTTGGAGAGGGAGAGGCACCATAATTGCATAAGGCTTTGAACGATCTTCCATCTCTCTCTCTCTCTCTCTCTCTCTCTCTCTCTAGATTTGCAAGTCATTGAAAACACTATATTTTTAGGATTTTCCTTAATTAATGCAAAGTCATTTTCACTATTTTCTTTTTTCTTTCTCGGGTGCTTCCGAAGAGTAGACAGATTTTATTCCCACAACTTATACATATGGATTTCTAGGCAATTAATATCAGTTGACATCAACATAAGTTAACTAATCAAACCTGTATAAAGTTTGTGCAGATTTCGAGTCCGTTACCGTGTTGTGTTGGAAACTGCTTGTTCTTTCATTACCAGCTCCACTTGATACATCAAATTTTCCAAACATAGTGTTTGATCTGTGTAGTCTTCTGGAAAGTTTACTTATTGCTGCCTTGATAATTTCTCCCACCCTTCAGCATCTGTGATCCTAGTAACTTGTTGATTCTCATATAATGTCTTACATGAATCGGTGAGACTATTTTGTAGTATAAATGGAAAACTTCTGCTCTTGCAAAAGGCACGCTTGGTTTTGGACCAAGACGTATTGTTAGTACAAGCGTTAAGCCTTCAACAGAGAGGAGAAGTTCTACTGTGATTGGCTATGGCATCATCTTCGTCGATCTCTACAGGTTAGGTTTGTTCTTTCATGTTATTGATACAAGACTGAAGCTGAGTTCTAGCTCCCACCAAGTTTTTGTTCCAAAAAAAAGAAAATCAGCTTTCACCAATTTAAACCGCTGTCTTTTCGTGATGCCTTATTTTCAAGGGGCATTGAGCAGTCGAAGAATAGATCACGCAGAGCAGTAATGTTGTGTACTTGTGTGGAAGATGTAAGTCACGTTCACTATATTCTCAAACTAAAAGCTGAAGAACAAAAGAAATTCAAAGCCTAATATGAATTTTGTAGTGAATATTGGAGAAAACTTAAGGCCTGCAGAAGCTGGAAGTAACATTGTGCGTAGAAAATTGTTAAATATGTACATGCAGACAAGGTTGTACTTGTTGGCTATGGCCGCAGCCCAGGTGTGGAAGGTATCGGCAATTAAGCAAGTGATTGAGGGGATAGATTGGACTAAATGGTGAATGGGATTACATGGCCTTGGCGGTGTAGAGGTACTATTATTGCATGGGGCTTTGAATGACTGTCCTCCATTATTGCAAGCTCTCTCTCTCTCTCTCTCTCTCTCTCTCACAACACACACACACACACAAAGTCGTGTTTTTCTTTAGTATAGGGGTGCATTATTCTAACTTTTCACAACCCGACAAATTAGGCAGGCAAATAGTTACCCGACGGAATACAAACATTCGTCGGGCAAAAGCGGTCAATGTTTTGGTTTTTCCAGAGGCTTTTGCTCGACGACAAGAGTTCGACAGTAAAGCTTCTACCTTCGGGTAAAGTTTTTGCGCCAACGGAAAACGTTGGAGCGTAAAATGGCAACCTTTACGAGATAAACCATCCGGGTTTCGTCATGCAAAGATGTAGTTTACGGTCTATATTTCGTCGGGAAAAGATGAGGGACATAATTGCCATATTTAATTCCTTCAATGATTTTTGCAGTCTGCAAAATTAATTTCAACAATTCAACCGTCGAACTTGTTTGTAGATACTCCAAGATTGCATACGCCGAAAATCACTGAAAAAAACTTTTGGGGATTAGGTATCAGGACAAAATCCTTCAACGGTTACAAACGAAAAATCACGATTTAACGGTTATTTAGCTCTGATTTTCATTATTTTTTACAACTACACTCCTCGACCTTAGAAGAATACAATGAACAAACTGGATCGTCAATTTAAAATATTTACACTAGCTGATAGAACTAAATCTTATGTTCTACTTAATGGAAGTCTAGAAGAAACTCTATGTGTTTGTTGAATCTATTATTTTGTGACGGGGGTACCCATTATACAAAACTAGTTTCAACGATCCAACCGTCAAACTTGTTTGCATGTACTTCGAGATCGCATAGGCCAAAAATCATGGAAAACAAACATTCGCAGATTAGGTGATGAGACAAAATTCTTTGATGGTTACAAACGAAAAATCACAATTTAACAATGATTTTAACTCCAAATTTTGATGATTTTATACAACTACACTCTTCGGCCATAAAAGTATACTATGAAGAACCTGATCATCAATTTAAAATATTTGCACTAGTGGATACAACAAAATCTTACGTTCTACTTAATGGAAGTATAGAATAAATTCTAAGTGTTGGTTGAATCTATTGTTTTGACGGGGTATGCATTTTAAGAAATTAGTTTCAACGATCCAACCGTCAAACTTGTTTGTATTTACTCCAAGATTGCATACACCAAAAATAAATTTTTGAGGATTAGGTAACCAGACAAAATCCTTCGACGGTTACAAATGAAAAGTCACGATTTAACGACTATATGACCTTTGATTTTGATTTTTTTTTAAGAACGGTAATTGAGAGTAAGACCATAGATTAAAGGGACTTGATCATCAAGTTCAATGACCTTCTAACAGTTGGAAATTAAATTAAAAAAGTAAGGAAATTAAATTTTTTTGATGTTTGGCCAATGAAATAGGTGCAAGTAGTCCGGCAAACATACATATATTCGTCGGACAAAAAATCAAATTTGCCCCCAAAATAAAAGGTTGTCCGACAAAATATTCTAAAATTTCATTGAGAAAACTTTATTTCCTACCATTTTTTCGTCAAAATTAAACTGTTTTAAGTGACCTTTGCCCAACAAACATTTGAAGTTTGCCCGAAGAAATTTTACGGTTTTGAACACGTGTCATATCTTTTAAACCTTTTTCTGACGACCCATTTCATCGGGCTATAACCAGAGAGTCTTCCTCCTCCTTGTACCACTTAACCTAAAAATCTCCGCTTTCTCTCTATAGTCTCTTAGTCACACTCTCTGTACTCTCCCTATCTTCTCTCTTTGAGCCACCACCACCCTCACTTCTTCGTCCGCGAGCCACCACCACCATCACTAATCTTTCTTCGTCCTCCTATTAGCCACCATCTACAAAATCCTAAATTTGATATTTGAATTTGTGAAAATAGTGATCTGTGTGAATTTGGGAATATTGTGAACATTGTGAAAATAGGGAATATTGTGAAAATATTGTGAAGTTATGAAAATATTGTAAATTTGCAAAAATATTGGGAATATTGTGAACATTGTGAACACATGGAATTTTGTGAACATTGTGAACACATGGAATATTGTGAACGTTGTGAAGTTGTGAAAGTATTGTGAATATTATGAATTTGTGGAAATATTGGAATATTGCGAATATTGTGAAGTTGTGAAAATATTGTGAATTATGAAAATATTGTGAATTTGTGAAAATAGAGAATAAGGAATAGGAAAATAGGGAATATTGTAAATTTGGGAGTTTGTGAAAATAATTGTAAATTTATGAAAATATTGTGTAAGGTAGAAATATGTGAAAATTGTAGGAAATATTGTTACCCAAAAAGAATTGTAGGAAATATGTGAAGTTTGTAGTAAAAAAACTTAAGTTTTTAGGAAAGAAATTAAATTTGTAAAAAGTACGCAAAAGTTGTAAAAAATTATTTTGTGTGTGTGTTTTTTTTTCATAGATGTCATCGCAGTTGATCATTAGTGATCGTTGCTATATCTCCGCTTCAGGTCAGAGTGGCTCGACAGAAGGGATACCCAGCAGCACCTAGCCGGTCACTACTAAGTTGGTGACAGGTCCTAGTACTTCTGATGCATCGACGCGAGTGCCTCGATCTACCAAGCATCTTCACAGCCAGAGACGACACGAGCATGTGGCGGTTAAAGTCGGCCCTGCTGATGCCGCGAAGGCCGATTTGGCGACCGTTCACTCGGAGGGAGATGGAAAACTCCCGACTGAGAAGAAGAGTAAAGTGTGGGGGATCTGCAAAGGTTTGGCCTCCAACCAAATCACCTGCTTATTGCAGACCTGGATTGTCGTTGATTACATCCCACTCTATCAGCAAGCAAGTCAGAAAGTTAACAACTTGTTGACTCATGACATGGGTACCATTATCCGCACCAAGTGCCCCATGGTCGCCGAATCGTGGAGGAAGCTCGACCCCGAGGAGCATGACGAGATGATGAGATAGATTTCCGTGAGTCTAGAATTTTTTTAACTTATTACTTTTTTTATTTTTTTATTTTTTATTTTTTACTTTTACTTATTTAATTTTTTTTTTAAAACTAATACACTTGTTTTTTTATTTTGTTTATTTTAGACCAACTTCTCCATTGACATGAAGACCAGGGTACGAAAGAGTACATACATTTGGTATGCACTAAGTAGTACATAGAGTGGAAGTACGTGCTTCACTGGCACTACAAGACTTGTGCATCTCTTGATGAAGCTTCTACCGATCCAAGCCATACCTTCGTCACTCTGGTTCTTGGCCCTTATCTTTCCAGGTCAACGAACAGCGTGCACATGGTTCAAATTTCCCGGAAGTGGAGGCTTGGGGGGATACACATGTCAATTATGGAAACCAGTTGGCTGATGATATTTATGTAAGTATTTCGTTCTAAATTTTGATTTCAAATTTCATTGTACTAAAAAATATTTAAATTATGATTGATGATCTTAATTGAGTTCTCTTATTTATTTTTGTAGGCTTCTATGTTGTAGAAGAAGGACGACTACCTCGCCAACCTTTCTCAACAGCAGCAGACACACAATGGAGTAGCTGACACCTGATCTAGAGTTGTCTGTACAGTTGTTGATAGACGGGGTTGGTTGACGGAATGGTAAAGAATTATGCGGCCTAGGAGCAAGTTGGATTTGGGACCTCGGAGGATCTAGCTCTCATTCTCCAAGAGAGACGTCTTCTAAACTGTAACAGTTGGAGATAAAGCTAGCAAGCCAGCAAAAAAAAGCTGCACGCAAGCAAGAAGAAGTTGCATGCGAGCGAGAAGTCGTGCGCCAATGAGAGGACGACCTCATGCAGAACATTGTTGGGATAGCCCAAGCAATGTCAGCTTCAGGCATCCACATTCAGGATCCTTTGAGAGACCTTCAGCTGCCATTCAACTAGCCACCTGATCTGGGACCCACCTGAGTAGTCGTACTTAGTTTAGTTTTGGTAAAATATTTTATTTTTAATATAATTAATAAATTTCTATAAAGTTGTGACTTGTGTTAGCTTTTTGATTAATATTATTGCTCGGAGGTTGATGAGGGCCGTAAATCCAAGAGACGAATGCCGGGCTGATTGAGGGCCTGTACAAGCTGTGACATCTGGCTCCTATATGAGGCGAGTTCAATCCTAAGGTCGGCCACCTCTGCTATCAAAGCTGTCACCTAACTGTTTGACTGCGATGATGAAGGGGCTCTAGGTTCCCGCCGCTGGGCATTCCCCATCCCCCTACAATATGTCCCTGGCCTCCGCCCGAGAGTCTAATCCAAGGTCTCCGTAAGGATCTGAAACCCTGCATCCTCTGGGGGATCCACATACTCGAGCGGAGTATCAGGAGGAAGTTGGGAGGCGGACTCCTGAAGAACCAACTGCCTCTTCTCCATCATCGTCGCCTGTGTAATATAACATAAAATATTAATTAAAACATTCATATAATAACCATGAAACTTGAATGCGTAAGATAATAATTAAAATTAAAGAATATTTACATGAAGGGACTCGGCCAACTCATCCCCGGGTCGAACATAAACGTCGCTAAAGACATCGATGTCCGGGAATTTTGAACCCCCCTAAATAGAACAAAAGAAGAAAAATGTTAGTACGAAAAAAAAAAATTAATATTAATGACATATTAAAAATTGAATATAATTTTTTTTTTATTATTACCCGCCGACGCGCCTCCATCCTATATGAGAAGGGCCTCAAACCGGAATGGTGGAGAAGAGTCTTCTTGTCCCTATTGCTCTCCAAAAAATAAATGTAGTAGTTCAAATTGAAATGAAATATAAAAAAAATCAATAAACATTAGTAAAAAACGTATAATAATTTTAAACTTAATATAAAAAAATACCACATAGCCAGGCTCTTGAAAATGACCGCAGAGCCACGCCCAATTATCCTCCTGACCCTCAAACTCCTTCGGGCAACCCTCCTCAAGAGCGACTTGCGGATCATCAAATGTCTGAAAAAATTGGTGCGTGTCGCTCTTCCGCTGCTTGTACCGTTCAACAAAGAGCATGTTGACGTACGCCAACGACTCGTCGTTGATTAAATTGTAGTTCGTCTCCAATGTAACAAATTAATTACATACATTAAGTAATATAAATATATAAAATTTGAAGGAAAAACAATTAAGAGGTAGGATACTTACCGACAACTGTGAGCGCACCTGCGTCCTCACCTCGTCTGACATCACATTCCAAGACTTCCATTTCATAGGGCAATAGGTCCAAACGACGTGACCAATGTCGTGGGCCAATGCGCTATGTTGCTCCGCTGTTGGTGTAGCCCGATGCCACTTGTCGTATCCGATACTGATACGGAAATTTCGGCATAACCTCCCTGTAATTAAAACATTTCCCAAAAACCTGAAAATAACATAAACAATATATGTATCCAACATAATGATCACAACTGTTTAATAAAAGGTTCAGAATGATGACAACAATAAACAATATATATAATAATTGTTTAATCCTTAAATGACATAACTTAACAAACTGAACTGAAAATAACAAAACTAAGTTAACCAAATTGTTATCATAATTCATATTTGGTATTCCTTATAAGGTTTGTACTTTTGCCAACATTGTATGCACTATTACAAAATGTAAATACAATCCAACTCCACGATTTGCATAAGTAAACAACAATTACTTTTAGTTCAAGGAAGCATATGCATTTGAAAAGCACAATGATACATCCGCTTTACACATTTTCTTTCTACTTACCTAAATAACTAAAGATCGAACTTAGAGCAGCTGGAGGTCAAAATTTTGAACAAACTTAAACTAGTAAAACTCATAATTAAGTAGAAAATTGAACAAAAATTTTACCAAAACCCAAAGCAGTGCTATTTGTATTAAAAAGAAACTCTAGATTTGAACAAAATATTTATTTGTTTGTATATGACAAACAAATAAATATTTTCACTATGAACAAACATTAGATTTGAACAAAGATTAGTAGAAAAATTGGAATGGCAGGTTCTACTTTACGCCCACGTTTTGGTCCAAAGCAGTTGGAGTTCAAGGAAATCTTTACCTTGATGTGACCCTATCAGTAGTGGATGTTGATGGTGTGTCGGGTGTGCAGGGGCGGCGGTGACCAAGCCTGGCGCTAATAGGTAGCGCCACTAATGAGGCTGATGACGCCGGCACCTGGGAGACCCCGAGACCAACCGACAAGTGGTCCATTTGTGCAGGAGCAGTGGCAGCTGACGGATGAGCCAGGGGAGGCAAACGAGGTGCAGTCGTCACCGCCTTACGACTTCTAATAAGGTTTGACATCTTACACTTCCATAAATGATTTGGGATGATGGCTGACTAGTGAGGATTAACATTCATGTGAAGATGGGTTCTGGTCATTGCCTAGTGATATCCAGACTTGACCGAATAAATTCCTTTTTTCTTGAAAGGCCACACCAATCTATCCTTCAAATTCGGATCTCCAGTATGAATCTCTAAAATCGCAATAAACTCCTTATCCATAACAAATGGTTTCAAAAAATCAATGTCCCAAGCCCCATCATCAGTACATATCAGAGAGTTAACCCTTAGGTTCAATGAGATTTGTGTCGTGCCTAATGGGGAGGGTCGTCCCAAAGGAATGGATAGAAGCCATCTATCCACCTAAACCCGTACCTCTTTTCCATTCATTATCTGCCAATGTGCACCCCCACGAATAATTTCTATTCCAACTAAAAGGCTTGACCAAGCCCATGAAACTCTTCCACCCCGCTTTGCATTGAGGAAAGAGCTGGGAAGTATCGAGCTTTAAGTACCGACATCCAGAAGGAATTTGGCTCCAATAACAGCCTCCAACACTGTTTCGCCAAGAAAGTGTCGTTGAACTCCCCAAAGCATCTCAAACCTAAACCGCCAGTTTCTTTGGAGTGACTCATTTGGTCCCTTAAGACCCAATGAATATGATTCTCCCCATCTTTTTGTCCCCACCAAAATTTTGAAATCATTGCATCTAATTCATTGCAAAGTTTTGTAGGAAACTTGAATAGATTCATGGGATATGCCGGAATTGCTTGCGCCACCGCCTTTATTAGAACCTCACGCCCTGCTTGTGAGAGTGTTGAACGCTTCCAACCTTGGATCTTTCCCAGTAGCCTTCCTTTAACATAAGCAAGGCCGCTTTTCTTGGATCTACCCCAAATTGCCGGAACACCCATATATACTCCCAGGTTCCCAACTCTCTCCATCCCAAGAATTGCAGCGAGTCGGATTGATAAAGACTCCGAGACATTCCCCCCGAAGAATACACTCGATTTGGACTTATTCACATGTTGACCCGAGGTCGAACAATACTCATCAATTAACTGAATAAGATTTCTGCAGTTTCTCTCCTCCGTCTTTAGAAAAATCAAAGTATCATTAGCAAAAAGAATGTGGGATATCGTGGGATCCGCAAAATCCATTTTAACACCCTCAATTCACCTCCTATCGCTCGCTTGCTGAATAAGGAGCGGAACACTTCACTGACCAACATGAATAAATATGGGGAAAGAGGATCACCCTGTCTAAGCCCTCATGTTGGAACAAATTTGGACACCGTACTTTCTACACTCATTTAGTGGATCTCACTTAAAACTATTTTGTTCAAAAGTTGTAACTTAATCTGAAGCCTATAGCCTATCAGATTAAGTTTTTCCAAAATTTGTTCTAATTTTTATTAGATCCACGTGGAGGGCCCTACCTTAAGCATTATTGACAACGCCTACTGGGAGGCTTACCCTATATTATTGTCTCGGGCAAGAGACGCTCCCATACATGGCACATATGTCCTCTTGACTCCCATTCTAATTTGTAAGAAATCTGAACAAAGACAGATTGCCATGTCCTCTATAGTAGTAGTTTGGTTTTGTGTGGTCAGGACGACGTATGTGCCATGTATGGCGGCGTCTCTTGATTCCCTGACCTCACATTTCTTTTGCCGTTCTTCGACTTTTCTTGTTTCACTTGGAGATTTGCCCTGGTTATAATATTTCTAGTTTCTCCGAAAAAAAAAAAAAAAAAAAAAACCATTATTGGTTTGGTTTCACTTGTAAGCAACTTATACACTATTCCTTCTAACAAGGACATGTATGAGTTTTGGTTCACATTACATTGTATCACTCACACTGAACGTTGTAGTGTTGATGTACTTATGACATGAAAGTCCTTATTAAGAGAAAGACTTAATTACATGATACGACACGGATATACCGTCACGCCCATGTCATGTAAGTTATTATGGATCCTCTCGGTAAAATGAGGTCAGGTAAGATGAGGTGTAAGATTTTGACAAAAAAAAAGTGAGGAAATGGTGTCGTTCGTCGTTAGTGTTGGTAGTATTATTGTTTCTTCTACAATTTAAATGGTCAACTAAACACCCTGAAAACCAGTAAATCAAATGATTGTGGCAGATAACCAATGGCTTCCCAAGGAGAAAAACTTGGAGACTTAGCTTGCTGAGTGGCTCTCCACCATCACTCAAAACTTGCCATGTGTTAAACCAAATTAATATATATAACGTTCTCTTTATTAACTTTAATCTAAAACTTGAAGAAAAAAAGTTACTACATAAACTAAAATTGAAAAACAAATCACAAGATTTATTATCTCAAATTACCTCATCCCTCTCTCCCTCCTTCCCGTCCCCACCAACCCAGCCCATTGATTAAATCAATGATCAATTTTTGCCAAAACTACAACTTCCCAGTTCATCAGTCTTTATTCAGAAAAAAAAGTTGGAATCAATGATCAACTTATCAAACCTCTTTTTCTACGCACTGTTTTTCTTCTTTTTGGGAAAAAGGATTGATTGGATTCCAATGTTGAGAAGTCAACGATATCATCCCTGATATCTTGGCTTAGTTTAGGAAACTATTTTGTAATTTACTTGTAATTATTTGTGATTATTTGTAATCCTAGAATTTAGGCTAGATTACTTCCTTGATTAGGATTCTCATTGTATAAATTCTCCTCGTATCAATAGAAGAAAATTTGCAAAATATTCTTTGCACGATTCTTTACATGGTATCGAGAGCTAGGATGTACCTAGTTCTTTCTGCTGCCTTTTATCTTGTTATTTTCACATAGCTCATTTTTTCCGTCGTCTACCATGGCCACCGACGTGGTTTCTGGAAGCAGTTCTAATGCCAAGGCTGATATTTCCAACCCATTATTCATCCATCATTCCGATCATCCATCCATGATGTTGGTTTCGAAACCCTTGAATGGGGATAATTATTCTACCTGGTCTCGTGCTATGAAGATCTCACTGAGTGCTAAAAACAAACTTGGCGTTGTTGATGGCACTGTCACACAGCCTTCCGTCAAGACCAAGCCGGATGATCACGCTTCGTGGCAGAAATGCAACGACATGATCGTTGCATGGATTATCAATTCCATTGACTTAAATATTTCTGACAATATCTTTTATATGACTGATGCTCAGGCGATTTAGGAGGAATTGCGTGAGCAATATTTTCAAAGTAATGCTCCCCAAATTTTCCAACTGCAACGGGACGTTGCTTCACTTACACAAGATCAACTTTCCATTATTGCGTACTACACGAAGATGAAGAGTTTGTGGGTTGAATTTTCATCCTACAGTGACTCTGTTTCCTGCACTTGTGGAGCATAGAATGAGAGGAACATATTGATGCAGTTTCTCATGGGACTTGATGACTCATATATTGCCCTTCGAGGGTAGGTCTTATTGATGAATCCTCTACCTACAGTTTGTCAGGCCTATGCATCCATTTCCCAGGAGGAGAAGCAAATGAACCTTGCTTTCTTCACGAGTTACTGCAGACACAGTAGCCATGACTTTTCTTCAAGGAGGCTCGAAGTCATCTTATTCTTCATGCTATTCTAATCGCAAACCTTTTCATTACACTTATTGCGATCAAGACTACCATACCATTGATACATGTTATCAACTTCATGGGTATCCACCAGGCCATCGTTTGCATAAGGTTAAGCCACAAAAAGGGAACAGCCGTCCCAAGAAGGAAAATAGTTCTTCCTCGGTTAATCAAGTCTCGAAAATGTAGCTACCAAAGAGGAGATGCAGTCCGTCATGTCTGGGCTTTCTAAGGTCCATTTTCAACAAATTCGTCAAATTATGAATGGCCAGGGAAGTGATGCGCCACATGCCAAAGCAGCTCAGACAAGTTTGTCGAAATCACCTTTGCACCTCCATCAATGGATAATCGACAGTGGTGCAACAGATCATATCACTTCTACACCAGAATTGCTTACTGATGGTGTTAAAAATACAAAAATGTCTCATGTTTTGTTGCCTAGTGGAGAGCAAACCGGCATACTTTCTATTGGTCACATTCCTATGAGTTCTACTTTTAAATTGTAAGATGTGCTATGTGTGCCTACTTTAAAGTAGATTTGATGTTAGTGAGTCGTATTACAAGTGGATTACATTGTTTCGTAACTTTATTCCTTCTTGGTGTGTCATTCAGGACCTAATGACGAGGACGGTGATTGGTTTGGGTAAGCGAAAATGAGGGCTGTACTACTTGGTGGCCTGGGCTCCTACGAAGTCTGACCATCCTCGGTGGTTCTGCAACCTTGTGCTCTCACCTACAGAGTTATGGCATCGGTGTTTGGCTCACTTATCAACTCCTAGATTAGCTTTCATGTCAAAACAATTGTTGCATTTTCCTTTTGTGTCCAATAATGCTAACGATGTTTATCCATTACCCAAGCAAAGTAGATTACCATTTGGTGTCAGTTTTATTTCAACTATAAAACCATTTGCTTTGATTCATTGTGACATTTGGGGTCCTTTTAAAGTTGCCTCTACTTCTAGGGAAAAATATTGCTTAACCATTGTAGACGATTATTCTCGTTTTACATGGATTTTTCTTATGCAACACAAAAATGAAACACAACATATCCTGAAGAATTTGTTCTCCTTTGTCAATACTCAATTTAATACTTCTATTCGTCAAATACGAGTCGACAACGGTGGGGAACTTTTTTCCCTTCGTCTCTTTAAAGATCATGGAGTCATTTACCAACATTCTTGAGTTTATACGCCTCAACAAAATAGGGTTGTAGAATGCAATCGCCATATACTTGAAACAACTCGTGCCTTGCATTTTCAAGCTAATCTTCTCCTCCATTTTTTGGGGTGAATGTGTGCTCACTGTCGTTCATCTCATTAACCGTCTTCCCACATCGATTCTTTCAAAGAAAACACCTTTTGAACGTTTATATTCCAAACCACCCACTTTTTCACACCTTCAAGTTTTTGGATGCCTTGCTTTTGCCACTGATACACATGTTTTTCACAAATTTTCTCCACTCCACACAAATACATTTTTCTACGATATCCAGTTGGTCAGAAGGCACATAAATTATACAATCTCACTACTTACCAAATTTTTACAAGTCGTGATGTTGTCTTCCATGAAACCATATTCCCATATCAAACCTCACTCTCTCCAACTTCACCTCAAAATGTGTCTCACCCTACCCCACTTATTTATTATCCATGAACCTTCCCTCATCCCTAACCTCCCTGACGTAGTGTCACCCTCTGTCATCCACCCTCATGATCTTCTCGCCAATGCTTCAATTGCGGATCCCCTTGCACCGCCACCTTCAGACAATGCAGCGTCTGCCGTGCCAACTTTTATTTCAATGCCTGCAACACCCACTGAACCTGCATCTACTAACCTTTCCCTGCCAGCACCTGCCTTGCCTTCCCTTGCTTTAGCACTGGTGCTCCGTCGCTCCGGTTGTCACTCTTCTCCGCCACCCAAGTTGTGTGACTTGTTTACCTTACTATCAAGCTTACCTAAACAAGTTCTTCATCTTCTTCGTTGTTTGGTCACACCTTAGGTACACGGTATCCACTTGCTAATTATCTCACTTATCATCGTTTCTCACCTGCACAACAGTTTTTCCTTGCAAATATTGCTCATCAATTTGAACCCCGAACTTTTGAGGAAGCTGCTCCTTACCCTTATAGGCAAGTTACCATGGATTCTGAATTAAAAGCATTGGAGGCTAATCGCACTTGGTCTCTCACTCTTTTTCCTCTTGGTAAATCACCCATTGGATGCCGTTGGGTTTACAAACTCAAGCATTGTTCCGATGACTCCATTGAACGTTATAAGGCACGTTTGGTTGCCAAGGGTTATACCTAGCTTGAGGGTATTGATTTTCATTATACGTTTTCTCCCACTGTCAAAATCTTAAGTTACCAGACAATGGTGAAATCCTTAAAGATCCGACAAAATATAGAAGATTGGTGGGGGCGTTTGATATATCTAACGATCACTAGGCCGGATATAACCTATTCAGTGCATGTGTTGAGTAGGTTTATGCATGAGCCTCGCATACCACACATGGAAGCATCCATTTATAATGAATTGGTCTTAAATGCATATTGTGATTTAGATTGGGCATGATGTTTTACAACACGAAGATCAACTACAGGGTATTGTATTATTTTGGGCTCTTCATTGATCTCTTGGAGGTTAAAGAGACAAAAGACCATGTCTTTGTCATCAGCGGAGGCCGAATATTGAGCCATGGCTGAACTTGTTGTGAATTATCATGGCCGTGATATTTATTAAAAGACCTAGGTGTACTACATCCAAGACTGGCCTTGCTTCATTGTGACAATAAAGCGACTCTTCACATCGCTGCTAATCTGGTTTTTCATGAGCGAACCAGACATATAGAAATGGACTGTCATTTCATTAGGGATAAAATAGAAGATCAATTGTCACAAGATTTGTTCCTTCTTCACATCAACTTGTAGACTTACTCACGAAGGCATTGGGGAAGGAAACTTTCTCAAGGATTATTCACAGGTTGGGAATTCTCAACATTCACTCTTCAACTTGAGGGGGAGTGTTGAGAAGTCAACGATATCATCCCTGATATCTTGCTTAGTTTAGGATTCTCATTGATAAAGTCTCCTTGTATCAATAGAAGAAAATTGCTTCTGCAAAATATTCTTTGCACGATTCTTTATTTCTAACCCTTTCATTTAAATCAATGATCAACCTGTGAAGTCTAGTTTTATTGTTTAGCTTCCCTTGTCAAATGTTGTAAATTGTACCACAAATACTCTAGTTAGTTTTAGGGTTAAAATGCTACTTTTGGGATCATGCTGCTGGAAATAGCATTTCAAGAGCTTAACTTCTCTCATCAAAGGTTTGTTCATACATATGCATTTCATGCCATTATTTCCAGTTCATTCTGTCTAGTGGTTATGTCTAGTCAAAACTTCTCGCTGCTTACATGCAAGCTAGGCACACACTTTAAGATAACCCACATGGGTTTCTGACAGCCTTTTCCTCGAGAGTGTTTTTCAACCCTAGATCTTTCTAGATTGCTTTTACACATAACACGTTGCTTTTCTGGTCCCCTTTCTGTCTGAACATTAAACCCTATTTATAAACATCAAGCTAGGGTTTATTTGGTTTTTGGGGCCGAGATTGGAAAAGTTTTTTAGAGCTTTATTTTCATCTCTATCTCAGACCTCCTATGAGCATCAAGCTTATTTTATGGGTAATGTTCTTCTTTGAATATTTATAAATCTATCTTTGAATTCGCTTGCTTAAATCTCTTTATATGCTCATTTGTTTTGGTTAGAAGATTTTTATTTTCATAAAAGAGTTGTTTTAGCTTTGAGCTATCTCTTATGTTCTTACTTGAAAATCCTAGCCACAAATTCACACTCATGCACTAAATACCCACATCATTGCATTTAGGGTAGCATTGTTTTTGTGATTTTGATCTTTGTTTTTAGGTAAAGTTTTTCAAGTTTCAAATCTTCAAACTGACCTTTTTTGGGATTCGCGTCAGTTTCATTTTTCAAGTATTTGATTGGTGAAACTGACTAGACATTGAATCCAGATCTACATATCATTATCATATCATCATATGCATAGTTTGTGTGTTGGTCTCGATGCCACAAGGTGAAGAGTTCAGGAGGAGCTGCCATCTTATGAAGACTGGAGACAACACCCTTTCGGTGCCACAAGGTGAAGAGCTTATGAGGAGCTGCCACTTCGTGAAGACCGAAGGAATCCATCTTGTGTAAGGCAATGTTGCATAAAGGTAAAGCTGCTCCGTAGACTAGGTCTAGGAATTGAGATTTGCATGGTACTTTTTAAGAATCTTGATTATACTAGTGGATTGGACTCATTGGAGAGTCCCCAGTTTTTAAACCCATATGTGGGTTTTTCAAGCTTGTCCACATATCTTATTTACTTGCATATGTTTCATGCATCCTATGAAATGTTATTTGATAAGTGTTAGAGACTAAGTTTACATTGCATATTATGAGCAATGAACTGATTTGTTGTTGACTAAGATAACTTGTAGTGAACTAAGTTGGATTCGTAGATTTGCGTTTGACTAACTGATGAATCTGTACTTAGTTGACTGGTGAGCTTGACTAGTCAATCCAGCATACTTTAATTCATAATTGCTTTGTTATTGTTGTTTGCATAATGAAGCGATATGTTTTTACAACTGCAATTTATATAACTGACTAACTTGTAACTAGTTAACTAGTCTACTGTGCAAAGTTAATTTTTATTGCAGGATATTTCGTCTTGTACCCAATTTCACAACCTTCAACCCCTGTTTAGAAATACATCTTCCTCAATTCCTCAATTCGGAGTTTAGATGTCACTGCTCTTTGTATATTTAATCAAAGTCTTTACCCAGAAACCCTAAAATGATTAGACCAATAAAAGCCCTTTTAAATAATGAAATGAAACAATTAATGAATCAGGACAGGCCGAGCAATGTCTTTGTAGAAAGAACAAGAAGAAAAATTCATTATGCAACTAATCCTTAGTTGAGGGATTCTGATGAACTGGGAGGGGGTGGGTAGTAGGTGTGCGATGGAGATGGACCAGGGTGGGGAGTTTGTTTTCATTTCTATCTTTTAGTTTTAAATAATCTTTTTTATTTTAATATTTTGAAACATTTAAGTAGAAATTATATTTACGTTTAACAAATGGCAAGTCTAGGAAGGTACTGCTACTCAACAAAGTCCAATGGTAAGCTGAGCTCAACATGAGTTTTTCTTCTGGCGGAGGCTTCTAAATTCAAAACTAATTTCTAAACTCCCCAAAATGGAAAATAAAATAATTAAAAAATAATCAAAAAATAATTCTGAAAGAGAAAGAGGCAATGTCAGTGGAAAGTAATTAAGGGTGGGTTTGGGATTGTGGTGCTTTTAAGAAAAATAATTTATAAGAAAATTTGGAACATCAAATGTGTTTGGTAAAAAAAAAAAAAAAATGCTATTCTAAAAAACTATTGTCAAAGACAATAGTAAAGCAGAATTAGGGTCTACCATGCTTTTAAGTTTTTTAATTTTTTTAAAGCATAGTAATCAGTAGTCATTTAATTAAATTTTCTAATGGTAAGGATACCCCCAACCCCCACATATTTTACAAAGTTACAATCTTTGCACGTACATTATTATCTTTGACAATTATTATATACATTAAATACCATACTTTTTTTAGTCAGTTAACATATTCACAACAATCTATATAAAAGTTTACCAAACACTCAAAACACTTTTTTTTTTTGTTAAAAGAACTTTTGCAAAACAATTTACCAAAAACACCCGACAATTTTATTTTACAGCTATTTATTCTCACATCATAGTAGAAACAAACCTTTTTTTTAAAGCATAGCAATTCCAAACTAGCCCTAAGTACTCGAAAGTGGTGAGCTGTGGGAGAAGGAAAGGGCAATGTTTAAGGGGTGGACCAAGCCAACTTAGAGCACTTCCACCCTACTAAATTGCCTAAGCAATTACTATCAGGCTATTGAGCAAGGCAATTATTGCCATTAGTGAAAAGTAACTGCCTAAAATTGTAAATTGAATAACCCAGTCAATTCGTTTTAAAATATTATTATTATTATTTTTATAAAATAATAAAATAATTTTATTTTAATTATGAATAGGATTTAAAACCAATATCGTCACGCCACGCGACACTATTCGAAAGTACAATATTTTTGGATAGATTTTCAACCGATTCCATAGCGCCATGTGTCATAGTTATGTATTTTTATAATTCTTAAGTTTATTTTTTGATAATTTTTAAAAAATTTTAACTAATTTTTAAACATTTTTTTGGGTCAAACAATAGATTTTGTTAGATTAGCCACTAACAAGGTTCAAACCCACGTTCTCATGTAATGGCTCTACTCCTTTCCGCCACTTGTGGTAAATGGCCACTTGCTAATTTTTATCAAACTTCATTATTATGTAGAATATAGTTAGTATTGGGAGACAAACTTGGACAGCTATTTCACAACATTTTCGCAGAATCGACCCCTCGCTTTTTCTGTACATCAATATGTGGAGCTCAACATGTCTGGAAGCACGGAGAACGTTCTTTTGCTGATGTAGCTAGGGCTGGCATTTTGAACCCGACCCGTTAACCCGATCCGACCCGACCCGTTAAAACTAGTATTTGGGTGAGTGCTTAACGGGTTGGGTTGTTAACGGGTCAACCCGTTAGTCACCCGTTAAGTAACGGATCATTTTGGGTCAATTCGCGAAACCCGTTAGCACCCGTTAACACCCGTTAAGAAGGACTTTTGTGTAATTTTATAGTTGGAATAGAACATGCAAGGACTTTGAATTGGAGATGCCGCAGATATATACACACACACACACTTCAATCCCCGCAGATATATATATATATATATATATATATATATATATATTCATCTGTCAGTCCAGACCTTTAACCCATACTTGTAAAAGAACATGCAAGGATGTCGAATGAGGTACGAAGTATAGAATGAAAAGGAGGTTACAGAAGATAAAAAGCAAATGAAATGGGTGATATTACAGTTGAAACAAACTTCACCATAGCTAATAGCTCTTAAGTTATATATATATATATAATGTTTGTAATTTTGGGTAAAAGATGTGTAATTTGTATTGGAATGCAAAATGTTAAAAAAAACAAAAACACAAAAAAAATTGTTAACAGGTGATTTATTAGGCTTAATGGGTTGGGTTCGGGTGACCCGCTAAATTAATGGGTCGGGTTCAACCCGACCCAAACCCAATAAACTCGACCCGTTTACAGGTCTAGATGTAGCTAGTGAACCAGCGAAAAGAAGCTGCGCACGAGCGAGCGAGAAGCCATGCGCCGGTGGGGCTGGCATTTTGAACCCGACCCGTTAACCCGATCCGACCCGACCCGTTAAAACTAGTATTTGGGTGAGTGCTTAACGGGTTGGGTTGTTAACGGGTCAACCCGTTAGTCACTCGTTAAGTAACGGGTCATTTTGGGTCAATCCGCGAAACCCGTTAGCACCCGTTAACACCCATTAAGAAGGACTTTTGTGTAATTTTATAGTTGGAATAGAACATGCAAGGACTTTGAATTGGAGATGCCGCAAATACACACACACACACACACACATTTCAATCGCCGCAGATATATATATATATATATATTCATCTGTCAGTCCAGACCTTTAACCCATACTTGTAAAAGAACATGCAAGGATGTCGAATGAGGTACGGAGTATAGAATGAAAAGGAGGTTACAGAAGATAAAAAGCAAATGAAATGGGTGATATTACAATTGAAACAAACTTCACCATAGCTAATAGCTCTTAAGCTATATATATATATATATATATATAATGTTTGTAATTTTGGGTAAAAGATGTGTAATTTGTATTGGAATGCAAAATGTTAAAAAAAAACAAAAAAACAAAAAAATCTGTTAAGGGTGAAACGGGTGACTTTTTAGGCTTAACGGGTTGGGTTCGGATGACCCGTTAGCTTAACGGGTTGGGTTCGGATGACCCGTTAAATTAACGGGTCGGGTTCAACCCGACGCAAACCCAATAACCCGTTTACAGGTCTATGCGCCGGTTAGAGGACGGCCTTATACAGTACATTGTTGTGATAGCCCAAGTAAAGTTAGCTTTTGGCATTCACATTTCGAATCCTTCGAGTGACCTTCAGCTGCCATTCCACCAGCTCTACCTAAAACAGCACCCACCCGAGGAGTCGTGACTCGTACTTAGTTTAGTTTTTGTTAGAATATTTTGTTTTTAATATATTTAAATAAATTTCTTTAAAGTTTTTATTTATGTTAGCTTTTTAGATTAATATAATTATAATTAAATACATTATTTAATTTAAATATTGTTTTAATTTCAAATTTAAAAAAAATATTTAAGGGCTCTGCTTCGACGAATATATTCCTTGAGCAAACTTTTATTGTATTTTTTTTCTTTCTTCAAAACAGTTTCCCAACGAATTATATGTCGGGCGAATTTTTTATAATTATTTTATTTCCAGAAACTCGACGAAACTGTGTCGTCGAGCAAGGTATATTCGTCGGACCAGGTTGGTCAACGCTCTTTTACCTGTGACTTTATTTTGTCGATTAACTATGTTCAACCAACGAATGATTATATTTCTATAGGCAAATATTTGAGCGACGAGTTTTGTGCGACGGAATTTTGTTGGGCAAATTATAGACGACGAAAAGGTATTTGGCCTAACAAGGTTTTTTCATCTGGAAATGGTTTTTTTATTTTTCTTATAGGGAAATTGGTATTTAATCTGAATTTACTTTTGATTTTTTATACATAATGAAGTGATTTTTGAAGGGAGTACAGAATATAAATATAAGCTCATAATAGAGAAGCTAATTATAATTATATTATTATGATAGACTCATTATGCAGGTTTGTTATCATTTAGTACTTCAAGGTTCAATGCCGATTATTATGTTTAGGAAAAGAACGTAACAGAAAAGTGTATATCAAGCTAGTGTTAATATTATGATATGGACTTCACTGCTTTGTATGATCGATAGCATTCTCTGTGAAGTCCAGGATAGAAAAGAACGTAACGGATAGAACAATCCATGCTTCAAATGCTCCAACGGATCAAGGCACAAAACCTTTTTTGAAGTAAAAAAGTCACTTAAATGATCTCAAAGCAGTGGAGAGAAACTTATAATTACTTCCGGAATATTTGAGATACAACTTGAGCTAATAGAAGGAATGAACGACGGAGTAGGGCAACAACATAATAGAAAGGTTGAGGATTATAAGAGCAATAATTGAGACTTGATGCCCCACAGAGAAAGGGGCACAATCGCCTTCGCATGACTAATGAAGCCGGTGAGTCGATGACAATGAGATGATGAACCAGAGCCACATATAGTGGCAATGTGGAAGTCACGCTCGTGTCCGAATTTTTTCCTTAACGCCACAAATGAATTGAGATAAATTTCTTTCTGATGACCCATTTACAGCCAATGCGTCCTCTAAAGTTTGCCTTACTTTCTTGATCTGTTTCTGTAATCCATCACCCGAATCTCCACACATCAGACGGTTGATCTTCTCCCCTACTTCTGCCCTTGTAACGAGTTTAACTGTATCACAAAGATTTAGTCCAATCCCCCAATCATCAACTACTAGTTTCCTATTAGTGATTTGGTCAGTCCATAGAGGAAAACACAACATGGGAACACCACACCGCATACTTTCAAGTATGGAATTCCATCCACAATGTGTTAAGAACCCTCCTATTGCTGGATGCAAAAGCACCTCAATCTGAGAGCACCATGGCACCATCAACCCTCTATCTTTAGTCTCGTCCTCAAATCCGACCGGCATGATACATGTTTCATCATAACTTGTTGTGTCCGGGCGAAGCACCCAGATGAAACTCACTTTACTAAGCAAAAGTCCATGAGCTATTTCTTCGA
The DNA here is from genome assembly GCA_035220775.1 of Malus fusca. Lineage (NCBI taxonomy): Eukaryota > Viridiplantae > Streptophyta > Magnoliopsida > Rosales > Rosaceae > Malus > Malus fusca. The sequence continues at coordinate 18,413,389 of CM069070.1, forward strand.
AATCATTTTTAGTAACTTGACCATAGCTTCCAAATGAAATGAACAAAACCGAACCATGAGGCTTAGTGTGGAGCCACTGAGTACAGTCAAACTCTGACATTAAATTGGTAGCCACCATACCCTTAGTAGGTTTATTGGAGAGAACAGGACCAATTGCATAGGTGGGTTGCTTCTCTTGCAAGGCTGAGAGGGACTCGGATTCAAGTTCTTGCACTGTATTACACAATATGAAATCTGCCCCCTTCACTTCCTCGTATGCCTTGTATATGACGCGGTGCATCGGTGTTGATATATCTGTTTCTTGCAAGTTTGACATCAAGTCCTTTGGTTCAATAGCCTTCACTCCAGGTATGTAATCGATGGTGCCCTCACGATTATCTAATAAATGAACCAAAAAAAATAAAAGAGAAGTGTAATAGGACATTTTCTCTTGTTAAAATGTCAGAACAAACTATCAATTATTGAATTCTTGTTCAAATATGTGATTGTAATGTAACGGATGAAAAATAGTATGTGATCTAATTGACAGTCTAGCAACATAACATAACATTAGGCATAGGTATACTGCAATATAAGAATTTAATACATCAAAGCGAAAGGTGATCTATGAGAAGGATATTGCATACCTTGAGAACCAAAATGACCATTTTTTATGAGGAGGTCCAAGTGATAGTAGATGTTAAAAACTAGAGTTGGTTGAGTCCAGAAAGAAATATGGACAAGATTGTACTTGTTGGCTATGGTTGCTGGCCAACAGTGGTAGGTATCAGCGATCAAGCAAGTGATTGAGGGGTCAGATTGGACTAAATCTCCAACAAGTTCATCAACATGAGCAGGGAAGACATGCAAAGAACACTCGAGAAATTGGTCGAGATTCTGAAATCGGTTGAAGGCTAATGGAAGACCATCACTCACCGTTGTGTAACGTATGTCTAGGCCGGATTCCCGCACTTTGGAGAAGATGTCATCTTGATCTCCAGAGTTGGTGTTGGGTTGTGATTTGAGTAGCTGGCGGTGAACACATTTGGTGTTGACAAAAGTGATGGTGAAACCATTTGATGCAAGCTTCATGGCTAGATTGGTGAATGGGATTACATGGCCTTGGATAGGAAGAGGCACCATGATTGCGTGAGGCTTTGAGTGATTTTCCTCCATTTCTCTCTCTCTCTCTCTCTCTCTCTCTCTCTCTCTCTCTCTCTCTCTCTAATACACAAAGTTTTTGACAGCCTGTATGTACTCCATATACATATATCTATGTATGTATGTGTGTGTGTATATATATATATATATAATATGAACACGCCTGGCCACCTCCTTATTCTATTATGTAGAATATAATTAGTAGCGAGAGACAAACTTGGATAGCTTTTTAACAAGACAAACTTAATATTCTATCACACTCTTTTGTAGTGATTTACTTGTTTTTATTCTAACTATATTTTAATTAATCTAATCTAAAATACGAGAATGCGGATTCGAAAGAGGAGAGCACACTGCTCTACTCAACATGACTAAGCATCTGCATGAGGGCTTTTACTTTCAATTTATTTTTCAGGATCAAGTGAATGAATTGTTGGATTCCATTTAACTGATCATTTGATTCCAATGATTATGTAGGATTTGAATCTGACATCAACAAACTGAAAGAAAATGACAAAAAAATCCAAAAGGAAAAAAAATCCCTAGACCCTTACGAATTTTGCTTTGAAAATTGGAGAAAACCACAAATATTGCAAGTAAACGTTATGCATTGAAAATTGTTAAATATGAACATGTACATAAGAGAAATCATGATAACCTGTTGCAATATGTTATGAACACAAAGGAACAGTAAATAAAACAAGTGATCATATGTCTAAAGAAACAGAGACATCCAACCTTGTCAGAATTCCTTTGTCCCACATCGGCCAGAAGGCTTGAGAACAAGCCATTTATATAGAATTACCCCACTCTAACTAAAACCGAGGCCTTTGTATTAAAACCCCACACCTGACGGATTGAGCAGGTGGTCAAGTGGGGACAGTATCAGTGTTGTTGGAGTGGGCCCATGGCCCGTCTACCTAAAATTTAAGATGGTATCAGAGCCAGGGGACGGGTCCGTACATCCACGTGAACGGGTGGGTCCCCTTTGGCCCCGCGCAAATGGGTGAGCCCCGACTTGGCTCCACGTAGGCCAAGAGATGCCACGTGCAGTGGCCCAGCGCGAACGAGTGAGCCCTGGCTTGGCTTCATGTGGTTGCCGATGTGTGGAACTCCAAGTGTGACCCATAAAATGGGGTCTCACGTGCGGGGGAGTGTTAGAATTCCTTTGTCCCATATCGGCCAGAAGGCTTGAGAACAAGCCATTTATATATAATTACCCCAATCTAACTAACACCAAGGCCTTTTGTATTAAAACCCCACACTTGACGGATTGAGCAGGTGGCCAAGTGGGGATAGTATCGGTGTTGTTGGAGTGGGCCCATGACCCGTCTACCTGAAATTTAAGAAACCTAGCCAAATAAGAGACAGTAAAGATCTTCTATGTATGATGATTCGTACAAAAATAGAAGCGAAAATTGCTCATATTTCTCGTAGTAAACATTAAGTGTTAGATTAATATGTGGTAATGTTGTAATGTTGTAAATTTGGCAGCATAACGAATAGAGAGAAGAAAATCATGAACTGCGTCCGCTCTGATATCTGGATGATTCTTTTGTTAGATGAAACACAAACCAAGAACAAGTAATATGAATTACTGTGATCAAAACACAAACTGATGTTCATTAAACTAATGTACGGAGAAGATCATACCTGCAGATGAACTCGAAGAAGCAGCCATGTCCAAGTTTCACTGTAAGGTTGCAGTGCACCATCTCTTCTCTCCAGTAATCGGTTTTGCTCTTAACTAATAATAGGTCTTAGTCCGTAATCGAGCATATCAACTATGAGAGCAGAGGCCACTACATATATAGACAACATAATCCTTGCCAAATCCCATAAGGATTCCCCTATTAGAATCCTTATAGGAAACTAATCCCTTAAATAGTAGTCCAGTGTAATATGGATTACAAAATCCATTCCCAATAAGACTTCCCATTCAATCTCAAGACTAATAACTAAGTTCATAGATTCATACTTATGCTCATATTCTTACATTCTCCCACTTGAGCAAGTATGAACCAAGTAGACTAGTTCTATCAAGATTTACCATAGGGTGATCACCAAGCCTTTTGAGTAACATCTTAAACAATCTATCTGTACATCTCAAAACATAGAATCAAAAGCTTACAATCACAACCAACATGTAACTGATGCCCTCAGATTACTTATGTTCAATCTGCACTTATAACATTATGATCAAACTGACATCAGTAGACCTAAATATCCACTCCCACTATTCCTCAACTTAATTCGAAACAATTAAGTCTAACAGATAGTAAAACTATCAACTAGTAATTCATTCCAATATAATGAATTACCAATATATGAATTCAACCAACTACTCAAGTCAAACCACAAAGATTCTCAAAGCATCAAATTGAATCCAAAACACATATATATATCAGACCAATCAATTACAAAAATTGAATCTCTGAATGCAATAAACCTAGCTAACAATTATACTAATTGATAATTAAACTAGCTAAACATAAAGTTAACTTTGGAGAAGAACATTACTGCCACACCAGCTCTTCGAACTTCACAGTAGCAGCACTTATCAAACTTTATTTTGCAACTATCATTAATGCAGCAATTGCTCTTTGTAAAACAGAATAACAAACTACTCCCACTAATCAAAAGACTCTTCACAGTCATTAACTACCTCTTTGCCATTAGCTCTCAGATAATCCTTAAACAGTTCACAATCCTTTCTTAGATGACCTCAAGTTTTGTAGAAAAAACACTTAAGCTTGGCAACATTTTTAATTTTTGGTTTAAGATTGTTAGACCCTTTAGAAATATCAAATATTTTAGCAGAAGTACCAGTCTGATCAGAAGGTTTGGAGTACTTGAAATTCTTACCTGAATTATTTCCAGCATTGTTAAATTTCTTCCCATTTCCTCATTGCACAAAATTCACAGTCTCAACATCCTTGCCTCTTCTTACTTTTGCCGAGTCTTCTCTTGAACAGATTGTGCGATGAGCTCATCTATATCCTAACTCTTGTCTTGTGTATTATAAGACACTTTCAGCTTAGAGTATTTGATTGGTAGAGCCTGGAGAATCATGAAAACCAACTGTTTTTCTCCAATATTGACATCCATTGAGTTCAACTTCTCAGCAGCATCGGTCATCTTCAGTATGTGATCTCGAATTGAACCAGTACTATCAATCTTATAGGTTGTCAGTAAGGCCATGTATTGACTGATTTCAGCCTCTGAGACTCCTTGAATTTCTTCTCAATTGCACTCAAATATTTAGCAGCTAATTCATGTCTTTTGATGTCTCCACGAATTGTATCAGTCATGCCACTTTCCACGATGGAGAGTGCCACCTTGTTGGCTCTCATCCACCTTTCATGGTCTGCTTTCTCTGTTCTAGTACTCTGGTATGTGATTATTGGTTTTGGAGTATCAATGGCAATGTCATATTCATTGATAGTCAGTAGCAGTCCAATGTCGCGTCTCCACATCTTGTAATTACTTCCTCCAGTGAGAATTGGGATGTTGGCCAAGTTCAAAGTTTTCAATGATATTGCAGATACTGCATACGAAATCACAAACATGAACCAATTAGGTTCTTGATTTCCTTTTGCAGATTGTACATCATAACTTACATCAATAATTCATACATATAGACTTAACAACTAATAGCTGATAAGCATATATAGAAAAACTGACTTATTTAGAACTCCTGCAGATTCAGTGGAGAAATATGCAACAATAGACAATCAATAGATTTCTCATGCATAATGATGTAATATCAAAATAAAACGATCATCAGAATCAGAAGATCATGACTTTGCAAGATATTGTTGGAGATATGCCCTGAAAGTCAATCTTTGGAAGAAACCTTTCAGGACAATGAATGAGTGTATAGATGACTCTTATACATCAAAAAGGCAAAGATACTAATTAGGACTATCTCAGTAAACGATATATGTCCTAAATAGTGAATCCATGGACAATGGATCGATGGAAGAAGTAATCTAGTGATGTTAGATTACAGAGACCTTCTTCTCATAACCATCATGTCTAAAAGGTTCCTGGTCATAATGATTGTCAGAGGGATACTGACAATGCATAGACCAGTACATACTATGTCCCCTTCAATTGGAAAGATGGAAAGTCTCATCCCATTCGTGTAGTGACACTAAGACAGGTATGTAGGAGCTCATTAAGGGAATGAGTTCACTGAACACAATCGAACGAGAATACTTGCATGGAGGTCTACTCACATGTCAAGCAAGTAACTCTAATGGTTGGAATAATGTAAGTAATCCTTTGACCTGAGACATCATAGTTGTCTTGGGAATACGTTGCTGATCATTTTGATAATGAGACGTGACCACACCTCATCTTGGGTGTGTTCTATGCATTGTTGGGGTCAGTGATTTATTCTCAGAGGCATGTGAATGATCAACAAGGGATCTCTAATCCTCGTTATGAGAGGATGAATACTCTAAGATATGATTCGGGAATCTTCGGCCGAAGTATCGAGCGTAATAAAGGAAAGTGTTCCTATACGACTCAATTGAATCATATAACATGGAATAATCACATTAGGTGTTTGACATAAAATATATCCATACCCTAATAATGTGATTGAGAGTATTGTTTTAGAGAAGGATCGAATTACATTGTAATTCCAACTGAATAGGTTCTCCGAACAAATTCTACATTAGCTTGGGTAGCCATGATATATGGTTAGATGTCACTCATGGCTTGTGAGTTCTTCTAGATGATTAAATAAATAGTCGTCAAAGAAGAAGGAGAATTAAAAGTAAGTTTTAATTCACTAAGTGATTGGATTAAATATAATCAATTGGATTGGTGTCAATCACCTCACTGCCTTGCTAATTAGAACCTAAAATGATTGTACACCGATACACTCTTATGGTGAGATAAATAATGGATGATGGAAATAATTAATTGGATTAATTAAGTGTTGTGATTAATTAGAAAGTCTAAAGAAATCATAAAAGCGATAAAAGATCGTTTTGGGCTTAAAGAAAAGTTCGGGTTCATTTGGGCCCATTAGGCCCAAACCCATTGGGTCCTTTTATTCAAGCATAGGATGACTTGAAATGATAAAAGCCCAAAAGCCCAAACAACACTAAGGGGGCCGGCCAAATAAAGGGAAAGGGAGAGAGAGGAAGTCAAGTTGTTGGCTAGGTTTTTTTGAGATATAAAAGGAACTTTTAGTGAAAAGTTCTATGAGGGTTTTGTGTGTTCATTTTTCACAAAAGAAGAAAACATCTCTCTCTCTCTCTCTAATACACACAAGGCCGGCCACCATAAGGGAGAAGTAGCTAATCATCTTCTCTCCCTTTTGGTTATTCCTCCATCCATCTCACTACACTAGTGGGTGTGGATCTTTAGAGGTCTTCTACCTTGGAGACTAAAGGAGAACCAAGGAGCACTCATTCTAGCAAAGTGGATGAGGCAATGAGGGAGGCTAGGCTCAAGGAGTTCCAAGAACAAAGAACTTGGAGGTGGTCCATCCTTGGTCTCAAGTCTAGATCAAGAGGTATAAAACTACACCTTCACTTTGTTCTTCAATAATTTCTTAGATGCATCAAATATGGACCTATGCTTCTTGAAGGGGATTTGCATGACTATAGCTTTGATATTATGTGATAACATGCTTCCGTTGCTTATGTATATAAATTTTGAATTGTATATGCATGCTAGTCACTAGAAATCCCACATAAAACTCATTATTTCCCTTCAAGTGGTATCAAGAGCCAAAGGTTTATATTTGATGTGTCCTTTTGGATTTTATGCATATGGGTTTTAGTTTTATGTTTGACATATTTTTTTCTTCATTCAAAATATGTTTATCTTTAGTTTTTCAATTGTTGAAAAATGTGTTTCAAGAGTTGAAAAAGATATGTATGCAAAAAGTGTTTTGGATGCATGAATGTAGAGTGAGTTTTGGAACAAAATTTGGGGCTAAAGTACCATAGGGTTTGCACGGTTTTGGGGGATTTTTTGGCATGTGTTTGTGTTTTATTGTAAGTCACTCACACATCCTTTTAAAGCTAGAAAATCTAGATCTTGTCACTTTTGTTTTTGGGTTTGAAAAATCACCAAGAAAGTACAAATGTTGAAATTGTTTTCATGGTTTTGTTCTTGGTGTTCATGGTTTTGTTTTGGTGTAAATGGTTTTGTTTTGTATTCATAAATTGTTTTATGGTTTTGGATGATAAACTTACCATCCATAGCCTTCCCAAAATTTATTCAATCCTAGACTTGACTAGGAGAATTTCCATCACCTTTACACTAAAGTCCTTAAAGCATGTCAAGTGGCAAGAAATATCTTGGGTTTTATCTACTTTAATTTGAATAATGCAAGTTGTTTGAAACCTCCCATCCCCCCTTAACATGGCCGGCCACCCTAGTGGATTATCCACTTGTGGGGCTATTTTGTAATTTTTTAAAGTTGATAATACTTTCTAGTATTTGCGGTTTGATCCTTAACTTTTCATATTTGCATATTAGGCCCCATCTCTCTAATAAGTTAAAATATCTTGATTTTAATTTTGTTAGTTGTTTAAACTCATCATACAATTATGCCCATATGCACTAAATCTAATTGTTTATGTTGCATTCCATTTTATTATTTAATGTGATTAAGTAGTTAGAAAATGGTTGACTATGGACTTATGCCTTAAACGATAATTGAGCTATGAGAAAGGGCGCTAAACTCAAATTGTTTGAACCTTGGGAATGTGTTTTAATTACTATTTCAATTGGACCTTGTCATGATAGACATTAATCTTTCTCTCCCTCTTAGTATATGTAATTTGTAGGAATTTGTACAAATCGGTTTGTAATTCTTATTACTTCTTAATCTCTTTCAATTAGTTGATTCCCTCTAGTACTAGACTAGAGTTTCTTTAACTATTGGTAAGGAGACATGATTAAAAGAGGGTTTTGACATGAGATTAAAGATTAATTGGGTCCAACGCCCTAATTAGCAATGAATGATTGTCTTTCATTTCTAAAGGCTCAATGAAAAATGTTTTAATTGGATTGAAAGCACGTAATTAAAACAACACAACCTTCCCTAGATCTTATTCAACAATGTTGGCTCGTTGATTGAATTAACCCAATAAGTCCATGGTCATCCAAAGAGCCTAAGATAACTATAAAGTCCAATTTCAAAGGAATGCAAAAACCATAGTAGTAGTAGTTACTTCCAATATTTGAAAAATTCGTTTTTGATATTGATTTGTTTTTCTCAAAACAAATAGTGGGAGTATCATACGCTACTAAACTATAATGAACACAATTAGTAATTATATATATCTCCAATATTTTGAAAAATGTTTTGATATTGATTTGTTTTATGAAAACGAATAGTGGGGATATCATATGCTACTAATTTCATTAACTTTGGACTAGTAGTTATAATAGGACACAATTTATTTTAATATGATTAAATAAATAAAATGATGAGACCTTAAAATCCCTCAACCAATATCCAATATTAAGTTGAAAGCGGAGAGGTGCTTTGAACACTTCTTCGTGGCCTTCCACCATGGTAGGCTTCAATCGTTTATGACTCGTACACCGCCTTCACCTTATCATGGGGGAGTGCAAAGTGCGTGCTTATACTCAGGAGGAGTCTATTTCAACATTTGATGTGGTGAAGGTAGGCAACGAGTGTGGCCAACATCGTATCATCGTGAGGTCATACTTGAACCCCTATCTAAACCGGCATGGTGGGTCAAAACTTAACTAAGAGAAATGGTGCCAACATCATATCATTGTGAGGCATTGTTCTCTAGAGGCCAATAAGATGGGTAATCACAAGAGGTTGTTGTGAATGGGTAGTCATACCCTCTCATTATTATTTTTGCTAGCCAACATCGTATCATCGTAAGGTGGGCTTGGTAATAGTGAGCCTCCCATAACCCGCTAGGAGCTTTCTTTGAAATCTCCCGGATTCCATCTTGAGGGATATGGGATTTGCCAAAAATGGTGGGTGGTGTCATTCGGTTTAAAGACCCGAATCGTTTGACTTAATCAACAATCAAACTAATTTATTTTATTATTTATGTATTTAGATATGGTTGGAAGCACACTCGCGAAAATACTCGACAAACATTGCCTAGAGGGGCACAATTTCCCATCGTGGTATCGTAATGTCAAGATTCTCCTAACCTTGGAGAAGATTGTTTACGTACTAGACAAGGCTCCACCTCACATACCTCTTGGCCCTGAGGCCACTGAGGATGAACGTGCTAAGTATGACAAGCACGTTGAGGATGATACACAAGCCAAGTGCTATCTGTTGGCTTCCATGAATGAGGAGTTGCAGAGACAGCACGAGGGCATGGACAGTGCATCTTCCATCATACTCCATCTTACGGAGTTATATGGTGAAGGGACTCGCAACCGTCGCTTTAGCACTGTCAGTGAACTTGTGAAGACCAAGATGGTCAAGGGAGCTCCAGTGCATCAACATGTACTGAAGATGATTGGACTCATTGAACAATTGGAGAACCTAGGGACTCCACTTGACGGGGAATTGGCCCAGGACTTTATCTTGGCTTCTCTTTCTGACTCGTTCTCGCAGTTCGTTATGAACTACAACATGAACAAGATGGATAACACTCTCTCTGAGTTACTAAACATGTTAGTAACCGTTGAGAAGACTATGAAGAAAGAGAACGTTGTAGGGACTGCAGCAGTAGCCTACAACAAGCCATCCTCTTCCAAGGCCAAGCCGAAAGGCAAAGGCAAAGGGAAGGAGAAGAAGTCACCCACTCCTAAGCCGCAAGGAGGAGTGAGGAAAAAGAAGGCAAATGAGCCCAAGGGGGCTTGCCACCACTGTGGAAAGGAAGGGCATTGGAAGAGGAATTGCAGGTTATACCTTGCAACTCTTAAGGACAAGCCACAAGGTATGGTTTATGTTCTTATCTTCAATTCTAATTGTTAGATCTTCTAATCTTTATATTTGATATAAAATGCTAATCACTTATGCAATTGTATGTAGGTGATGGAGCCAAGTAGAAGATGAACAAGCAAGGAAAAGGGATGGAGAAGGGTTCGGCCATCATTTTTTTTTTTGGCTAACTACTTAGGAAGTTTGTTAGGCACTTAAAGATAGTCTTTAAACTTTCTTATTTTGTTAAGAACTTATTATGTGGCTTCATACGATGGAAGACCACTATTGGTGCCTATGTGAAGGTATATAATTAGTCTCTAAATGTATAGAGCTAATTCCTTTTGTATTAAACATTATGAATGTTTGAATTATCATATCAATGTAATATGATGAATGCCTTCTACTATATTATTTCCTCAAAGTAGTGTTATGAATTGAATATTGTCTTGTTGTATCCTAGTTGAGATACAAGATTTATATCACTTATGTAATGCGATATCCAAACTTTGGACTTATCAATTATGGATAGATCTCACATGTTGGCCATAGATGGATACAATGAATCTTTAGATTTGGTTCCAATTGCCTACATATGAGTTCTATATGAATTGAAAAGGGTCTAGAGATTCCTTTCTTGAATAAAAAGGAAGCTCACATTATAATGATATAAGTAATAAGGAAAAACGTTTCTTATATGGTTATCACTTACTTAAACACAATAATCAAGATCACTCTTGATACAATTAGTAGTTTTGAACAACTAATTGGGCATTCTTAAAATTGTTTTTAAATGTCAAGTGTGTTAGTGATTAAACCAAGAAAGAAGTGTCTAAATCTATGAAATGTTTAAAGACTTTAGTCACTTAATAACAAGACATCAACTTAGTGGAGATTGAAACAAATAAGCTTGAAAGGTTTTGAAGCTACTCCACATTATCCTATACCCGTATACTCCATGTTTATACATTTTGAATGTATAATGTAATTTCTCATTAAAGTCATGAGAAACAGTGGGAGGTGAGAAAAGGATATAAACTTGAATATGATTGGTTTATAGTTGTCTAAAATTAATAGTACTTTACTACTATTAATGAGTTTGTAATTTTAATTGTTAAAAGTCTCAAGCTCTTCAAAATGTTGAAATTCTATGTTGTGAAACATTCTAAAGAATAGTCTATGAATGTTGGTTTCGTCAACCTAGCATAAAATGGTTATATGTTGGGAGTTGTCCATCATTCTCTTTTATGAGAACATGCTAAGTACAAAGCAAATGGACAAGTTGATGAAACAAAAGGGAATAGTTTCAAAATGAGTCACAACATATGGTTTAACAACAAGACAATCCAAATTCGGCACCTAATGTAACTATAACGCTCTATGTAGTTTTGATAAAGAATTATATCAACCACCTAGAAGGTATGGTTGAGTTTCTATATCCTTAGTAGGAGCCATGCTTTCACTAATGACTTGGATAATTCTTATATGACTACATTAAGGGTCTTAGTATGACTAAAACTTGAAGTATGGTGTATGCCACCATATAATTTAAATGAATGGACTTGATAAAGCAAGTCACACATTTCAAATGGAATTACTTGAGAAGGAATTCTTTTGTGTATGTTCGTTTAAATAACTTGTGTTAGCTAGAGTTGTTGATAGTCCCAAAATTGTTGAGACATCATCAATAAGCTAATGGATCTCAATGATTGTCAATGGATCCAAGACAAGTTAGTGGGAGCAATAGGCATTCAAATCAAGAAAATATAAGTGTTAAGTTTTTGAATGAATGCTAAGTTACAACAAGGCCAGTGGGAGTGATGTCATAATTTGAGCAACTAGATATGAATAAAGTGTATTTGATATACTTGATAAAACATAGATGTTACTCAAAAATGACAAAACGTGACACGGTCAATTTTGAAGTATAGACTTGAAATTGGACTTATTGATATAGCAAGGCTATCTCAAGGATGTTATATGGGGAAATTAAATCTCAAATGTTGAAGGTTTGAGAAAGTATTTTTCTATGTGATAGAAAATCACTTTCATGACCCTTATAATGAATGTGTCGCAAAATCACAAAAGGGACACATGTATGGACTTGTGAGATGATATCCAAAGGTGAAAAAACCATTGGGGTTGTCACTTTAAGATATTACTATAGTCCAGGATCAGAACCGTAGCAACTGATAGAGTATTATTGCCTTTTAAGAAAGGAACGTCAGAGTCGGACTCTGGAAGCGTGCATTCACTTGGGTTATAAACCAAAGTGAAAATAACCCATTTTAACAAATGGAACTTCATAATGGATGAAGTACTAATCATATGAATGTATTGTTAGTATTGTACTACAATGGTCTCAAGATTGGAGCAAAGTATGTATAAATTATACAAACGAAATATATGTCGATATATAGTTTTAGAAACTGCTTCAAAAATATGTTTTTGAATAGAAAGGGTTCTTATAGAACCAATGATCGAATCCAAACCATAAGGTCGTTAGTAGGACACTACGACGTAATGTGGCGATAGCTCAAGCCATGGAATCAAGGTCTAATCAAAGTATTTGAACACAAGAAAGAGACATCATCAAATGTTTTAGAAACGTTTGATAAGTAAATCCCTTTTATAAATTAAAAGGATTAATACATAACCAAGTTTACCTATGAGCATAAGTTCACTCGACTAGTATGTATAAGATACACTAGTGATTGACTTTAGTGCAAGTGGGAGATTGTTGGAGATATGCCCTGAAAGTCAATCTTTGGAAGAAACCTTTCAGGACAATGAATGAGTGTATAGATGACTCTTATACATCAAAAAGGCAAAGATACTAATTAAGACTATCTCAGTAAACTATATATGTCCTAAATAGTAAATCTATGGACAATGGATCAATGGAAGAAGTAATCTAATGATGTTAGACTACATAGACCTTCTTCTCATAACCATCATGTCCAAAAGGTTCCTGGTCATAAGGATTGTCAGAGGGATACTGACAATGCATAGACCAGTACATACTATGTCCCCTTCAATTGGAAGGATGGAAAGTCTCATCCCATTCATGTAGTGACACTAAGACAGGTATGTAGGTGCTCATTAAGGGAATGAGTTCACTGAACACAATCGAACGAGAATACTTGCATGGAGGTCTACTCACATGTCAAGCAAGTAACTCTAATGGTTGGAATAATGTAAGTAATCCTTTGACCTGAGACATCATAGTTGTCTTGGGGATACGTTGCTGATCATTTTGATAATGAGACGTGACCACACCTCATCTTGGGTGTGTTCTATGCATTGTTGGGGTCAGTGATTTATTCTCAGAGGCATGTGAATGATCAACAAGGGATCTCTAATCCTCGTTATGAGAGGATGAATACTCTAAGATATGATTCGGGAATCTTCGGCCGAAGTATCGAGCGTAATAAAGGAAAGTGTTCCTATACGACTCAATTGAATCATATAACATGGAATAATCACATTAGGTGTTTGACATAAAATATATCCATACCCTAATAATGTGATTGAGAGTATTGTTTTAGAGAATGATCGAATTACATTGTAATTCCAACTGAATAGGTTCTCCGAACAAATTCTACATTAGCTTGGGTAGCCATGATATTTGGTTAGATGTCACTCATGGCTTGTGAGTTCTTCTAGATGATTAAATAAATAGTCGTCAAAGAAGAAGGAGAATTAAAAGTAAGTTTTAATTCACTAAGTGATTGGATTAAATATAATCAATTGGATTGGTGCCAATCACCTCACTGCCTTGCTAATTAGAACCTAAAATGATTGTACACCGATATACTCTTATGGTGAGATAAATAATGGATGATGGAAATAATTAATTGGATTAATTAAGTGTTGTGATTATTTAGAAAGTCTAAAGAAATCATAAAAGCGATAAAAGATCGTTTTGGGCTTAAAGAAAAGTTCGGGTTCATTTGGGCCCATTGGGCCCAAACCCATTGGGTCCTTTTATTCAAGCATAGGATGACTTGAAATGATAAAAGCCCAAAAGCCCAAACAACACTAAGGGGGCCGGCCAAATAAAGGGAAAGGGAGAGAGAAGGAGTCAAGTTGTTGGCTAGGTTTCTTTGAGATATAGAAGGAACTTTTAGTGAAAAGTTTTATGAGGGTTTTGTGTGTTCATTTTTCACAAAAGAAGAAAACATCTCTCTCTCTCTAATACACACAAGGCCGGCCACCATAAGGGAGAAGTAGCTAATCATCTTCTCTCCCTTTTGGTTATTCCTCCATCCATCTCACTACACTAGTGGGTGTGGATCTTTAGAGGTCTTCTACCTTGGAGACTAAAGGAGAACCAAGGAGCACTCATTCTAGCAAAGTGGAGGAGGCAATGAGGGAGGCTAGGCTCAAGGAGTTCCAAGAACAAAGAACTTGGAGGTGGTCCATCCTTGGTCTCAAGTCTAGATCAAGAGGTATAAAACTACACCTTCACTTTGTTCTTCAATAATTTCTTAGATGCATCAAATATGGACCTATGCTTCTTGAAGGGGATTTGCATGACTATAGCTTTGATATTATGTGATAACATGCTTCCGTTGCTTATGTATATAAATTTTGAATTGTATATGCATGCTAGTCACTAGAAATCCCACATAAAACTCATTATTTCCCTTCAAGTGGTATCAAGAGCCAAAGGTTTATATTTGATGTGTCCTTTTGGATTTTATGCATATGGGTTTTAATTTTATGTTTGACATATTTTTTTCTTCATTCAAAATATGTTTATCTTTAGTTTTTCAATTGTTGAAAAATGTGTTTCAAGAGTTGAAAAAGATATGTATGCAAAAAGTGTTTTGGATGCATGAATGTAGAGTGAGTTTTGGAACACAATTTGGGGCTAAAGTACCATCGGGTTTGCACGGTTTTGGGGGATTTTTTGGCATGTGTTTGTGTTTTATTGTAAGTCACTCACACATCCTTTTAAAGCTAGCAAATCAGAATTAGTAACAAGAAGATAAGTCTTTGGTGAAAGTGATGGTGAAACCATTCGACGCCACTAGTGAAATTTATTGAACAAGCAAAGAAGAAATACCTAAACGGGTAAATCACTTTTGAAAATGTAAATCACTTTTGAAAACGAAACCAAAACAAAAACTAGCAAAAGCGATAATCCGGAAGCTGAGACAAGTAAATCACTTAACTCTTTCTTGTACACCTAATAGACAAACAAATCAGACTATTGTTGTACTTGTAACCACTAATCACGCATATAAAAACCAGAAAAGTCAGTAACAATGCTGTCAAAGTATTTGAAAAACCTCTAAAAATTTGAGTTTGTGTTGATTGAGAGGTTGCTTAATTAATGTTGGAACCCTAGTGTCCCACATCGGCCAGAGGGGAAGAAAGAAAGCACCTTAAATAGAAATACCTCACTCTAACTAACACCGAGACCATTTGTGATACAACCCCACACTTGAGGATTGTGCAGGTGGTTAAGTGGGGACAGTATCGGTGTTGTTAGAGTGGGCCCTCAGCCCGTCGACCTGAAAAATTTCCACATGGTATTAGAGTCAGGGGATAGGCCCACACTGCCACGTGATTAGGTGGGTCCCCATTGGCCCCGCGTGATTGGGTGAGTCCCGACATAGCTCCACGTGGTTGTCGATCGGTGTTCTTAGAGTGGGCCCTAAGCCCGTTGACCTGAAAAAATTCCACATGGTATCAGAGGGTGTTCTTAGAGTGGGCCCTTAGCCCGTTGACCTGAAAAAATTCCACATGGTATCAGAGCCAGAGGACGGGCCCGTACTGCCATGTGATTGGGTGGGTCCCCATTGGCCCCACGCGATTGGGTGAGTCCCGACATGGCTCCACGTGGTTGCCGATGTATGGAATTTCATGTGTGACCCATAAAATGGGGTCTCACATGAGGGAAAGTGTTGGAACCCCAGTGTCCCACATCGGTAGAATTTCACGTATGACCCATAAAATGGGGTCTCACGTGCGGGTGAGTGTTGGAACCCCAGTGTCCCACATCGGCCAGGAGGGAAGAAAGAAAGCACTTTAAATAGAAATACACTACTCTAACTAACACCGAGACATTTTGTGATAAAATCCACACCTGAGGATTGTGCAGGTGGTTAAGTGGGGACAGTATCGGTGTTGTTAGAGTGGGCCCTCAACCTGTCGACTTGAAAAAATTCCACAATTAACATTCCCAAATAATGGAGTAGTGTACATAATAGAGTTGCGGAACCAAAGGAAGAAGCGCACATATAAATTCTAATGAGATGATGAAGAAGAACCACATGATGGCAATATGGAAGTCACATTCGTGTCCGAATTTTTTCCTTCACATTACTAATGAATTGAGATAAATTCTTTTGTGATGACCCATTTAGAGCCACTGCATCCTCCAATGTTTGTGTTACTTTCATGACCTTCTTCTGAAAACCATCACCCGATTTTCCACGTATCAGACGGTTGATCTTCTCTGCTACCTCCACCCTTCTAACGGGTTTAACCCGATCACAAAGATTGAGTCCAACGCCCCAGTCATCAACTACTAGTTTCCTATTAGTGATTTGGTCAGCCACTAGAGGAAAACATAGCATGGGAACACCACACCGCATACTTTCCAGTATAGAATTCCATCCACAATGCGTTAAGAACACTCCTACTGCTGGATGTGAAAGCACCTCAATCTGAGAGCACCATGGCACCATCAACCCTCTATCTTTAATCTCATCTTCAAATCCGACTGGTAGAATATACGTTTCATCATAACCTGTAGTGTCGGGACGAAGTACCCAGATGAAATTCACTTTACTAAGCAAAAGCCCATGAGCTATTTCCTCAAAATCATCCTTTGTAACTTGAGCATAGCTGCCAAAAGAAATGAACAAAACCGAACCATGGGGCTTCTTGTGGAGCCAATGGATGCAGTCAAATTCTGGCATCAGATTGGTAGCTACGATGTTCTTGGTGAGACTATCGGGGAAGACGGGGCCAATTGCATATGTTGGTTGCTTCCCTTGCAAGGCAGAAAGGGACTCAAATTCAAGTTCTTGCACTGTATTACACAAAATAAAATCTGCCCTTTTCACTTCGCGAAATGCCTTGTAAAAGATGCGGAGCATTGGGCAAAATAAATCTGTTGTTTGGAGGTATGACATCAAGTCCTTTGGTTCAATTGCTTTCACGCTAGGTATGTAATCAATGATGTCCTCGCGATTATCTAATAAAATCAAGCAACAAAAAAAAAATTGTTTGTAACTATATAACTACACTAATATTTATGTCATTAGACTCTGAATCTAAATCAAAAGTTTAAACAATAATGCACGCAATATGAGATCTTTATGAGAAGGATATTACTTACCATGAGCACCGAAATGACCATTTTTTCGGAGAAGGTCCAAGTGATAGTAGATGTTTAAGACTAGGGCTGGTTCAGTCCAGAAGGAAATATGGATAAGGTTGTACTTGTTGGCTATGGTTGCTGACCATGATTGGAAAGTATCAACAATCAAACAAGTGATTGAGGGGTCAGATTGGATTAAATCTCCAACAAGTTCATCCACATGGGCAGGGAAGACATGCAAAGTACCCTCAAGAAATTGGTCGAGGTTCTGAAATCGGTCGAAAGCTAGTGGAAATCCATCACTCACTGTTGTGTAGCGTATGTCTAGACCAGATTTACGCGCTGCGGCAAAGATATCATCTTCTATTTTGTCGTTGGGTTGGGACTTTAGTATGTGGTGGTGGATATATTGGGTGTTGACAAAAGTGAGGGTGAAGCCCTGTGAAGCAAGCTTCGTGGCCAGATGGGTGAATGGGATTACATGGCCTTGGAGAGGAAGAGGAACCATAATTGCATGAGGGTTTGAGGCTGTGTCCTCCATCTCTCTCTCTCTCTCTATCTCTCTATTGGTGTTTCTGAGAAAGTAGGCAAGTGATGAACTGAAAAACACTTCTTAATTGTGTATGTATGTGATGTGTGGACAGATGTCTGCCATTTGTTTTTTTGACAAACGATTGGACAATACACTCACTTCATCTAAACTACGGAAAGGAGGATTAGAAGTTGGATTCGGATTTAGAGCAAACTGCTCTAGCTAACTTAGCTAAACTCAGTTCTGTGTGAGATGACTATCATTCAGTCAACCAATTTTAGTATATAAGAAAATATAGGCTGCATTATCTTCTGTTTCTATACACACAAAGTTTTGGATTTTATCTTTAGAAAACGGGTGGGTGAGAAAGCAACAAAATTAGCATTTTTTTCTTGGACGGTTTAGTTTGCTCCATAATTGAACAAGTTGCCCCCACCACACCCTATTCCCTTTGCTGAATATATAAGTATTGAGAAAAACCTGGACAGCTCTTTCACATGGTTCACTAACCAACAAGGTAACTAATTAAAAAAGAAGCAAAGAACAACACTGTGTAAGAATAAACTCGAACAGTTCATCAATCTAAAGAACATGGATACAACCAATTAAATCACAACTTCATTTAACCAAGAGATGAATTCATACATGAGAAAAACTCGAGAACTTACCTGCAGAATTGGAACTAGATGGAGAAGCCATTGCGACTTCACAGCTTGCAGCCTTCTCCTCTTTAGCAAGGCACAATGGTTCTTCCAAACAATAGGACTCAGAATGCTATGAACCGTTCCTTGCAAGAGCAGTGGCATAAGCTTTTTATAGTACTCCTTTTGTCATTCCCTATCAGAATAGACTTGGGATCCGCACTTCACAATTGATACAACATATCAATCCTAAACGTGTTCCATTACTGAGTTCTAATCCCACAAGGATTACTCATAATCTTACAATACTTATTCCACAAGGAAACCAAATAAGTTATAGCTTTTGACTAAGACTTTTCCATATCAATCTTAAACACAAGAACTGATTCCTTCCATAATTCATACTCATAAACTTACACACTGAACATATGGACCGCTATTCTTGATTATTTTTAACCACTATTCATTTTTCATACCTATTATTACTTGACGGAAGTTGATGAGACCCTTTATTTCTCTCTCTTTAATTTGTTTTATTCGATCATGGCAGGTGGGATATGCAGATACACCGGGAGGAATTGGGTAAAAATAAAATATATACACACACACATTTGATTGAACGTGTTTGAAATTACTGGGTTTAGAAACGTTCCATATTGAATATGCAAGGAATAATTGGAAATCATTTTGTTCCTGGTACTTTTGTCCAAATCTGGATTTAATGCTCTAAACAAACAATTTTGCCTTATAATGTATCACGGGCTTGTAAGCCAACTCACATTTGATGAGCTAAATTGTATCGCGGACTGGATTTGAAGTTCAGGATTTGAGTCCATGATAGACGGGTTTCGTAACCTGTCACGACCCATGGGTTATGGAGCCAATCCACTCAGCCTTCGTCGCCGTCCTCTCTTCTTTATCTCTTCTTCCTCAACTTCGCTACAATTCCGGCGACCTCATATCTTCGTTTCGCGGGACGTTCATCTCCTCTTTTTTTCAGGTCAACAGAGATCTGATTTTGCAAGTGTGGGCCGCGGGTCGTTGATGGTGGGTCATCGGTTACGAGCGATCTGCAGGGGTCGCAAGCATTGCGGTGGGTCTCGAGCGGGTCTCGAGTTGATGGGTGGGTCGCGAGTTGATCGCTGGGTGTGTCGCAAGCGCCGTTGTCCAGGACGACGCTTTTTTATTCATGTTGGGAGGTTGTGTCGTATGCTTACATTATTATTTTTAAAAAGTATAATGTTAGGAAACTAAATTTGTAAATAAAATTTGTAAATTAAATGATGTGTTACCAATATGAATGAGCACATTTATTAACGTTTAAGTAATAATTCAATAATCAACTTTCATATCATTTAATTTATAAAATTTTATCTACAAATTTAGTCTCTAACTATTTTTTTTTTTTTATTTGTTTCATTTCAATCCCAACCTAGTTTTTCGATTAACGTTTAGGTGAAGAGGGGTTGTGTTGTATGCTTCTATTTATTTTTTTTGAAATTTGTGTTATTTCAATCTCAACCTATACCTTTAACATATTTGATTATCTAACATGATTCTCCCACCAAAACCATTTAACAAATCACAACCCTACAAAATTCGATTCGACAAATCTCAATCTGTGGCGGAGCCAGCATGAGGTTATTAGTTGTCCTTAACCTCCAACAACTTCAAAAACTCCATGTATATTTGTTTGTGTAATGTATTTGACCCTTATAAACAGCTAAGGTAAACTAAATTACAACATTCTTCTCCTACTTTTATTTTCTTCTATCATATTTGTCTCCCTTTTATCTCTTCTTGTGTGCGACTATATTGTGAGCACCATGTGCTCGATGAAATACCTTAGTTGACAAGTCTAGATAGTTTTCAACATTACTCTACAATATCCTGCATCCACCCTCGACAAGCCTCTATAAATAGTAGTAATTGTCAACATACGTTGGTATAAACTTTCGATATATGCCTTGTCAAGTGCTTGCTAGGTGCTCGACACAAAAGTCGAATAAAACTTTTTGGTTGATATTATGACCCCATTATTTAAAAATCTTGGTTGCGCTGTTGATCTCAGCCCTAGAAAGTTGAATTTTATTTTGTCTAAATCAAGGCTCCCAAACTATGAACGACTCAGCTTACTATTTAGAAACCTTACATTCGACACTCATTTCGTGGACCTCACTTTATCTATTTTGTTCAAAAGTCGTAACTTAATCTAAACCTTATCGGATTAAGTTTTACCAAAATTTATTCTAATTTATATTAAATTCATGTGGAGGGCCCTACCCTAAGCATTATTGGTTTGGTTTCACTTGTAAGCAACTTATACACTATTACTGCCGATTTCCGTAACAAGGACGTGTGAATTTTTGTTCATATTATATTGTATCACTGAACGTTGTAATGTAATGTACATATGACATGAAAGTACTTATTAGAAAAACAACTTACATAATACAACACGGATATAACATCGCGCCCATATCATGGAAGTTATTACGAGACCATTCCGGTAAAATGAGATGAGATAAAGATGAGGTGTAAGATTTTGACCAGAAAAAAAGGTGAGGAAACTGTGTCGTTCGGTGACAATTATTGTCGTCGTTAATGTTGGTAGTATTATTGTTCCTTCTACAGTTTAAACGGTCAATTGAACACCCTGAAAACCAGTAAATCAAATTATTGTGGCAAATGACCAATGGCTGGCCAAGTCTTCTAAATTTCCAAACTAATTTCTAAACTCCCAAAAATGGAAAAAAAAAAACAAAAAAAAAACATGAAAGAGAGAGGCGGTGTTAGTGGAAAGTTTTTTTTTTTTTTTTTTTTTTTGAACAAACGATATTATTTACACTAAGGGGGTAACATAGTAGGCTAAGCCTCACAATTCAAAAACGATATTATTTACACTAAGGGGGTAACAGAGTAGGCTAAGCCTCACAATTCAAAAATGATATTATTTACACTAAGGGGGTAACAGAGTGGGCTAAGCCTCACAATGGGCTAGTAATAATGTGGTTCAAATTTGCTTTTGGCTAAAATCGTACCTAAGACCTCTCACTTACAGGTGAAGGGGAATATCACTAGACCGTCGAATTAAGCGGCGTCAGTAGAAAGTAACCGGGTCATGAGTAGCTTGGATACCCAACTTAACAACTTAGATGACCGACCAATTTGAACCTGCTTCATTAGCCACTTTTTCCTCAAACAAAAGTATATGAAAACTTTGAGAGAAAGATTGGTTGAAAGTATTTGAAAATATTGAAATGTCGTGTAAAGTGGAAGATAAAGTTTATAGGTATTTATAGAAAAAAAAAATTCCTGCATTTTAATAATTTCTAATAATTTTATAATTTTTAATAAATTTCTATTAACTTAATTAATCTGGACCATAGGCTTACAAAAAAATTGAAATCTAACAGTCCATATTTTGACACGTGGCCAACAATATACCTTTTTTTTCATAATTTTTTAATCCGAAAAACCTAGACCGTTGATCAGAAATCAAACGGTGCAGATTGTGCCACGTCATCTAGTCGTTGGGTTAGATTTCAAATTTTTGTTACCGTTAGAAATCCAACAGCCTAGAAAAAAATAGCCATTGGAAATCCAACGGCCTAGAATAAGCCACGTCGCCTCCTATCCAGACTCTATTAGTGCGCTTACCACACGCTGCAGGATGTTAGAAACTGACGCCCACACGCGCGTGTTTTCCACGTGCCTGGCGCAAAAAAAAAGGTTTGAGATCGTGGTTGACTCACGCTGATGTCAGCCTTGTGTCATATCTCTTAGGGGCTGGGCAGTCAATATTTGTCTAGGAGAGAAACTTGGCTCCCCTGCCCCTGGACTTAGGAGGGCTAAATGAGGTTTTTTTGGAGGGGGATGAGATTAAATCCACTATCCCCTAGGAGATCAAAGAGCGTTGAGCTACTATTAGAGCATTTCCACCCCTACCAGATTGTCCAAGCAATTATTGCTTAAACTATTGAGCAAGGTAATTACTGTCTTTAGTACGCAATAATTGTCTAAGTGCATCTCCACCTCTAAACTAAATAGCCCAGACAATTCGTATTAATATATATATATATATAAAATAATAAAAGATAATTTTATTTTTAATTTCGGATAAGATTTAAAACAAATCTCATTTCGCCACGTGTCATTATCCAAAAGTACAATTTTTGTGGATGAATTTTTGAGTAGATTTTTAGCCATATGTAGCGCCACATGTCATAATTTTGTATTTTTATGTTTTTAAGTTTATTTTCTTTATTTTTAATAATTTTTGTTAAATTTCATTTTTTTTTAACAAACGATATTATGCACACTAAAGGGGAGGAGGTGGGCTTTGCCTCACAATGAGCTAGCAATAATGTAGTTCAAATTTGCCTTTGGCGAGAATGGAACATAAGACATCTCACTTACAAGTGAAGAGAAATACCGTTAGACCGTAGTACTAAGTGGCATCAAACTGCATTATTATGTAGAATATAGTTAGTAGTGTGGGACAAACTTGGACATCTATTTCACAACAGACTTAATATTCTATCATAATCTTTAGTCGTGGTTTACTATCTTTTTATTCGAACTATATTCTAATTAATCTAATCTAAAGTACAAAAGCATGGATTCGAATTTGAGGACAGAGAAGAGAGCACACTACTCTACGCAACATGATTAAAGCATTTGCAGTAAGGTTTTTACTTTCAATTTATTGTTCAGGATCGAGTGAATGAATTGTTGGATTCCATTTAACCGATCATTTGATTCTAATGATTATGTGGGACTTGAATATCACATCCACAAACTGAAAGAAAATGACCAATAAATCCGAAAAGAAAAGGAATCCCTAGACCCTTATGAATTTTGCTGTGAAAATTGGAGCAAGACCAAGGCCTGCAAAAATTGCAAGTAAACATTATGCAGTGAAAATTGTTAAATATGAAAATGTGGATAAGAGAAATCATCATAATCCGTTGCAGTATGTTAGTGATTAGATGTCTAAAGAAACAGAGAGATGTACCAACCTAGCCAAATAAGAGACAGTAAAGATCTTCTAGTATGATGATTTGTATAGAAATAGAAGCGAAAATTGCTCGTATTTTTTGTAGTCAAGATTAAGTGTTAGATTAATATGTGGTAATGTTGTAGTGTTGTAAACTTGGCAGCATAACGAATAGAGAGAAGAAAAAATGAACTGCGTCCGCTCTGATATCTGGATGATTCTTCAGCTTCCATCTCTTGTCAATGCTACTAATCCAACATTTTCCCTTTCTAGCAAATCAGAATTAGTAACAAGAAGATAAGTCTTTGGTGAAAGTGATGGTGAAACCATTCGACGCCACTAGTGAAATTTACTGAACAAGCAAAGGAAGAAATACCTAAACGGGTAAAAATCACTTTTGAAAACGAAACCAAAACAAAAACTAGCAAAAGCGATAATCCGGAAGCTGAGACAAATAAATCACTTAACTCTTTCTTGTACACCTAATAGACAAACAAATCATACTATTGTTGTACATGTAACCACCAATCACACATATAAAACCCAAAAGAGTCAGTAACAAAGCTGTCAAAGTATTCGAAAAACTTCTGAAAATTTGAGTTTATGTTAATTGAGAGGTTGCTTAATTAACATTCCCAAATAATGGAGTTGTGCAACAAACGTGCATAATAGAGTTGCGGAACCAAAGGAAAAAGCGCACATATAAATTCTAAGATGTGTTGCATTCTTGTATTTCGGCCTTTACATCGCTAATGAAGCGTCTTATGGGAGCGAGTCAATGAGATGATGAAGAAGAACCACATGATGGCAATATGGAAGTCACATTCGTGTCTGAATTTTTTCCTTCACATTACTAATGAATTGAGATAAGTTCTTTTGTGATGACCCATTTAGAGCCACTGCATCCTCCAATGTTTGTGTTACTTTCATGACCTTCTTCTGCAAACCATCACCCGATTTTCCACATATCAGACGGTTGATCTTCTCTGCTACCTCCACCCTTCTAACTGGTTTAACCCGATCACAAAGATTGAGTCCAACGCCCCAATCATCAACTACTAGTTTCCTATTAGTGATTTGGTCAGCCACTAGAGGAAAACATAGCATGGGAACACCACACCGCATACTTTCCAGTATAGAATTCCATCCACAATGCGTTAAGAACCCTCCTACTGCTGGATGTGAAAGCACCTCAATCTGAGAGCACCATGGCACCATCAACCCTCTATCTTTAATCTCATCTTCAAATCCGACTGGTAGAATATACGTTTCATCATAACCTGTAGTGTCGGGACGAAGTACCCAGATGAAATTCACTTTACTAAGCAAAAGCCCATGAGCTATTTCCTCAAAATCATCCTTTGTAACTTGAGCATAGCTGCCAAAAGAAATGAACAAAACCGAACCATGGGGCTTCTTGTGGAGCCAATGGATGCAGTCAAATTCTGGCATCAGATTGGTAGCTACGATGTTCTTGGTGAGACTATCGGGGAAGACGGGGCCAATTGCATATGTTGGTTGCTTCGCTTGCAAGGCAGAAAGGGACTCAAATTCAAGTTCTTGCACTGTATTACACAAAATAAAATCTGCCCTTTTCACTTCGCGAAATGCCTTGTAAAAGATGCGGAGCATTGGGCAAAATAAATCTGTTGTTTGGAGGTATGACATCAAGTCCTTTGGTTCAATTGCTTTCACGCTAGGTATGTAATCAATGATGTCCTCGCGATTATCTAATAAAATCAAGCAACAAAAAAACATTGTTTGTAACTATATAACTACGCAATATGAGATCTTTATGAGAAGGATATTACTTACCATGAGCACCGAAATGACCATTTTTTCGGAGAAGGTCCAAGTGATAGTAGATGTTTAAGACTAGGGCTGGTTCAGTCCAGAAGGAAATATGGATAAGGTTGTACTTGTTGGCTATGGTTGCTGACCATGATTGGAAAGTATCAACAATCAAACAAGTGATTGAGGGGTCAGATTGGATTAAATCTCCAACAAGTTCATCCACATGGGCAGGGAAGACATGCAAAGCACCCTCAAGAAATTGGTCGAGGTTCTGAAATCGGTCGAAAGCTAGTGGAAATCCATCACTCACTGTTGTGTAGCGTATGTCTAGACCAGATTTACGCGCTGTGGCAAAGATATCGTCTTCTGTTTCGTTGTTGGGTTGGGACTTGAGTATGTGGTGGTGGATATATTGGGTGTTGACAAAAGTGAGGGTGAAGCCCTGTGAAGCAAGCTTCGTGGCCAGATGGGTGAATGGGATTACATGGCCTTGGAGAGGAAGAGGAACCATAATTGCATGAGGGTTTGAGGCTGTGTCCTCCATCTCTCTCTCTCTCTCTCTCTATTGGTGTTTCTGAGAAAGTAGGCAAGTGATGAACTGAAAAACACTTCTTAATTGTGTGATGTCTGTGATGTGTGGACAGATGACTGCCATTTGTTTTTTGACAAACGATTGGACAATACACTCACTTCATCTAAACTACGGAAAGGAGGATTAGAAGTTGGATTCGGATTTAGAGCAAACTGCTCTAGCTAACTTAGCTAAACTCAGTTCTGTGTGAGATGACTATCATTCAGTCAACCAATTTTAGTATATAAGAAAATATAGGCTGCATTATCTTCTGTTTCTATACACACAAAGTTTTGGATTTTATCTTTAGAAAACGGGTGGGTGAGAAAGCAACAAAATTAGCATTTTTTTCTTGGACGGTTTACTTTGCTCCATAATTGAACAAGTTGCCCCCACCACACCCTATTCCCTTTGCTGAATATATAAGTATTGAGAAAAACCTGGACAGCTCTTTCAC
Source organism: Malus fusca (assembly GCA_035220775.1). Lineage (NCBI taxonomy): Eukaryota > Viridiplantae > Streptophyta > Magnoliopsida > Rosales > Rosaceae > Malus > Malus fusca. The sequence continues at coordinate 18,439,761 of CM069070.1, forward strand.
ATGGTTCACTAACCAACAAGGTAACTAATTAAAAAAGAAGCAAAGAACAACACTGTGTAAGAATAAACTCGAACAGTTCATCAATCTAAAGAACATGGATACAACCAATTAAATCACAACTTCATTTAACCAAGAGATGAATTCATACATGAGAAAAACTCGAGAACTTACCTGCAGAATTGGAACCAAATGAAGAAGCCATTGCGACTTCACAGCTTGCAGCCTTCTCCTCTTTAGCAAGGCACAATGGTTCTTCCAAACAATAGGACTCAGAATGCTATGAACCGTTCCTTGCAAGAGCAGTGGCATAAGCCTTTTATAGTACTCCTTTTGTCATTCCCTATCAGAATAGACTTGGGATCCGCACTTCACAATTGATACAACATATCAATCCTAAATAGACTTGGAAACCAAATAAGTTATAGCTTTTGACTAAGACTTTTCCATATCAATCTTAAACACAAGAACTGATTCCTTCCATAATTCATACTCATAAACTTACACACTGAACATATGAACCGCTATTCTTGATTATTTTTAACCACTATTCATTTTTCATACCTATTATTACTTGACGGAAGTTGATGAGACCCTTTATTTCTCTCTCTTTAATTTGTTTTATTCGATCATGGCAGGTGGGATATGCAGATACACCGGGAGGAATTGGGTAAAAATAAAATATATATACACACACATTTGATTGAACGTGTTTGAAAGAGTAAATTGTAGCAATAGTCCTTGAACTTTAATCAAATTGGAGCAATGGTCCCTCAATTAAAAGTCCATTACCATTGGTCCCTCAACTTATCAAAATGTGTAGCTATAGTCATTTTCATCAATTTCTTCAAAATTTTGTCAAAATAAGTTACGTTGGAATAACCATTTATATAATTAGGGTCCCTCAACTCATCAAAGTGTGTAATTATGGTCCTTTTCGTCAACTACGTCAAAATTTTTGTCAAAACGAGTTATGTTGGAAGGATCATTGCTACAATTGGGTTAAAGTTAAGGGACCATTTCTCCAGTTGAATTAAAGTTGAGGGACCAAAGGTAATGGATTTTTAGTTAAGGGACCATAACTGCATGTTTTGATGAGTTTAATGACCAATAGTAATGGATTTTTAGTTGAAAGACCATTGCTCCAATTGAGTTAAAGTTAAGGGACCATGACTACAATTTACTCTGTTTGAAATTACTGGGTTTAGAAACGTTCCATATTGAATATGCAAGGAATAATTTGAAATCATTTTGTTCCTGTTACTTTTGTCCAAATCTGGATTTAATGCTCTAAACAAACAATTGTGTATGCAAATTTCTTCCTCCTTGATCTTGGACAATTTTGCACCTACAAAATAATTAACACCTTAGGTTAAGGCCAAGAGCCTCACGCGCCCACGATGAATGGGGGGGGCTTTGGCCGAAGAACCTCCGATGCCAAAGTTAGAATTTAGAGAGAAAGAGTGTTTAGAGAATTTTGGGATTTTTGCCAAAGTGTTGGAGTTGGCTTTTTTGGTGAGAATGAGAGTATATTTATAGGGGTAGGAGGTGGCTAGGGTTTTTTGGGTTTAATTAGGAGTTACAAAATTGATTATTTGTATAAATGGGGTAATAAAATGGAAAACATAAAAAAAAGGTGAAGAGCAAAGGGTGTGGCCGGCCTTTGACTAGTTTTAGGGTTGAATTGGATGTATTTTGTGGTTATTTGGATATAATGGATGGTTTAATTGACAATTAATGGGTTAATTAGGCAATAAACCCATTAATTAGCCAATTAACATAATTTAAAAGGAATGTGTTTGGGAATTACCTTGTAGAAAGGATTTGATGTGGTTGGATGAAATAGGTTTTGAATTGTTACCTATTTTGGGCACTTTTGACTTGGTTGAGGGATAATTGCTTGCTGCTTGGGCGTAGGAATCCAGGTATGCCCCAAGGGTAGTTTTGTCTTCTTTTGTCAAAAATCTACGTGTCGCCTTGTGAATATTTTTGGCTCCACAAATGCCCCCACACCTGTTGGGCTGCTCGCAGAAAAGGGCAGCAGGTGTAGAGATCTTCTTGCTTTAGGAAACTTAGGACTGCTTCCTATTTTGATGTAGATTCTCTCTTTAATAGGAAATTAGATCCTTCTAGGAAAGGGAAATAAATTTCTCTCAAAGCCTATTTAAGTCCACCTTAAGTGGGTTATTAAATCAACTTTGGAGAGCGATTTATTCTACCCTACAAGAGAGAGATAGCTTAGAGGATATTTGTTCCCCCTCCTCTAGCAATCTTCTACATCTTGCCCGTGCAAATGACCGTCTTTCGTTGATTTCTTTGTCTTCTTCGTGCCACACCAAGGTAAGAAAAAATTAATATTCCTTGTCTTCTTCTTGGATGGTGCTACTGCGGGGCAACCGTCGGGGTGGTGCGGCACGTAGGCTGGCATGGGCCAGGAGTCGGCTCGGCATGGGCCGAGGAGGTATTGTGGCAGGGACCACTGCTTTACGCTGCTCGACTTGGCTAAAACCAAGGGCAGCTTGTGTGGCTGGGGCCGCGGATTGTGGCGCTGGGGCGCAGTGCTAGGCGAGTCACACGGCTCATGTCCTTTTAGGCTTTTGAACATGACGCGAGCTAGGCCGGTGATTAAGAGAAATGAAGAGGTTGCGGACCTCATGAGCTGCTGGAATGTTGGGTTAAACTCCCATGCTGGGTACCACGAATGGCGTTGGCTACTTTAACTCTCTTCGTCAGGAGAAACGTGGGCTGCTCCCAAAATAAGAGGTGAATAGGATCAAGGCGGATGCATTGGCTCGTCCAATCACCGTTGTGGATCCTGCTGCAAGTGAAGGTGGGAAAAGGGATATTCCCTGCCTGCTCAAGAGATGCCGGCTGAGAAAAAACCAAAGACTTCTTTCGCTGCTTATGCAAAAGGATGAAAAGTTGATTGCTGCTTATAATTAAGTGATCCACTTCAAAAGAATCGTCGATAGGCCTGAACCCCAAGTGTTGGAACTTCAAGGTGTACTGAAGATCAACGAAAGTTTGAAGAAAGAAGTGGATGAGCTGCAGCGCGTCCATGTTGGTATTGGTGAAGTAGTTGGAGAAGTTGGTGCCCAGGCTATAGCAGTCGGGGGTGATGCCGCTGCTAAGAGCTTCGCGGCTGCTGAAGGTGTGGCGACCGAATAGTCGTGGGATGTCCAGGCTGCTAAAGTGTAGTCATCTAGGTAGCATTTAAGATTTTCTTTGTTTTTCCTTGTAGCTCTTGTTTTGCTTGAACTCCTTTGGCCTTTACTAGTTGTTTATAAACATGTTTTCCTTAGCTTTTCTTCATTTTTGATTCTTTTGTTCATGCCTTAACCTTTAGACTTGATATACCAGTGGCAAGCATGCTACTTTTTTTTATAAGCAGACAAGCTCGCGTAGCCTATGCAGTCGTATGTGTTGGTGTAGAACTTTGCAAAGTTGTTAGCCATTGGGTTGGCAGCCGGATGCCTTACTTACAGAAGCAGACAAGTCCGCGTAACCACTAGGCTGTTAACCTTGACTTTCTCCAATTCCGTAGGTTGCATAGCAAGTATCACAACACTTTAGGACTTGGTGTAGGTTGTTCCACGCTTGGCAGAGGTGAAGCTTATCGACTACGTAGCATGTCGGCAGTGGATAAAACTTCGTATATGCGTGCTAGCTTGTTTAACCTTTCACAAGAATGTGCGGTTGTAAAAGTCTAGTGCGGCTTTACTGCTCGAAGGGCAAGCCGTAGGCAGTCTTCCGGAATTCGTAGGCTACCTTAGTGCACTCGGTAGCAGCTTTAGGATTCCAGGGCAGCCGTCCATCGGATGTACTGCGTAATGTGCCCTCTCCGTCTCTAGGGCCCGGTTCCCCACGGATTAGGCCAAGAGACCCAAAATCCTTCAGTTAGCTAAGCCTTGAAAAAGACCATTGCGGCTACTTCTAGGAATCCCGGCGCAAGCCATCGTGCATCTAGTTATACTAGGGCAGCCAGGCTCATCCACGTCTGGATATTCGGAGTGTAAAGTTTATCCTCCCATCTTGGAGAGCTAACCCATATGGGTGTCGGGGAATTGGTTTACCCTCTCGCACTGGAGAGCATGGTTGGTCCCTCGGGGGGCACAATTCCTGCTATGAGTCCCTAAGAAGGGCGCAGTCTTCTTTTGAAGTGCAGGAGTGATTAGTTGTTGTAAGCATGCAGCCAAGCCAAGTTTTGATTACTTCTAAATTCCTCATTGAAAAAACGAGTGAAACGAACGATAACTTTAGCTGTAAGGTAAGAACTGCATAACAACTGGATAATCCTCAGCTTGTGAGGTGGTGCCCGTCGAGCTTCTTGAGTCTTCGGGTTTTGATGTAGCGGGAGGTCACACATGGTACTTTTTCAAATTGTATGCCATCCACTGCTTTTCGATCTTTTTGCCGTTTCATGGTGGCGAGGGTGTAATTACTCTTGCCGCCTACTCTGCTGATCTTGTACAAACCTTCCCAGATGAGATTCGACTTTTTGGATCCTTCTCTGCAGGCAGTGATGAGGGCTTTTCTGCGCCGTCGACATGCAAATGCCAGAAGTCTCCATCGAGTGGAGTATGCGCGGCTAGAGTGTGCTCGGCTACTTCTGAGGCATCGTTGGGCCCCTCTGTTGCGTCACCTAGGCTCGGCGTGAAGGCGCAGTAGGGAGCTGTGGAGATGGGGCCATGTCATACGCAGCAGGAGATGCTCAACTGCCGGTATTGGGCCACTCTAGAGTTGAATCATTGAGCAAGGGTCGGCTAGGGCCGTGTGGTGCCCAACAAGAAGTGGTACTCAGCTGCCGGTACATGTTGCTCCTATGTAGAATCTTTTAGGGTGACGAGGACAAAACTTGCTTCTGAGTGTGTCCTTCCAGTGTTGCGTTCGTCAGAAAACTTTACATCAGCCGGGGTCTATGCCTTTATCGTCGCGCGTCTGGATTGGGCAGAATAGTACGTCATGAGGATGACCGCATGCGTTTGAAAGTAACACTTGTGCTTCTGGGTTGCAACAACTATCGCCAAAGTTAGCTTTTGAATTTTTAATAGCATCGAGGAGAGCTTTTGAACTGTAGAATACAGGTAGTCGGGCCCCCAGCTCTTCTCGCATGATGGTAGAGCTTATTGCTACTTTAGATACCGTCAAACATGCGAATAAGTCCTCCGCTGCTTCTAGGGAGGTGATGTCGGGTACTTCTTCAAGTCCTTGAATGTGCATTGGCGAGCCTCATCCCAAAGTGCATGCTTCTCTGTTAAAGCAAAAGAGTCTGCCAGAGTTAGATCTTCTTTCATGATCAATTTTCCGAATAGCGGGTGGTCTGCTGGAAGTCCTTTTTGGAAGGCTGCTCTAGCTATCGAGTCGTTGCATCCAACTATTTTTGCCTTCTCTACTTTGAACCTCCTCACATAGTCGCGAAGCGACTCCCTTGGGTTCTTCTTGACGTCGAACAAATGGTCAGACTTCTTTTTGATCGAGCGATATGATGAATATTCTTTGGTGAAAACCAAAGAAAGTTCGTAGAAATTCCGGATGGATTGTGGCGGCAGGGTGTAGAACCAATCTTGCGCCTCGCCTTGTAGAGTGGTGGCGAATATCTTGCACATGAGATCATCGTTGTTTCGATAAAGGATCATTGCGCTTTGGTAACGTTTTAAGTGTCTCTCCGGGTCTTCATCCCCTTTGAAAGATGTGAAATGTGGCATGCTGAACTCGCGTGGAGGCTCTGCCTGCTCGATCTCCTCCGTGAAGGGTGACCTGCTTATGTTGGTTATGTTTCGTCGTAGTGCCTCGTCGGTGACCTCGTTACGTTGGAAATCATGCAATCGTTTGGTCAAGAGTCTCTTTACTTCTTCCTGAATTTGCCTTTGTTGGGGTAGCGGAGCTTTCGCCTGCCCCCAGTCATGACTTGCTGGTCTAGGCTGCTCTTCCATGTGTTTGGCTCGTCTATGCCGCAGATGCAGTGTATGTGGTGCGTTCCTAGTAGGCGAGCGAGTTCTTCGCAGGCTGCTGGTTGAACTTGAGCTGGATTGAGTGACTGCTTCTCTCCGTCCGTCGTGCTGCCCACTCTGATGTGAGGTGGAGGACGCTCCTTGTGGGCTTAGCTGCGAATAGATACTTTGCCCGGAAGGTTGCTCATGTTGACTATCGGAGTATGACCCCAACCGTGAATGTATGCTCCTCCGTGGGCCTAGTCAAGAGTGCACGCTCCTTCGCGCTCTAAGACGGGAATGTACACTGCCCAAACGTTCGGCTCGTGGCTGGTTGAGTGGCTGCTTGCCGGGACGCTGCTGGAAATGTCCGTCTGCCCTTGTCCTACTTCGGGATACCTCGTCCGGGGCACGTTGGATCCCGATGCTTTGAAAAAGTTGATTCACCAAGGTTGTCTGTTGTGCAAGGGCGCTCGTCAACTTTATGACTTGTCGAGACAAGTGTTGTTTGCCATTTGGATTGGAATAGCTTGGAAGGAATGCGCCTCCTTGAGCAGTGGAAGGGTGGTAGACTCCGGGCGCGAGATTTGAGTTGGGAAATGTCAAATCCGCGAAAAAATGTGGTGAGAATGCCCCCGGCTCGATGGTAGGTCCAGATGGTTGAGATAGTATTGGGCCGACTTGGGCTGCTTGGAAAGCCACGGGAGCAGTCTGGGCCTTGAGAGTGGGCTGCTCGTCGGGAGCAGGCTGGGTCACGAGAGCAGACTGCTTGGCAGGAGTAGGTTGGGCCGTGAGAGTGGGCTGCTCCACGGAAGCAGGCTGGACCACGGGAGTGGGCTGTTCGTCGGGAGCAGGCTCGATGGTAGGTCCAGATGATTGAGATAGTCTTGGGCCAACTTGGGCTGCTTGGAAAGCCACAGGAGCAGTCTGGGCCTCGAGAGTGGGCTGCTCGTCGGGAGTGGGCTGCTCGTTGGGAGCAGGCTGGGTCACGAGAGCAGGCTGCTTGGCAGGAGCAGGTTGCTTGGCGGGAGCAGGCTGGGCCACGGAAGCAGGCTATTTGGCAGGAGCAGGCTGGGCCACGGGAGTGGGTTGCTCGACGGGAGCAGGCTGGATCACGAGAGCATGCTGCTCAATGCGCGGTGCATGTGAATGCAAGGCTTGGGCTTGGGTCCACGTAAACTTGGATGGCACGGCTTGGATCGTGGTCTTGGTACCGTGAGCCTTGGATGGCACGGCTCGGGCCGTGGTGAAGGCTCCATGGACCTCGCCACGAGTGGCTACCGAAGTAGCCATCGCGGTGGTTCCCATGGTGGCCATGGTGAAGGCACCATGGACCTCGCCGCGGGTGGCTACCGAGGTAGCCACCACGGTGGTTCCCATGGTGGAAGCACGTGGTGATGATGCCGCTCCCCTTATTGTCGCATTTTGCCTCACGGATCTCCGGGCCGTGGTGAAGGCTCCATGGACCTCGCCACGAGTGGCTACCGAAGTAGCCACCGCAGTGGTTCCCATGGTGGCCGTGGTGAAGGCACCATGGACCTCGCCGCAGGTGGCTACCGAGGTAGCCACCACGGTGGTTCCCATGGTGGAAGCTCGTGATGATGATGCCGCTCCCCTTATTGTCGCATTTAGCCTCACGGATCTCCGCAATCCCATTTCTTGAACATTAGAATTTTCACTTGTGGAATTTTCTAAATTTCTAGCCATTATATTTTTCTTATACGTTTTATCAAATAACCTTTGCAAGTAAAAAAATTCTATAAATAAGAACGTATGAAAAATATTCAAATGGACTAGAAAACAAAGAAAAAACCTTTTTGCGCGAGAGTCTTTTACGAGTATGGATTTCAACTCTCAATGAAAGCACCAATTTGTGGATGCAAATTTCTTCCTCCTTGATCTTGGACAATTTTGCACCTACAAAATAATTAACACCTTAGGTTAAGGCCAAGAGCCTCACGCGCCCACGATGAATGGGGGGGGCTTTGGTCGAAGAATCTCCGATGCCAAAGTTAGAATTTAGAGAGAAAGAGTGTTTAGAGAATTTTGGGATTTTTGCCAAAGTGTTGGAGTTGGCTTTTTGGGTGAGAATGAGAGTATATTTATAGGGGTAGGAGGTGGCTAGGGTTTTTTGGGTTTAATTAGGAGTTACAAAATTGATTATTTGTATAAATGGGGTAATAAAATGGAAAACATAAAAAAAAGGTGAAGAGCAAAGGGTGTGGCCGGCCTTTGACTAGTTTTAGGGTTGAATTGGATGTATTTTGTGGTTATTTGGATATAATGGATGGTTTAATTGACAATTAATGGGTTAATTAGGCAATAAACCCATTAATTAGCCAATTAACATAATTTAAAAGGAATGTGTTTGGGAATTACCTTGTAGAAAGGATTTGATGTGGTTGGATGAAATAGGTTTTGAATTGTTACCTATTTTGGGCACTTTTGACTTGGTTGAGGGATAATTGCTTGCTGCTTGGGCGTAAGAATCCCGGTATGCCCCAAGGGTAGTTTTGTCTTCTTTTGTCAAAAATCTACGTGTCGCCTTGTGAATATTTTTGGCTCCACAACAATTTTTCCTTATAATGTATCACGGACTTGTAAGCCAACTCACATTTGATGAGCTAAATTGTATCGCGGACTGGATTTGAAGTTCAGGATTTGAGTCCATGATAGACGGGTTTCGTAACCTGTCACGACCCATGGGTTATGGAGCCAATCCACTCAGCCTTCGTCGCCGTCCTCTGTTCTTTCTCTCTTCTTCCTCAACTTCGGCTACAATTCTGGCGACCTCATATCTTCGTTTCGCGGGACGTTCATCTCCTTTTTTTTAAGGTCAACAGAGATCTGATTTTGCAAGTGTGGGCCGCGGGTCGTTGATGGTGGGTCATCGGTTACGAGGGATCTGCAGGGGTCGCAAGCATTGCGGTGGGTCTCGAGCGGGTCTCGAGTTGATGGGTGGGTCGCGAGTTAATCGCTGGGTGTGTCGCAAGCGCCGTTGTCCAGGACGACGCTTTTTTATTCATGTTGGGAGGTTGTGTCGTATGCTTACATTATTATTTTTAAAAAGTATAATGGTAGGGAAACTAAATTTGTAAATAAAATTTGTAAATTAAATGATGTGTTACCAATATGAATGAGCACATTTATTAACGTTTAAGTAATAATTCAATCATCAACTTTCATATCATTTAATTTATAAAATTTTATCTACAAATTTAGTCTCTCTAACTATTTTTTTTTTTAATTTGTTTCATTTCAATCCCAACCTAGCTTTTCGATTAACGTTTAGGTGAAGAGGGGTTGTGTTGTATGCTTCTATTTATTTTTTTTGAAATTTGTGTTATTTCAATCTCAACCTATACCTTTAACATATTTGATTATCTAACATGATTCTCCCACCAAAACCATTTAACAAATCACAACCCTACAAAATTCGATTCGACAAATCTCAATCTGTGGCGGAGCCAGCATAAGGTCATTAGTTGTCCTTAACCTCCAACAACTTCAAAAACTCCATGTATATTTGTTTATGTAATGTATTTGACCCTTATAAACAGCTAAGGTAAACTAAATTATAACATTCTTCTCCTACTTTTATTTTCTTCTATCATATTTGTCTCCCTTTTATCTCTTCTTGTGTGCGACTATATTGTGAGCACCATGTGCTCGATGAAATACCTTAGTTGACAAGTCTAGATAGTTTTCAACATTACTCTACAATATCTTGCATCCACCATCGACAAGCCTCTATAAATAGTAGTAATTGTCAACATACGTTGGTATAAACTTTCGATATATGTCTTGTCAAGTGCCTGCTAGGTGCTCGACACAAAAGTCGAATAAAACTTTTTGGTTGATATTATGACCCCATTATTTAAAAATCTTGGTTGCGCTGTTGATCTCAGCCCTACAAAGTTGAATTTTATTTTGCCTAAATCAAGGCTCCCAAACTATGAACGACTCGGCTTACTATTTAGAAACCTTACATTTTACACTCATTTCGTGGACCTCACTTTATCTATTTTGTTCAAATGTCGTAACTTAATCTAAACCTTATCAGATTAAGTTTTACCAAAATTTATTCTAATTTATATTAAATTCATGTGGAGGACCCTACACTAAGCATTATTGGTTTGGTTTCACTTGTAAGCAACTTATACACTATTACTGTCGATTTCCGTGACAAGGACATGTGTGAATTTTTGTTCATATTATATTGTATCATTGAGCGTTGTAATGTAATGTACATATGACATGAAAGTACTTATTAGAAGAAAGAACAACTTACATAATACAACACGGATATAACATCGCGCCCATATCATGGAAGTTATTATGAGACCATTCCGGTAAAGATGAGATAAGATGAGGTGTAAGATTTTGACCAGAAAAAAAGGTGAGGAAACTGTGTCGTTCGGTGACAACTATTGTCATCGTTAATGTTGGTAGTATTATTGTTCCTTCTACAGTTTAAACGGTCAATTGAACACCCTGAAAACCAGTAAATCAAATGATTGTGGCAAATGACCAATGGCTAGCCAAGTCTTCTAAATTTCCAAACTAATTTCTAAACTCCCAAAAATGGAAAAAAAAATAACAAAAAAATAAACATGAAAGAGAGAGGCGGTGTTAGTGGAAAGTTTTTTTTTTTTTTTTGAACAAACGATATTATTTACACTAAGGGGGTAACAGAGTGGGCTAAGCCTCACAATGGGCTAGTCATAATGTGGTTCAAATTTGCTTTTGGCTAGAATCGAACCTAAAACCTCTCACTTACAAGTGAAGGGGAATATCACTAGACCGTATAATTAAGCGGCGTCAGTAGAAAGTAACCGGGTCATGAGTAGCTTGGATACCCAACTTAACAACTTAGATGACCGACCAATTCGAACCTGCTTCATTAGCCACTTTTTCCTTAACAAAAGTATATGAAAACTTTGAGAGAAAGATTGGTTGAAAGTATTTTAAAATTTTGAAATGTCGTGTAAAGTGGAAGATAAAGTTTAGGTATTTATAGAAAAAAAAAAAATCTGCATTTTAATAATTTTTATAATTTTTAATAAATTTGTATTAACTTAATTAATCTGGACCATAGGCTTACAAAAAAATTGAAATCCAACAGTCCATATTTTGACACGTGGCCAATGGTAACATTTCTACTTTTTTTTTCATAATTTTTTAATCTGAAAAACTAGACCGTTGATCAGAAATTAAACGGTGCAGATTGTGCCACGTCATCTAGTTGTTGGGTTAGATTTCAAATTTTTGTTACCGTTAGAAATTCAACAGCCTAGAAAAAAATAGCCATTGGAAATCCAACGGCGTAGAATAAGCCACGTCGCCTACTATCCAGACTCTATTAGTGCGCTTACCACACGCTGCAGGATGTTAGAAACTAACGCCCACGCCCGCGTGTTTTCCACGTGCCTGGCGCAAAAAAAAAGGTTTGAGATCGTGGTTGACTCACGCTGACGTCAGCCTTGTGTCATATCTCTTAGGGGCTGGGCCAGTCAATATTTGTCTAGGAGAGAAACTTGGCTCCCTTGCCCCTGGACTTAGGAGGGCTAAATGAGGTTTTTTTGGAGGGGGATGAGATTAAATCCACTATCCCCTAGGAGATCAAAGAGCGTTGAGCTACTATTAGAGCATTTCCACCCCTACCAGATTGTCCAAGCAATTATTGCTCAAACTATTGAGCAAGGTAATTACTGTCTTTAGTACGCAATAATTGTCTAAGTGCATCTCCACCTCTAAACTAAATAGCCCAGACAATTCGTATTAATATATATATATATATATTTATTTATTTATAAAATAATAAAAGATTATTTTATTTTTAATTTCGGATAAGATTTAAAACCAATCTCATTTCGCCACTGTTGACCCTAAAAACTACCAAGCCTACGTGGCGCGTAGGCCGAGTAATCTATAAGCTAACTACGTCCTTCGGTGAATGCGGGGCGTGCCAACTCGTCGGCCGAGCTCGGCCGAGGAGTAAATTTGTTGATGTTGCATTGGGTGTGCGGCTGACTTCTACGTCTTGCGATTGTGGCCGAGGAAGGAACACGTCTCGGCCTCTTGGGCTCTCAAACCTGAAGACAAGGTTACTATTCTTACGAAGTTCACGAATCGTCGTCGTCGGATTCGGTCACAGTGATGTTATTCGTCAGAGTAAACTCTCGCCGAATCGACACCAAAGTGTAAGGACACAAATACTCAAAGCGAATATAAGTCTTAATAGTGAACGTGGTTCGGCCGTCTGAATGCCGAACTCTAAATCCCACTTGGGAGTATCCAATCATAAAATAACTCGGCGTGCAACACACCGAGTTCAGTAAACTGTAACACCTCACTTCGCCGAGAAGGCTAATGAGATGACCCCAATCAATAAGGATTCGAAAATCCTTCTCGACCGAGACTTGGATAGGTAACCAACCGTCCTCACCGCAGTGTTATTGATGCCAACAGAAGATACCGCGAGACCGGCTGATTCTACGATGACAGAGCTATCTATGCCGACTTAAGATATCATTGGTTGCTTTCACAGTGCTGTTGATGCCAACGGAAGATGTGTCAGCGAAAAGAGAAAATAAAAAATCTCAAATTATTGAGAGAGTTTGCGCAGGGCAGTTGTGTGTTGAATTGAAGGGGGTTTGAACGATGCACAACCTCTTCTATTTATAGCAACGGATACCCTCAAGGTCGAGTTAAAACCCTATTTGGACTAGGACTTCTTCTCCTGATCAAATACTAACTCGACCAATCCTATTTTCACTATGATTGTGAACCTAGTCCTTTATTGAAACGAATTCACTTCCGGGTTATTGGTCCTGCCGAGACTCCTTATTGCACCAGGACTCGACTTGTTTTGCGTCATGACTTAGCCGTCCTAGGTTTGGAGGCCCACATACTGAACGATCCATGGCACCCTTGTTCTGAGGCCTTTCGGGCCGAGAATGATTCTATACTCGGCCCAAACTGATATTTTAGGCCCAAACATTGCCCCCTCGCTTCTGAGGTCCTCGGCCTGAATTCTTTGGTCGAGCTTCGACCTTGAAGAAGCGAATCTACTACTCAGAACCCAAGTGCTCTATTTCCAAGGCGCAATTATTGAGCACGATTGCACGATCTTGATCCTGCTAACCAACACACCACGTGGCATCCTTTAACACGGCTAATCCCTAATAATGACGTCTAAGGCGTGCGGCTTCTTGAACCGTCATGCCATCATGGCCTTATTGCTGATCATAACCATGATACCTCAATCCGCGAGCCTTTCGTCATCGTGCAGACGCCAAAACGTCTTTCACCATAAATCTCGCCGCCACACGCAATCGTGCGCCCCCAAAACCTGAGACCCTCAGTCTTCTCAACTGCATTTCCTGAGTGTCCATAATGATTAGCGATTTCTTCGGTCGATTTTACCCTTTATTTTGAATTTCGAACGATTGACCTTCCTTCCACCACTCTATAAATACCGAAATTCTCTCATTTGTACTTTACGCTTTCAAATTTTCTGAAATTTCTTGCTATCGTTCTCCAGTGCATTTCTTTCTTCCAAGTCTTTGTTCTTCAACCTTTAACCCAGAAGGCTTTTTTCTTGACATTCCTTCAAACCATTCATCATGGCCTCCTTTATCTCCAAGCTTTCCAAGGAGTGTGACCAATGCCAGAAAATCATCGATCGGAGTTCAATCAAGACCATCCGATTTGAGAGTGAAATGAGTACCCCTCACCAAATCTTGGGTCCTCTCTTTAAGGCGGCAGTGCCATCGACCATCACTGGACTTCTCCAAGAGCACTGCCTATCATCCTTGCTACAAGGGTTCGACTGGTCGAAGTAGGATGTGGTGAGGCCTCAAGGTTCTTGGCCCTCGACCACCACAACCTGGGCAGCCTGGGTTGTTCGTATGGAAAAACTCTTCGGCGAGCAATGGAAAGCCCTAGGCATCTACGACGCCATTCACCTTTTGTCCATGGAGGTCATTTTGGACAGGGAGCTCCTCCTAGCGGCTTTATGCTTCTGGTGTTCGGCCACTAACACCATGGTCCTCCCTCTCGGCCCCATTGGCCTCACCATCCTCGATCTTACTGCCATCATGGGGACTTCCCCGACTGGAATCCCAGTTGACTCTGCCCTTTCTGGGTACCCGTCGAATCTTAACTTGAGAACGCTCTTCGACAAACGAGCCCTTGAGACACTAAGCGTTGACGGCCAAACACCCCCGAAAGAAGAGGTTCACAAGCTTCACAAGAACTTCTTCAACTATAACACCATCTACCTCCATTTTGCCGGCCGAGGAGAAGAGGCGTTGCGAGAAGGAGAGCACGAGGCCTTCCTCTTCTATTGGTACAACAAGTTTATCTGTTGTACCAAATCCAACAAATGTCTGGTCGAGAATATGCCAGTGGCCGAAGCCCTAGCTAGTGGTCGTACTCTGGCACTCAGCCCGGCCATTCTAGCCCATCTCCTACACTGCTTGGCTAACACGACCCTGGATAAGGTCGACCCACAGCAGAATGGTCCCCTCTAGGTCTTCCAACTCTGGCTGCATGTCTACTTTGCTCATCTTCGGTCGATGATTGCTGATTTCTCGCCCAAGGAATCGCTCGGCCCTCAGCTGGCTTTCCGGCCAATCCCCCATCACCAAGCCGAAGAAGTGTTTAGATACTTTTTCGCTCTCGATGACCTTTCTGATGACGAATTCATGGTCTGTCGTCGTCGGGAATACCCTTCGCCGATCAGACTTCCTACATCAGCGTGGGGCGCGGACGAAGATGCTGACCTTCGTCAATCCTGGGGGTCTTTCGTGCTTGCCCGCGATCTGCCTCTCGGCTGCGAAGGTCGCCGAGCGAGTTGGGAAATGTATCATCCAAACTTCCTCGCTCGGCAACTTGGCTACCTCCAAGGTTGCCCGGTCCCCCTCCTCTCATCTCGGTCAATCCTAAGCCGCGGACACGAAACTAGCTCTTCAGAGAAAGAGTGCAGCGACGCCAAAAAAGAGTTCCAAGAGCGGTGCCAGAAATTCCGCCTTCGACCGGCCACTCCAGAATCTCTTTGCACTGACACCTTTGGTGACTGGAATGAGCAGTATACCCATCAGTTTTATGGTGTTCCGGTCGAAACCGTTTTGGACAAACTTTTCGGCGGTCGACCTAAGAAGGCTTTTGCCTCCCAAGCCCAAGGTAAATGTTTATCTCTCATTTTTTCCTTCAATTTTGAACTATTGATCTGCCTTGCTGATTTGCTTTCACTTTTTCAGGTAGTCAGCCGTTGAAAAAGGTGAAGGTGGTTGCTGCGGCCGCGGCCGAGAAAAACTCGGTCGCCTCGAAGAGGGTAAAGACCGATGTGCAGGCCCCGCCGAGCAAACAGCCTCGTCAAGAGGCCGAGCCGCCCGTCGAACCTCCTCGGCCCGCCAAGTGGGTCAAAAAGCTGGCGAAGAAAGGGGAATGGGAGATTCACGTCATCTCAAGTCAAACTACGGGAGCGACGACTCCCAGCGTTTCCCCTCCTCCCCCCATCGCCCAAATCTTGGTCGAGAAACGGCCAATCCTGGCCGAAAAAAACAGTCCAATCACGGCCTGTTTCTGAGGTTGGCATACCAGTTGTTGTTCCATCGGTCAAGGCTGCACCTGTCCTGGAGAAGGCAGTCCCTGCGACCGAGAGAACTTCTCCTGCAAATCCAAAACCCTCGATCTTCATTCTGGAGGAGAGTGAGGGGAGCGACGAAGTTCCTCTGGCGAGTCGTCCTCGTTCCCGTCGTCAACCTCCTCCTGTGTCTGAGGTGGCTGCCCCAGTCGGCCTTCCTACGACCGACCGTGGCAAACGACCGGCCGGAGGGCCAGCGGCGGCGACGGAAACGCCCACTCCTCCCTAGGACCAAGACCTTAATCCTGTGTCTGAAATGGCTGTCCCGGTCGGCCCTTCTACGGCCGACCGTGGCAAACGACCTGCTGGAGAGCTATAGGAGACGGTGGAAACGCCTGCTCATCCTCAGGACCAGGACCTCAATATTCCTCCACAGGAAGCTACTTCGGCCTTAGTAAGTACCCTCTGCCACCTTTCCTTGATTATTTTTCTGTTATAGGACTCTAAACCAGGAAAATACTAACTGTCACATGCCTGTACACTATTTTCATCGAAAATTCTATACACCGAAGGGTGTTATCTATGTCTCTTGGCCGCCTCAGTGGCCATCGAACGTAGATAACCTCTATCGACCGCGTGAGCTGAGAAGCAATCTAAGCTACTGGGCTCGGCCATTAAGTTCATTAGGTTCGAGCAACGATCCTGAAGACATGGCCGAAGTCTCCTCTCGGCAGGTTTAAAAACGAAACCTTCTTGCTATCTTTTTATGGTTTCTTTGAGCTTAACCTGATTTTGTGTGCAGGCTTCATGGGAAGTCGAATTCAAAGCCCTCTTGTCCAGCACTACTTGAAGGACTGGTCCTTCGGCCACCACAATTGAAGCTGCTGATTCAACTGTTCTAGCTCGGTTGCGAGAGGTCTTGTCTCTTTCGGCGTCGCAAGTACTCGAACGCGAAGGCCTTGATTTGCTCGGTGCATGTCTAAACGACCTTGGAGCCGATGGTCAACTGAGCGGCGAGGCTATCGTTCAGGCGTCGTCTGCCCTGGAGCAGGTTCGGACGACCTTTAGTATTTTCAAGAACGCCCTGAAAGCTGAACAAGACCTGCAAGCTGCCACAGCCGTCCAAGATGCTCCCCGTCCGAAGATTGATGCTTTAAAGGCAAAATGAAAGGCCTTGGCCGAACTCGACGGTCAAATGGCCGAATTGGCGAAAAGAAGGTCGGCCATTGCTTCCGAGCTTGCTAATAACTTCGAGTCGGGCGGCAAGGCTTGTTTAACCGAGTATGCGGCGAGCACAAAACGTGTTGAGCAGTTAAAAATGGACAAGAAGAACCGGCAGGCCGACGTCATAATGGGCGAGGTGCGGTGGTTAGAGCTGAAAGCCCTTCTCGGCACTCTTCTTCCTTCTTCGCCTTGAATGTATTTAAATGTAAACTGCTCGACTTATTTAATCTGTATATACTCTTCTTGATCTTAATGAACTGATTTTCTATTCCCGCATTTCCCATGTGACCGGATAGTATTTCTTCAAAAACTTCCCATTGATTGGTAATTTATGAACTAAACCGGTCCGGTCTCTAAGATGATATGCCCCTTTGCCGTATACTTTATGCACAACAAACGGCCCTTCCCAATTTGGCGACCATTTGCCGAACCTAGGGTCTTTTAGTCCTACGGGCAACACCGTTTGCCAAACTAATTCACCATCGCCGAATGTTTTCTGTCGTACTTTTTTATTATAAGCTCGCTCGACAATCCGTTTTTGTGCCACCAGCAAGTTATTAGCATCAAGTCGTGCTCCTTCTAAATCTGCTAACTCCTGTCTCATAGACTGATCATATTCGACGCTGAACAGACTACTTTGTTCAATTAGTCGCAACGAATTTATGCTTAACTCGACTGGTAACATTGCGTCCTGTCCGTAGGTTAGTGCATACGGGGTTGTCCCAGTCGCCGATCGGGCTTTTCCTTTATTATTTTCTCGAGAATGCCGATCAATACTTTATTACTTGCCTCGACCTGCCCATTTGCTTGTGGGTAATACGGTGTAAACTGTTCAAGCCGAATTTTCAAACTTGCAGTATACTCTCTAAACCTCTCGGCTGTAAAGATTGTGCCATTGTCGGTTATGATTGTTTCTGGTACGCCGAATCTTGTCACAATGTGTTCCTCCATAAAGTCGCAAACCTCTTTAGATGTTAGCTCGGCATATGATTTCGCTTCGACCCACTTAGTAAAGTAATCGGTTGCTACTGTTATCCATGCGTGCTTGGCAGCCCCGGAAGATGGCGTGATTTTGCCGATCACGTCCATGCCCCATCCTCTAAACGGCCATGGTTTAATGACTGAATGCAACGATTCGGCTGGGACCCTTTGTAAAGGCCCGTGAATCTGGCACTGTATGCATCCTCGTGCAAACTCGATACAATCCTTTAGTATTCTCGGCCAAAAATAGCCGTGTCGTCGAAGTAGCCATCCCATTTTTCGTCCGGATTGATGAGCTCCACAAACCCCTTCATGGACTTTTGTAATTGCCTGAACACCCTCTTGGGGGCCGAGGCATAGTAGTAGTAAACCATCCTCGCCTTTTCGGTATAACTCATTTTGATACATGACATAGTTCGTGGCGTGAACTCTTGTCTTGCGATCGTGTTTACCATTGGGATTGTCGAGATACTGCATAATGGGCTTTCTCCAGTCATCTGGCATTGCCTCGACAGCGCAAACATCTATAGGGTCGTCTCGATCTACCAACGAAGGTAAGGACATGATTCTTGTACGTATCACGTTGTCGCGCTGAAGAATTTGTTGGTTAACCGGGGCCGGGTATAGTTGTCGCAACACGGGTATTTCTCGGCCTAGTTTGCCCCCCAGGAGTTGTGCGCCGGAGGCGATTTGAGCCAATTCGTCTGCGTCAGTATTATGACTCCGGGAAATATGTGTAAAAGTAATATTGTCGAAGGATTCGGCTAAATAGCTGGCGACCATGTGGTAGGGTGTCAGGGTACAACTCATGCATCGAAAAGAACCATTAAGTTGGTTGATCACAAGTTCGGAGTCGCCGAGGACGAGGGCACGGGTCGCCCGTAAGTCATGAAGGACTCCAAGGCCGATGATAAGGGCTTCGTATTCAGCCTGGTTATTGGTGCATTCAAAATCCAGTTTGAGCGAAAAATACCAACGATCGTGGCTTGGGGATTGGATGACAATTCCAACGCCAGCCGAGGATGAAGTACTTGAGCCGTCAAAGTACATCGTCTAGTGGCTATCGCATGTTTGAACCATGCCGATGTCGACGTCGTTGCCCCCAAAACCATATGAGGAAGGGTGTTGAGCAAGGAAATCAGCTAGTGCCTGGCCTTTGACAGCTTTCTGGGCCACGTACTGCAAGCTAAATTCGGACAACGCCATTGTCCACTTCCCAATTCGGCCTTTTACGATTGGTCGAGTGAGCATGTAGCGGATGACGTCGGTTTGAGCAATGACTTGGGTGACCGATGGGAGCATGTAATGCCTAAGCTTGGAGGCTGCGAAAAATAAGGCTAGGCACAGTTTCTCTACGGCGGGATAATTGATCTCTGGTTGGGTGAGATCTCGACGGCGGGATAATTGATCTCTGGTTGCGAAAAATAAGGCTAGCCTGCTCTCGTCCGGCGTCGTTGTCTTACGTGAGGAGGCAGCCGATGGACTCTTCGGCCGTCGAGATATAGAGCTTAAGAGGCTTACCGCGCTGAGGGGGAACGAGGACAGGTGGTTTCATGATGGAGACTTTGATTTACGTAAACGCCGCCTGATGCGCGTCGTTCCACACGAATTTATCTGAGTCCTGGAGTTGCAAAAGCGTAGAAAACGCTTTCATTTTACCCGCCGAGTTGGCGATAAATCGGCGTAGAAAATTTATCTTACCGAGTAAGGACTGGAGTTGTTTCTTCGTCGTTAGGGGTGAGGCATTGATGATTGCACGTGCCTTATTGTCATCCACTTCAATCCCACAGTGATGCACGAGGAAGCCTAGAAAATTACCGGCTGACACGCCGAAGGCACATTTGGCAGGATTCATTTTGAGGTTGTGCTGACGCATGCGGATAAAAACCTGTCGGAAATTGTCCAGATGTGCATGCCTGCGTTTAGATTTGATTACAACATCGTCGATGTAAACTTCGATGATGGTTCCAATTAAATCATGAGAGATGGTGTTCATTGCTCATTGATATGTGGCGCCGGCGTTCTTGAGGCCGAATGGCATGACAACCCATTTGTATGTGCCGAGTGCCCCCGGGCAGCGAAATGCAGTCTTGTGGACATCGGCTTCGGCAATGAAAATTTGGTTGTATCCGGCATGTCCATCCATGAAAGAGAAGATCGCATGATTCGCTGCAGCATCAATTAACAAATCCGAAATCGGCATTGGGTACTCATCTTTGGGAGTTGCCAGATTCAGGTTTCGGAAGTCGATACAAATGCGCAATGCACCACTTTTCTTTAAAACAGGAACGATATTTGCCAACCATTCAACGTATCGAGCGGTCCGAATGAACCCTGCTTCTAAGAGACGAACAAGTTCATCCTTGATGCCGAGTTGCACTTCGGTCGAGAATCGTCGAGGGGGTTGACGGAAAGGTTTACACCCAGGTTTAATGCGTAACTCATGCTCGACGAGAGTGCGATCTAAACCGGGCATCTCGTGGTAACTCCAAGCAAAACAATCTTTGAACTCCTCGAGCAGAACACGAAGTTCGGCTTTCATAAGTTGGGGGAGCAAAGCACTAATAAATAAAGGCCGTGGGTCATCGGCCGTCCCAACATTAATTTCTTCCAATGGGTCCTTCACTTGGGGCCGATTGTCTTCGAGCTCGGCCGGGGCTGCTTGAATTTTGTCAAGAGGTAAGACAGGACCATTATCTCATTCGGCGAGGAACTCTACGAGGTTAACGCCTGAATTTGGTTGTTTAGAGATGGTATACCAATGGGCCAGCAGTTGTTCCATAATAGATGAAACCACGGCCCGACGTTGTTCCCTGTTGGTGTCAGACATCGGGGTCGGAGATGAAGTCAGCTAACCCGAGTCTCGCCGAATCCTGGTGGACAGTTTCGGCGCCAACCTCAATAGCTTTCTGAACAGAAATCTGAGTTGGCCGTCCTTCATCGTTGAAACCTTGTAAGGTGATGTAGCCGACGTGGTCATCATAATACCGCCCTTGGATCATGTTAGTTTCGAAGGGCTGAACATCGGCCGGCTGAACAATGACCGATTTACCGTCCCAAAAAATGAGCACTTGATATAATGACGAAGGAATACAGCTGGTTTGATGAATCCAGTCTCGACCGAGCAGTGCATTATACTCGGTCTTGCAGTCGACGATGAAAAAGGCAGTCATATGGTTACGGCCGGCGATGTTTACTGCTAAAGGAAGCACTCCTTTGGTCTGAGACTTGTCACCGACAAAACTACTCATGGTTATTCCTGAAGGAATGAGTTCGTCAGTAGATCGTCGTAAGGCTCTCATTATAGATACTAGGCATGATGTTGACTGTTGCTCCGCAATCGACGAAAATCTTGGAGATTGGGTAACCTTCAATATGGGCCGTGACATACAACGGTTTTAAATGTTGAAGGTTAGCCGAAGAGGGACGGGGGAACAAGATGTCCAAGGCTGTTTTAAGCTTTTCATTGCCGTTAGTGGGCTCGTCGTCAGGAGTGACGAAATCAACTTGTGTTGCTTCTTTGGCGACCACATCGCCGTCCAAGAAACTTGGATGGTGTGTGGTCTGCTGAAATTCGGCAGGCAGAACATGAACCATACTGATTTCCATATTTTCAAGGACTGAAGGGCCCATTAGATCCTGGTCGTCTTCCTCCGGAGCGAAGAGGACTATATCATTGTGCGCCGGAGCATTTGCGACCAGTTCGCTGTGTATCTCAACATGGTCAGACGCTTGAGTCACACAATCCGACGTTGTATTTTGGTGACTGTTGTCTGCGGACTTGCATACATCTGGCGTCGGGGTCTGCTCCTGCCGTGTCTGGCGAGCTCGTTCCTCATAGGCGATCCGGGCGTTCCTGGTGTCCAAGTAAGCGTCCAATCGTTCCACCCGTTTTATCTCATCGGCTATCAAACCGAACAAGGAAACGGCCGAAAAGACTTCGAAATGGTATCGAAGGTATTGAAGGTCCTCGAGAGAGAAAGGGAGCTCGGCTGTGTCAATGTCTGTGTAGGGATCGACCTCGAAGCCGAGAACTTTATCTTCTCGAATGTGCTGGAATCTAGCTTTCATCGCCACATCGGTGGTTTTCTGGATGATCTGCTCGGCATCGGGGCAAGTTAATGCCAGGTCAAGAGCTTCTTGGCAAGCTTTGGGCAACCCATATAAATCATTGGCGGAATACCTTTTATGAAACTCTTTCATATATTCCAATGATTCGCCGAGGAATGGGGGATGTAAGTTTCACCGCACTTTGACGATGGGTTTTCTTGGCGGCAACGGGGGCAGTTGGCTTCCGGCCTCTTTCTTAAATTGCTCGAAACGAGCTGTCATTTCGCCAGGCCGAAGAAGAAGTCTGATCCGCTTCTCGGCTGCTTCAATGGTAGTTTCGAAGTCTCAATTGGTTTCCTTTTGCCCTTGTAATTCCGCCATGATTGTCGGGGTTGGCCGATCATCTCCACTCCTTGCCGTTCCTTTCGGCTGCCATTTAGTGGCCGAAACAGGCTGGGCCACCTGTCATCGAGCCAGACAATCTATTCGCTGACGTCGACGTTTCTGAGATTTGGACAGCGCGGTATACATGCCAGCAGGGGAATTATAGCTATATCAACGTTGATCACGTGGTTCAGGCGGCTTAAAACTTCTTGGCTTCGATGATGAACTTGAGTTGCTGGAGTTACATGAATAATACTCCTCGTTATAAAATGGTGCGTCGAAATCAAGACATCGTCTGACCGAGGTAGAATCATCTGTATGTTGCTTAGGGTCGAGTCTTTCGAATACTTTGACGCGCTGTCCTTCACTTGGTTTCTTTGACGGTGCTGCCGAGATCGTCGATTGTGGTCGAGGTATCGGCGTTTGAGGCAACTTCTCCTTGGGCTCGGTTAACATGACGCGTGCTTTACAATTACTGCACAAGACTATCGGCCCGTCGTTTTCCTCATCGCTGGAGTCTGACATGGATTGAACTATTGCTGGTCCTGAGACTTCAGTAGGTGGTGCATTGGAAAATAGATCCATCTTGAGTCGGGGCTGAGCTTTTTTCTTGATGATGTGTTGCACTGGTGCAAGCTCGATCTTCTTTTTCCCTTTACTTTTAGGCAAACGAGCGTCTACCATGCCAACTGTTGCCGCAGGGAATGGGTCCGTATCGACCGTCATGCGTTTTTCAGGAAATTTTAACTTGCCCTTGTCGATCCAGCTCTGGATATCATCGCGAAATACGATGCAATTGTTTGTGGCGTGCTTGGTCGAGTTATGATATTTACAATATGTCTTCCCTTTAAGCTCCTCGGCCGTGGGAATGTTATGCCCTGGCCGAAGTTTGATGATCTTTGATGATAGCAACTGATCAAAAATTGCTTCGGCCTTTGTAATATCAAAGGTGTAAACCTTTGAAGTTTTCGCTATCCCTTCTGTCGCCGATCGAATTTTGGCATCTTTGGAATTGACTTGAGTCAATGCCTTGCAAATGTATGGTTTATCTATGACTATCTCGGCCGCGTCCACGCTGACGTACTGAGATTCTTCACCTTCGGTCGAAGCATAACTAACTGTGGGATTTTTGTAAATCGTCCATCGGGACGGGGATTTCGAGATCTTCTCCTCTCGGAGTAAATAGTCATATTGCTCGACATGCTGGGCTAATTCATACATATCTTGAAAGTTTGCCCCCAAGAATTTCTTTTTGTACTCCACATCAAAGCCGTTTAAAGCAAGCCTGACAAACTCGACTTCGGGTAAAGGCACTCGACACCAATTCCTGGCTGATTTGAATCTGGCAAGATAATCCATTGGTGACTCATCAGATGCCTGAGCCATCCTTGCTAATGAAGAAACTGACATCTCCATCCCTGGTCGATAAAACTGCTTGTGGAATTTTTCGACCAACTTCTCCCAGTTTTGGACGGAATTAGGAGGGAGGTTGATATACCAGGCAAATGCCGAACCGGTCAATGAAAAGTTGAACAGCCGTAACTTATGAAAGTCACTATTAACATCTTTGCATTGCGCGGTGATACGAGCCATATGTTCCAACGAAGATAGGGACGATTCACCGGCAAAAAGGCTAAAATCTGGGATTTTGAAACCTTTAGGGTATCCGAACGTTTCCACATAAGCTGGATATGGATGGATAAATTTAGGGAACTTCGACCCTTTTTTCATGGCCGAGTCGATCATCCGCTGAACTTCGATCATATCAACGGGTGTTGCTTCTACTCTCTGGTCGGATCCGTCTGACCTACTATTCGATCCTCCTCCTTTTTCCAAGTCAATTGGTTTGAGCCGAGCAGGGATTGACTCGGCCTGTACAATTGGTAACAGATTATTTCTTGGTGGCAAGTGCTGGAGAAGATCGAAAGACTTGCCCTCACTGACCTTACTAACCAGTATTTCGAGCAATTTGGTTTGTTCCTCATTGGTACTGCGTATCACGTCATGCAGTTTATCAATTCCTCGACTAAACGTCTGCTCGACCGTCCGAGACTGCTTGTCAAGTCGTTTTCGAAGAAACGATCTTGTTGGTGGGTCGGATCCTTCACCACCATCCTCGTCGCAATCCTCCACTATCTTTTCATTGAGAACGCAGGTGTTTCTGTTAGGGACTTTTGGACTGCGGAGCTGACCGCCGAGATTAACTTCCCTTTCTCAGCGAGTCGCGCTTGTAGACTCAGGTGTCACGACGCTAAGGGGATTCTGCGCCTGTGGCACACTTTGTCCTATGTTCTGAATTGGCAAATCGGCTGTTGATTTTCCCATAGCTGTTTTCTTTTTTACCGATCGCGTTTCAATTGGCATGAACTTCGTAGTTTAGCACTGGGTCCTACTGGGCGTGCCAAAATGTTGACCCTAAAAACTACCAAGCCTACGTGGCGTTCATGCCGAGTAATCTATAAGCTAACTACATCCTTCGGTGAATGCGGGGCGTGCCAACTCGTCGGTCGAGGAGTAAATTTGTTGATGTTGCGTTGGGTGTGCGGCTGACTTCTGCGTCTTGATATTGCGGCCGAGGAAGGAACACGTCTCGGCCTCTTGGGCTCTCGAACCTGAAGACAAGGTTACTATTCTTACGAAGTTCACGAATCGCCGTCGTCGGATTCGGTCACAGTGATGTTATTCGTCAGAGTAAACTCTCGCCGAATCGACACCAAAGTGTAAGGACACAAATACTCAAAACGAATATAAGTCTTAATAGTGAACGTGGTTCGGCCGTCTGAATGCCGAACTCTAAATCCCACTTGGGAGTATCCAATCATAAACTAACTCGGCGTGCAACGCACCGAGTTCAGTAAACTGTAACACTTCACTTCACCGAGAAGGCTAATGAGATGACCCCAACCAATAAGGATTCGGAAATCCTTCTCGACCGAGACTTGGATAGGTAACCAACCAACCTCGCCGCAGTGCTGTTGATGTCAACGGAAGATACCGCGAGACCGGCTGATTCTACGATGACAGAGCTATCTATGCCGACTTAAGATATCACCGGTTGCTTTCACAGTGTTGTTGATGCCAACGGAAGATGTGTCAGCGAAAAGAGAAAATAAAAAATCTCAAATTGTTGAGAGAGTTTGCGCAAGGCAGTTGTGTGTTGAATTGAAGGGGGTTTGAACGATGCACAACCTCTTCTATTTATAGCAACGGATACCCTCAAGGTCGAGTTAAAACCCTATTTGGACTAGGACTTCTTCTCCTGATCAAATACTAACTCGACCAATCCTATTTTCACTATGATTGTGAACCAGTCCTTTATTGAAACGAATTCACTTCCGGGTTATTGGTTCTGCCGAGACTCCTTATTGCACCAGGACTCGACTTGTTTTGCGTCATGACTTAGCCGTCCTAGGTTTGGAGGCCCACGTACTGAACGATCCATGGCACCCTTGTTCCGAGGCCTTTCGGGCCGAGAATGATTCTATACTCAGCCCAAACTGATATTTTGGGCCCAAACAGCCACGTATCATTATCCGAAAGTACAATTTTTGTGGATGAATTTTTGAGTAGATTTTTAGCCATATGTAGCGCCACATGTCATAATTTTGTATTTTTATGTTTTTAAGTTTATTTTCTTTATTTTTAATAATTTTTGTTAAATTTCATTTTTTTTTTAACAAACGATATTATGCACACTAAAGGGGAGGAGGTGGGCTTTGCCTCACAATGGACTAGCAATAATGTAGTTCAAATTTGCCTTTGGCGAGAATGGAACCTAAGACATCTCACTTACAAGTGAAGAGAAATACCGTTAGACCATAGTACTAAGTGGCATCAAACTGCATTATTATGTAGAATATAGTTAGTAGTGTGGGACAAACTTGGACAGCTATTTCACAACAAACTTAATATTCTATCATAATCTTTAGTGGTGGTTTACTATCTTTTTATTCGAACTATATTCTAATTAATCTAATCTAAAGTACAAAAGCATGGATTCAAATTTGAGGACAGAGAAGAGAGCACACTACTCTAACCAACATGATTAAAGCATTTGCAGTAAGGTTTTTACTTTCAATTTATTGTTCAGGATCGAGTGAATGAATTGTTGGATTCCATTTAACCGATCATTTGATTCTAATGATTATGTGGGACTTGAATATCACATCCACAAACTGAAAGAAAATGACCAATAAATCCGAAAAGAAAAGGAATCCCTAGACCCTTATGAATTTTGCTGTGAAAATTGGAGCAAGACCAAGGCCTGCAAAAATTGCAAGTAAACATTATGCAGTGAAAATTGTTAAATATGAAAATGTGGATAAGAGAAATCATCATAATCCGTTGCAGCATGTTAGTGATTAGATGTCTAAAGAAACAGAGAGATGTACCAACCTAGCCAAATAAGAGACAGTAAAGATCTTCTAGTATGATGATTTGTATAGAAATAGAAGCGAAAATTGCTCGTATTTTTTGTAGTCAAGATTAAGTGTTAGATTAATATGTGGTAATGTTGTAGTGTTGTAAACTTGGCAGCATAACGAATAGAGAGAAGAAAAAATGAACTGCGTCCGCTCTGATATCTGGATGATTCTTCAGCTTCCATCTCTTGTCAATGCTACTAATCCAACATTTTCCCTTTCTAGCAAATCAGAATTAGTAACAAGAAGATAAGTCTTTGGTGAAAGTGATGGTGAAACCATTCGACGCCACTAGTGAAATTTACTGAACAAGCAAAGGAAGAAATACCTAAACGGGTAAAAATCACTTTTGAAAACGAAACCAAAACAAAAACTAGCAAAAGCGATAATCCGGAAGCTGAGACATATAAATCACTTAAACTCTTTCTTGTACACCTAATAGACAAACAAATCATACTATTGTTGTACATGTAACCACCAATCACACATATAAAACCCAAAAAAGTCAGTAACAAAGCTGACTTCTGAAAATTTGAGTATATGTTAATTGAGAGGTTGCTTAATTAACATTCCCAAATAATGGAGTTGTGCAACAAACGTGCATAATAGAGTTGCGGAACCAAAGGAAAAAGCGCACATATAAATTCAAAGATGTGTTACATTCTTGTATTTCGGCCTTTACATCGCTAATGAAGCGTCTTATGGCAGCGAGTCAATGAGATGATGAAGAAGAACCACATGATGGCGATATGGAAGTCACATTCGTGTCTGAATTTTTTCCTTCACATTACTAATGAATTGAGATAAGTTCTTTTGTGATGACCCATTTAGAGCCAATGCATCCTCCAATGTTTGTGTTACTTTCATGACCTTCTTCTGCAAACCATTACCCGATTTTCCACATATCAGACGGTTGATCTTCTCTGCTACCTCCACCCTTCTAACTGGTTTAACCCGATCACAAAGATTGAGTCCAACGCCCCAATCATCAACTACTAGTTTCCTATTAGTGATTTGGTCAGCCACTAGAGGAAAACATAGCATGGGAACACCACACCGCATACTTTCCAGTATAGAATTCCATCCACAATGCGTTAAGAACCCTCCTACTGCTGGATGTGAAAGCACCTCAATCTGAGAGCACCATGGCACCATCAACCCTCTATCTTTAATCTCATCTTCAAATCCGACTGGTAGAATATACGTTTCATCATAACCTGTAGTGTCGGAACGAAGTACCCAGATGAAATTCACTTTACTAAGCAAAAGCCCATGAGCTATTTCGTCAAAATCATCTTTTGTAACTTGAGCATAGCTTCCAAATGAAATGAACAAAACCGAACCATGAGGCTTCTCGTGGAGCCAATGGATGCAGTCAAATTCTGGCATCAGGTTGGTAGCCACGATATTCTTGGTGAGATTATCGGGGAAGACAGGGCCAATTGCATATGTTGGTTGCTTAGCTTGCAAGGCAGAAAGGGACTCAAATTCAAGTTCTTGCACTGTATTACACAAAATAAAATCTGCCCTTTTCACTTGACGAAATGACTTGTAAAACGTTCGGAGCATTGGGGAAAATAAATCTGTTGATTGGATGCGTGACATCAAGTCCTTTGGTTCAATTGCTTTCACGCCAGGTATGTAATCAATGATGTCCTCGCGATTATCTAATAAATCAAGCGACAAAAACAAATGTTTATAACTATATTATGTCATTGTAAAATTCAAACAATAATCCACGCAATATGAGATCTTTATGAGAACTTACCATGAGAACCGAAATGACCATTTTTTTGGAGAAGGTCCAAGTGATAGTAGATGTTGAACACTAGAGCTGGTTCAGTCCAGAAGGAAATATGGATAAGGTTGTACTTATTGGCTATGGTTGCTGACCATGATTGGAAAGTATCAACAATCAAACAAGTGATTGAGGGGTCAGATTGGACTAAATTTCCAACAAGTTCATCCACGTGGGCAGGGAAGACATGCAAAGCACCCTCAAGAGATTGGTCGAGGTTCTGGATTCGGTCGAAAGCTAGTGGAAATCCATCACTCACTGTTGTGTACCGTATGTCTAGACCGGATTTACGCGCCGTGGCAAAGATATCGTCTTCTGTGTTGTCGTTGGGTTGTGACTTGAGTATGTGGTGGTGGATATATTGGGTGTTGACAAAAGTGATGGTGAAGCCCTGTGAAGCAAGCTTCGTGGCCAGATGTGTCAATGGGGTTACATGGCCTTGGAGAGCAAGAGGCACCATGATTGCATGAGGGTTTGAGGCTTTGTCCTCCATATCTCTCTCTCTCTCTCTCTCTCTCTCTCTCTCTCTCTCTCTCTCTCTCTCTCTCTCTCTCTCTCTCTCTATCTATATATATATATTGGTGTTTCTGAGGATGTAGGCAAGTGAGATGAACTGAAAAACACATCTTAATTGTGCGATCTCTGTGATGTGTGGACAGATGACTGCCATTTGTTTTTTGACAAACGATTGGATAATATATACACTCACTTCATCTAAACTACAGAAAGGAGGATTGGAACTTGGATTCAGAGTTGAAACAAATTGCTCTAGCTAACTTGGCTAAACTCAGTTCTGCACACGAGTTGACTGTCATTCAGTCAACTAATTGTAGTATATAAGATAAAATAGTCTGCATTATCTTCTGTTTCTATGTACACACAAAGTTTGGGACTTATCTTTAGAATAAGGGTGGGGGAGAAAGCAACAAAAATTAGTTTTTTTTTCTTGGATGGCTTACTTAATTTGCTCCATAATTGAACAAGGTGCACCCACCACCTTATTCCTTTTGCTGAATATATATGTATTGAGACAAACTTGCACAACTCTTTCACATTCACTAACCAACAAGGCAACTAATTAAAAGAGAAAAGAACAACGTACACTGAACATAGTTTCGATTATTTTTCACCACTATTCATTATTTTTCATACTTATTACTTGACGACGGAAGTTGAAGTTCCACCAATGACACTAATTCGGAATTTATTGGCAGTTGAACCCCTTTATTTCTTTCTCTTCAATTTGTTTTATTCGATTATGACAGAGAGGGATATGCAGATACGCCGAGAGGAATTGTAAAAATGAATATATATACACACACATTAGATTCAATGTGTTTGAAATTACTGGATTTAATCCGTTCCAAATTGATGTATGCAAGAAATAATTTGAAATCTATTTGTTCCTTTTACTTTTGTCCAAATCTGGATTTAATAGTCTAAACAAACAATTTAGCCTTATAATGTCATCCAAGTCCCAGAATTTGAAATCACTTTAAGTTTCCATTATCATGCCTGAAAAACTGTAAAACAATCAGTTTTAAGTTCGTACAACGGTTTAGATTCGAACTAATGAAATGGCCGGCATCGGCTTATGTGTTCTAGGCCGTTGGATAAAGGAGCTGTTAAGATAATTTTCAGTTATCTATTAAGAGTTCTTGGAATTATTTTGACATTTTTCTGTGCATGAGATATGGGATAAAAACAATCTGAAGCATCCAATAGGATAATTCTTTTGTTGGTAGATAAAGTTCCAAAAAAATTAGGGGATAAAGTTCCAGGAGGTGCGGTGCAATCGAATTGTTTCCACAACTTATCATCAAAGGCATTCATGTACCTATAAATTCAAAGTTGCAGGCAATGAAAAAGGACCTTCAACTCCACATACAAATCAACGTTCTAAGCAAAACCCTCTCACACTCTTGAAAAAATACTAACTGCACTACTAACAAGTCAACACAAATTCATTTTGGTTAAACAGGTTTAGAGTTGACAGCCTACAGATGATTACAGTTTGGTTAAACAAAATTTTCCAGATGCAACTGGCGAAGGTGACAGTTTGGTTAAACATCACTAGAGTCGTAGGTTCAGCTTGGCTTAAGAGTCCTGATAGTTTGGTTAAACAATAGGTCCTTTTCTTTCAACTGGTTATCTTTCTCAATTCTCTACCGGTGAATTGTCTTTGATTCTTTCAAGAACGAGGCCACTTCATTAACTTTCTTCGCGAAGTAGAGTGTTCTATGGTCGGATATTCCCAAGTGACATTCAATGTTCGTCATATCCACAGTCAATCCACTTTCACCATAAAGACACTCATCTCCTTTAAATATCTTTGTCTCTACAGTTTTTGGTTAAACATCACTAGAGTCGTAGGTTCAGCTTGGCT
The DNA here is from genome assembly GCA_035220775.1 of Malus fusca. NCBI lineage: Eukaryota > Viridiplantae > Streptophyta > Magnoliopsida > Rosales > Rosaceae > Malus > Malus fusca. The sequence goes on from CM069070.1 coordinate 18,470,524, forward strand.
TAGGAGTCTTGATAGTTGGTTAAACAACATGTCCTTCTTTTTCAACTGGTTATCTATCTCAATTGTCTGTCGGCGAACGAGGTCACTACATTAGCTTTCTTGGCAAAGTAGAGTGTTCTATGATCGGATATTCCCAAGTAGCATTCAGAGTTCGGCATATCGATATCAACAGTCGATCCACTTTCACCATAAACACATTCATCTCCTTTAAATATCTTTGCCTCTACAGTCTAATTCTAGTTCGGCGCACCTATATTCTCACTAATATAGTCAAAGAGGCCAAACCCGGTGTAGAATATCCAAAACTTCGTAATGAGTTGCACAACCTTGTCTTCAATTTATAGAATCCAAGGCCGCGAGTGTTTCTTCATCAGCCGAGGTCGCCTGATTCAGGAGTCAAGAGCACATTTATCACACTACCACACTCATAAGTATTCGGCCGTCCAACGTAAATTCCAAACTAACTGTTGATGTTTGCCTTAAACTATTAAACAAACACAAATAAATGCCAGTTGAAGATGGCGTGGGTGGCATTCATCTTAGACCAAGCATGAGCTACCAATGTTTGTTCAAACCAAGCACCACCTTCAATTAATGTGGTCGATATAATCAAATTCATCTCCACTATGCATTAACATTAAACAATTCATAGTAGAGATTTATAAAATGATGACTTCTGAGTTGCAGGGGGCAAAGTGAGATCAAAATCGAGTTCTAGGGGGCAAAGTGGTATCAAAATCGAGTTATGTGGGCGTAGGTGAAAATAAGCCTATGATATTAAATTTACCCACCCACGTGACCATGTTAGCAACACTGACGACTATTTGACAGAAGAAACGTAAACATGGTAAAGCGTTACAAATTTTAAGGTTTAAGGAGTAAAGCAATAACTTTTGAGTTACAGGGAGTAAAGTGAGATCCAAATCAAATTCTAAGAGGCGTAGCTAAAAATAAGCCTTTAGAATTTTATAAGGTCCCTTAGAGGCCGGGTTTGACTTTGAAGGTTTAGGGTTTTAAAAGATCCATCAAGGTTTGGGGCCAATCATTTTGGTTAAGGGTTTTAGAGGTCTTTGGGAGGGTGCAGATAGGTCTGGTAATTCATGACACGACCCGATAACCCGACACGACACGAAATTAACAGGTGTTCGGGTCGACACGATAACGAAACGGGTCGTTATAAGCACATGTTAAGATAACGGGTTGGTTCGGGTATACACGTGGGTAACACGATACACGATAAGCAGAATATTAATTTAATAATTTTATAACCCTAAAAAAATACTATAATAATTATATATATTAATTTAACAATTTTATACCCCTAAAAACTATAATAATTATATATATATATATATATATATATATATTAAATTAACTATAATAATTATAATAATTATATATACTATAATAATTATACCCCCAAAATATTAACTATAATAGTTATATATATATATATATATATTTTTAATTTTAAATTGAATTTTATACCCCTAAAAACTATAATAATTATACATACAAAATAAATAGATTTAAATCTACTTAATAAATAAATATATACACACACACACACACCATTGAACTTCATGGGATACGAATTATACGAAACTAATTTCAACGATTCAACCGTCAAACTTGTTTGTATATGCTTCAAGATCGCATCAGCAAAAAATTACAAAAAACAAACATTCACAGATCAAGTAACGAGACAAAACTTTTTGACGGTTATAAACGAAAAATCACGATTTAACGGTTATTTTAACTCCGATTTTGATGATTTTTTACAGCTACACTCCTTGACCCTATATGAATACAATGAATGAATTCGATCTTCAATTTAAAATATTTACACTAGGGGATACCACAAAATCTTATGTTATACTTGATGAAAGTATGAATAAACTCTTAAGTGTTAGTGAATCTATTGTTTTGATGGGATACACATTCTACGAAACTAGTTTCAACGATCCAACCGTCAAACAAGTTTGTATATACTTCGAGATCACATACGCCAAATATTTCAAAAAACAAACATTCAGAGATCAAGTAACGAGAACTTTTCGACGGTTATAAACGAAAAATCACGATTTAACGGTTATTTTAACTCAAATTTTGATAATTTTTTACAGCTACACTCCTTGACCCTATATGAATACAATGAATGAATTCAATCTTCAATTTAAAATATTTACACTAGTGGATACCACAAAATCATATGTTATACTTAATGAAAATATGAATAAACTCTTAAGTGTTAGTGAATCTATTGTTTTGATGAGATACGCATTTTGCGAAACTAGTTTCAACGATCCAACCGTCAAACTTGTTTGTATATGCTTCGAGATCGCATACGCCAAAAATTGCAAAAAACAAACATTCAGAGACCAAGTAACGGGACAAAACTTTTCGACGGTTATAAACGAAAAATCACGATTTAACGGTTATTTTAACTCCGATTTTGATGATTTTTTACATCAACACTCCTTGACCCTATATGAATACAATGAATGAATTCGATCTTCAATTTAAAATATTTACACTAGTGGATACCACAAATCTTATGTTATACTTGATGAAAGTATGAATAAACTCTTAAGTATTAGTGAATCTATTGTTTTGATGGGATACGCATTATACGAAACTAGTTTCAACGATCCAACCGTCAAACATGGTTGTATATACTTCGAGATCGCATAGGCCAAAAATTGCAAAAAACAAACATTCAGAGATCAAGTAACAGGACAAAACTTTTCAACGGTTATAAACGAAAAATCACGATTTAACGGTTATTTTAACTCCAATTTTGATAATTTTTTATAGCTACACTCCTTGACCCTATATGAATACAATGAATGAATTCGATCTTCAATTTAAAATATTTACACTAGTGGATACCACAAAATCTTATGTTATACTTAATGAAAATATTAATAAACTCTTAAGTGTTAGTGAATATATTGTTTTGATGAGATACACATTTTTCGAACTAGTTTCAACGATCCAACCGTCAAACTTGTTTGTATATGCTTCGAGATCGCATATGCCAAAAATTGCAAAAAACAAACATTCAAAGATCAAGTAACAGGACAAAACTTTTCGACGATTATAAACGAAAAATCACGATTTAACGATTATTTTAACTCCGATTTTGATGATTTTTTACAGCTACACTCTTTGACCCTATATAAATACAATGAATGAATTCGATCTTCAATTTAAAATATTTACACTAGTGGATACCACAAAATCTTATGTTATACTTGATGAAAGTATGAATAAACTCTTAAGTGTTAGTGAATCTATTGTTTTGATGGGATACGCATTCTACGAAACTAGTTTCAACGATCCAACCGTCAAACATGTTTGTATATACTTCGAGATTGCATATGCCAAAAATTGCAAAAAAAAAACATTTAGACATCAAGTAACGGGACAAAACTTTTCGACGGTTATAAACGAAAAATCACGATTTAACGGTTATTTTAACTCCGATTTTGATGATTTTTTACAACTACACTCCTTGACCCTATATGAATACAATGAATGAATTCGATCTTCAATTTAAAATATTTACACTAGTGGATACCACAAAATCTTTTGTTATACTTAATGAAAGTACCAATAAACACACTAGTGGGTCACTTTCATTAAGCTTTGAGTTCCATTGGCAAGGTTTAAACTTTTGAGAAAGGCTTCACAACCTTGAAAACAAAAACGCTTTCATTTTGCAGATCCTTGCACATTTAATATTTGTAATAGATTAGTAGTGTATGGATGTATTTTTTATGAGGCTCCTATTTTCGAGTGTAGATGTAGTACTTAAACGACAAATGTGTTTTAATGTTTTGAAGTAATATTTATGTGACAATGTGTGGTATGTGCAAATTTAAGAAAAAAAATATATTTTTCTTAACGGGTCATAACGGGTCGGGTCACTTTACCCGTTGGGTAAAGTGACCCGACCTGTTAAGGACCCGTTAAGATAACAAGTGTGACACGACACGACCCGTTAAGATAACAGGTGTTGCACGAAAACGACTGACACGACCGGTTTGCTAGGCCTTGGTGCAGGTCACAAATTTTGGGCGAAGCCCAAATTTTAGGAACTAGATCCTACACCCAAGCAATTAACATAGTGAAACATTTTTCTTCTAAATAAGTTCTTACGTATGCATGTTAGTCACAATTCCTTGGGAAAATTAATGGCTATGGTCTCATAGCATCTCCAACGGGGATCCTAAATGGGGTCCCTACAATCGTATAATCGTAAATATAAAGACAAAAGGTTTTCAATAGGTCAGAATATAAGTCCTCAAGTATCTAAATATGTAAGGACATGCCTGATACCTCAAAGAAATTATCAAATGTGATGATTGTAAATAGAGACTCAAAGAGTGGGCCATTATTGATTTTGAGTGGGAAACAACCCCACCCAAGTGGGGATGCCTTCTCTTTTTAGGAATGATGCACATCAGCTTCTCTTTGGTTTTTCTCTTCCAACCGTTGAGATAGCTTTTCAGTTGTTATCAATGATCGCAATACTCCATTTCGGGAATGCACTATAAGAACCTTCCATTGCAGACAATATTCATTCAGGACCCAAATATTCCCTTAAAGTCCCTAAGACCATCTCCAACCCATGGGATAAAGCTTAAAATATAAGCTTTAAACCCCCCCCCCCGGGCGCGCCCTGAAACCATCTCCAACCATTGAGCTAAAATAAGTCTCGGGGAGAAAATATATCTTTGGGCTAGATTCCCCCCAGGATTTAAGCCTGGATTAATTTATTCTGGACCCACCAAACTGTCATATTTCAATTTTTGTTTTGTTTTTTTACTTATAATCTAACAGCTATGATCGGATGAGATTAAATCTAATGGTAAAAAAAATTGACGGCCCAAAATTAAATCTAACATCTAAAATTATTTAAATCAAATTTAACTTAAAACTTTATAAATACCTATGTATTTGTATGAATTGTAATTACTTATCAAAATTTAAATATTTTTAGATTAAAATGTTCATAAAAATAAATTAGAATAATCTACATAAATTTTAATTTCAAAAAAATTACCGAAAAAAAAAATTAGGCTAAAATTATTATTTAATAATCTCGGGCTAAAATTTTAAGTCATAAGGATTGGAGGAGAAAAAAAGTTTTTAGGTTATGACTTAAAATTTTCTCGCTTAAATTTTTAAATTTTATTCCAAGGGTTGGAGGGTCTAAATGACACACCCCGTCCCGAAGGAGGGCGTGCTGGCCGTCACGTGAGAGTGACGTAACCATTTACACAGTTCGGAAGCTTTAAAGAATACAATTACTAAGATAGAAACCCCCGAGGGTGAGTCCTACTTTTGTGAATTCTGTCAGAACGCCGTTGGGTTCCTCGTGGCCACCAAAGCTCTGCTAACTTGAACCTGGAGGGGCGCAAAACAAAATTGAGTGGGTCAGCAAAACAAAGCTTTTCAAAAATCTTTCATTTAACACATTTCTAACCCCTCGCTGTAAAACCTGTATACTTTCCCAGAAAATAGTATAATAGCATAATACTTTCATAAATCTCAAATCATCAATTTTTTCTCAAAAGCCAGAAAGTATGCCATGTTATAAAACTTTCAAAAACCGATAGAATGATGCATCAATGTAACAGGTGAAATGATGAATTAACCGGAGACCCTGCAGTTGGTCCTATACGATTAATTCTATAGCTCAACATCCAATCTAACCGGAGTCACCTCGGTGACCTGTACGGTCCAACTCTGCACGTCACTCGGAACTACATATAGTAGTCTGTACGATGACAGGTGTATAAATACGCTCTAGTGCTTCTCTCATCAATCATCAGCGCGCATAACTAAGGTCACCCACTAGTCGGAATCACATCTAATGATCTATACGACTAGCATGTTGGAACCCTCACATGGTCTGTACGACATCCACCTACTTGGATCCAAGGTGAGCGTGCGGTGTGGTGAATAATAATATAAGCACTAACACCTAGGGGCATGTTATGAGCTATCAACGTCATGCACATCATCAATGATTCACATAAATAACATAAACTCACCTGACTTACCTGTGCGTCCATAGCACCAATTCATATATATATGCATCAATTATCAATTCATATATCTCATGTCATTCATATCATGCATGCATGGCATTTTGGAAACACACTTTCATTAAAACTCAATTTCTGGGAAAATTCATAGTATATAGGTATAAACAGAAAATACTGCCCACTCACCTGGAGTTCGCCCTACAACTCCCTAGCACAATACGCCAAGGCGTCATGACGATCGGCGCCTAAAACAATAATCAAATCCAACCTTAGAATTCATATCGATAGAATATATAACTTATATAAAATACATCACTACGAAGTTCGATCCGGAAGATCTGCCACTCAGATTTTAAATCCATAACTTCCAGAGGTCCACAATATATCTCTAGGACAACATCCTAAAATTTCATTACCATCCAACGGTCGGATCTCCGTCAATTAACAAAACTAAGTGACGGTTAACATTCTATATTATGGACTTACAACTCCAATTCCGGAAGATCCGCAAATCGGATTCCCAATCCGTAAATTCCTATAATCCTCAAATATTACGTATTACAACGTATCAAAGTTTGGTGACGATCCAACGGTCGGATCGTCAATTCACATTTTCACCTAAATGCGAAAACTATAAAACGTTATTTAAAGCACCTAACCAACAATTCTTAATAACTTCTCATACGGTGCTCAAATTGGGTATATGAATATACCACATCGACCTACTCGACGTCACAGACGTCGCATAATTTTTAGAACAATTTTTGGAGGCCCCACGCGCCCCCACGCGCCAGGACAGGCACGGGGACACGCGCCCCACGCGCATCATCCCCTACCTCAGGCTCGCCGGACTGAACTTTCCGGTGGTCGGTTTCCGGCCAACCTTTGAACTCCTTGTTCTCCTTTGTTTTTCACCCATTTTCTTCGTATAATATATCAATTTGAAGCCCTCAACATGTAGAATCACAATAGACTAGTTTAAGGCTCTAAAAATCAAGAAATCTCACCGGAAAAATTCCAAGAAATTCGGCCAAACTTGAGCCACGTGATCCCGACGTCCAAATCCTTCAAACGAAGTACTCCGAGCCTCCTTGGAACCTCACTAAGCTCACTACAAGCTTAGAATTCCCTGAAACACAACATTTTACGTTCGCATGAACAGTGACCAAAAATGGAGGTTCGGGTTTCACGTGATTCCGAAGGTTTCACTTCCTAAAACTAGTACCAAACGACTCACAACGTCTCAAGGATGAAGATACATACCTTGGTTGCCTCGATCCGTTGAGTTTTGGAGATTTTTGGGTGTGGCCGTACGTTTGGGTGTGTAGAGAGAGAGGGAGTCGGGATGGAAGAGAGAGAGAGAGGCTACGGGAATGAGAGGGAGAAAGAGTTTGTGATGTCCAAAACAATCCCCACCATCCATTTTTTCTAATCCCTAATCAACATAACCAAAATCACATTAAAGTCAACTTACCTTATAATATATTCTTCCAAAATATAACTAAGATTAACCAAATAATGTCACACCCCCACGAACCTTAATGCTCGTTAAGGGCCATCTCGTCATTTCACATTCCCGTCAAATGCACCTCCGGGACGGGCTGTGACACTAAATGAGTCTTCAAAGTTAGTAGTGAGAGTCCATTGAATGGTAGAGTTGCCATTGTTATCATTTTAACTAGCAAACTTAGTTTGACTTTTCAACTACTACCTAAACACTAAAGTTATTTGGTTACTAAACTAAAAACTCCAAACAACCCTTCCACCCACCCCCTAAATTTTTTTTTTTTTTTTTTTGGTAATCTTTATTAAAAGCAGGGATTACCTTGGTGGTTAGAAACTATTTCTTCAATCTATTACATTCATCCTCTTCTTAATATAATATAGTGTAAGAATATTGCTTATAATAAAAATATGATTAGTTTGACAAAAATGGAACCAAAACACCTTTTTTGAGACATGAAAAAAAAATAAAATCCTAACACATTGCTAGTCGGACCATTTTTTTGGTCACGAATGTTCTATGTCGATTAAGTGATTAACGTATTTAGACCGTACAATAGCTTTTAGTTGAACAATCTCCACATTTGCGGCTGCCTTTGGATTATAATTTTTTTGTTAACGGCTGCGATTGTATAACAAGACGTTGAGATAAAAATTAAACATAAATAAAAAAATTAAAAAATAAGTCGGTTTTCCGTTTCCTACAAAGGAGAGATGAAAAATAAAAACCAAATTACCAGCCTGTAATTATTAAAATAATAAATTTGTTAAAGCCCAATTTCCAATTTCCAATTTCGTAGGGGATATTTGGGCTATACTGGTTTTGTTTAGTCAGAGCCCAATAAGAACTCAGATTAGAACATTCTAGAATTAAAAAAAAAATGCAGATTGGCTTTTAGGTATAAAGCCAAAATTATTAGTTAATTTTTTAGAGTCATCCAATGAAGAGAATAACGAGAATTTCTCTCCATATTCTCTTTGTTCATTTATCTCTTTGTGGATGATTCATTTTATATGGACAAATAAGTAGACATGGAACAAATTAAGGATCCTTAATAATATATTTAGATCAATTATAGCCAGATTATCGACCCTGAATCGTATTCAGATCATCAAATTTAACTTGTATATCCATATTTGATAAACATCGAACGCGAATCAAATCAGATTGCTTTTAGATCTAATTTTTCAAGCAAAAAAAATAAAATATCATTAGTAATTTTATTCTATGATTATATCTATCTATTTTAATTTTATAAAGGTTTTTTTTAGCTAAAATGGTTTCTGAGATTTGCATAACTTCTCACTTTGGTCCTTGAGATTTGAAACCAATATAAGTGGTCTCTAAGTTTGTCCACAATCAATCATTTTGGTCATTCCGTGAAAAATCTTCATAAAATAAGGGTAAAATAACAAAAATATCCTCAATTTTTGTCAAATCATTTTGGCCTATGTTTATTAAATTAAGGGCAATTTTGTTATTTTGATCATTGTTTAACATAATTTTTCACCTAAGAACAAAAATGATTGATGATGGATAATCTTAGGGACAACTTATATTGATTTCAAATTTAAGAGATCATAGTGAAGTGTTATACAAATCTCATGGACCATTTTGGCTTAGAAAACCTTTTATAAAATTCAAGTTGTATAATAAGAAAATATTATGTGGATTGTGGAAGTGTATTTTTAGTACATAAAAAAGCCTAAGTTATCGTTATACACAACACAAATACCGTATTTATAAAATAATATAAAAACTTAAATAATATGTTATATGAAGTCGAATCAGATTATAACCCTATCATACCAACTTTAATCCATTTTTGAATCCATTTATTATTGGTATCGAATTGTGTTTAGATCGTCGTATTGAAAGTCTCAACACATATCCCATTAATTACCGGTCTAAAAATAAGCAATTCTATTAAAATAAAAAATAAAAAATAAAAAGCAAAAATATTAGATGTACAACAAAAGCTCTATAAATACCAATTTTCACGTTGACTTAGATGAGTGTAATATGAGTGTAATGTGTATGTATAAGAATCAAACACCGTAAATTTTATTTATATTATATTATTATCATAATAATGTGTCGGTTTTGATAAAGATAAGTTTTACACATTAAATTTGGGAGTCGTATACTTGTTATTTATTTTATGAACAGTTATCTTAGTAGACTACGGAACTTTACATTTTACATTATTAAAATCACACTCAATTTTTTCGGTCCACTTCAGAAACAAAGAGAGAGAAAAAAGAATAAGAGTCAAGTTTATATTCGAGAGCCCAAAAAGAAGTAAACCAAAACATTTCTTTCCTAACAAGAAAAGGAGTTAACCTCCCATATAAATATCCAACCCCCAACTCCACAACCCACCAAATTGCTTTCAGCTACTCTTCTGTTCTCGCTTCCAAATCTTCCTTCGACTAAACAAACTCTCTCTCCCTTCGTCGTCCCTTGGTCTCTGCTCCGCCTTCCACCATGACGGATAAGGCTGAATCTTCAGACTCGTAAGTCCCCAGATCCCTCTCTAATCCAACTGGGTTCTACTCGATTTCGATCCATTTCAATTGTTTTTGCGTTTTTTGTTTTTGGATATTTCTGGGTTTTGATGCGATTGTGGTTTTTTGTTGTTATTTTGCAGTAAGGGAACGAAGAGGGACTTCAGTACTGCGATCCTCGAGCGCAAGAAGGCTGCGAATCGGCTCGTTGTCGACGATGCTATCAATGACGACAACTCCGTCGTCGCGCTCCACCCCGATACGATGGAGAAGCTCCAGCTCTTTCGTGGCGACACCATCTTGATCAAGGTTTGATTTTTCACATCATGTTCTATGATTTCTATGTTCCTTATGTATGCGAAAGCAAACTTTTGGATGGAATTTTACTTGCAAGGGCTTTCTAGTTAGGGTTAATGGAAATTTACGATTTAGGTAGTGATTAAAGGCTGTATTTAATCTGGGTTGATGGGTTTTTCTCTATTTTATTTGGGATCTGAGAACTGGGTTGTGTTCTGCTGTCTGAAGTTTTGGGGTTGTTTTTTTTATCAATTTGCCGGGTTTTGATGGTTACGCCTCTACTTTTTCACTGATTACAACTCAAGAGGTATCTATGGAAAAATATCCAAATCAATATTGTTTAATGTTTTTTCCCCTACTTATACCCCTATTAGAATTAGCTTTTGAGGATTTAATATGTATGATATTCGCTCGAATTGAAACTATGCATGCGATGTTGTGGTTTGGTTGGCTTTTATTGTCATTGGCTGTTTGGGTACTGCGCTTTGGTATTAGTAGCGTGAATGCTCTCCGTTCTGCCTAAGCTTCGGTTTGTAAAGAATCACAACTAATGGTTCGTTTATTTTGTTTGGTCCTTAGGGAAAGAAAAGGAAGGATACCATCTGCATTGCTCTTGCTGATGATACATGTGAAGAACCTAAGATCAGGATGAACAAGGTTGTGAGGAGCAACCTAAGGGTTAGGCTTGGGGATGTTGTTTCTGTTCACCAATGTGCTGATGTCAAGTATGGAAAGCGTGTCCACATTCTGCCTGTGGATGATACTATTGAAGGAGTCACTGGAAATCTGTTTGATGCGTACTTGAAACGTAAGTTTCTGTATTAACCCTTTTTATTCTCAGCTGCAACTGGAGGCAAACATGTGAATATTTCGTATATAGTCATCATATTTTTAAAAAGTTTGCTTTTGTTTGGTTACAGTTAGTGGAACTGTTTATCAATCTTTGGATGCATAGCTACATACTATTGCACAAATTGAGAAATAACCGAATCATATTTTTACCTCATTGATACATGGATGCTTAGAAATATGATGTTTCGCTTTTATGTATATGAATCAATAGACAGTGTCGATGTTGAAGAGAATCTTATGACTCATAATTTAACTTACTATGTTTAGATTTAATGACTATATGCTTAGGGGAGAGTGTTTGGGTTATATCATGTTTATAAGTTTCGATTAAAATATACCGTAGCTAGTACTGATAGTTGTTAGAACTAACTGATTTTATCAGTAACTGCTGGTTTAATTCTTTGTACCATTCATTTTTACCTGTTTTCTGGTCTATTTTTTCAGCTTATTTTCTGGAGGCCTACCGTCCAGTGAGAAAGGGTGATCTCTTCCTTGTGAGAGGAGGAATGAGGAGTGTGGAGTTTAAGGTCATTGAAACTGACCCTCCTGAGTACTGTGTGGTTGCTCCCGACACTGAAATTTTCTGTGAGGGGGAGCCTGTGAAAAGGGAGGATGAGGAGAGATTAAATGAGGTTGGCTATGATGATGTTGGTGGAGTTAGGAAACAGATGGCTCAGATTCGTGAATTAGTGGAGCTGCCACTGAGGCATCCTCAGCTATTTAAATCAATTGGTGTGAAGCCACCAAAGGGTATTCTGCTGTATGGACCTCCTGGATCGGGTAAGACTCTAATTGCCCGAGCTGTGGCTAATGAAACTGGGGCATTCTTTTTCTGCATCAATGGACCAGAAATCATGTCAAAATTGGCTGGAGAGAGTGAAAGCAACCTCAGGAAAGCTTTTGAGGAGGCAGAGAAGAATGCACCATCAATCATCTTCATTGATGAGCTTGATTCAATTGCTCCCAAGAGAGAGAAGACGCACGGAGAAGTTGAGAGGAGGATTGTTTCCCAGCTCTTGACACTCATGGATGGGCTTAAATCTCGTGCCCACGTGATTGTTATGGGGGCTACAAATCGTCCGAACAGTATTGATCCAGCTCTTAGAAGGTTTGGAAGATTTGATAGGGAAATAGATATTGGTGTGCCAGATGAAATTGGGCGTCTTGAGGTTGTCCGTATTCATACAAAGAACATGAAGCTTGCTGAAGATGTAATGTCAAATATAATTATTTTCTGTTTTTGACATTATTTTTATTTCAAGTTCGTATCCTTTTCTTCCCTCTTTCAAAACATGGTTACCAATGCTTTTGACTTTTCTTGTACAGGTTGATTTGGAGAAGATAGCTAAGGATACACATGGTTATGTTGGTGCCGATCTAGCTGCTTTGTGTACTGAGGCTGCCCTTCAGTGCATCAGAGAGAAGATGGATGTAATTGACTTGGAAGATGAGGAAATAGATGCTGAGATACTCAATTCAATGGCAGTTACAAACGAGCACTTCAAGACTGCCCTTGGCACAAGCAACCCATCTGCTCTTCGTGAAACAGTAAGTATTTAGCACTTTGCTTCAAGTGACAGAGGTTTTTTTATTAGACACCTTATGCATTGAATGGAACCCACAATTTCATGGTTTATCTTGTCCAGGTTGTTGAAGTGCCCAATGTTAGTTGGGAAGATATTGGTGGTCTTGAGAATGTTAAGCGTGAACTTCAAGAGGTAATTGAGTTTACTACATTGGATTGTTCATTCAAGTTTACTCCATTTATCTCATTTGGCTCTGTTACTTACAGTATCTATCCTTGTATTATTTTGTATTGCAGACTGTTCAGTATCCTGTTGAGCATCCTGAGAAGTTTGAGAAATTTGGAATGTCACCTTCCAAGGGAGTTCTTTTCTATGGCCCTCCTGGATGTGGTAAAACTCTTCTCGCCAAAGCTATTGCCAATGAGTGTCAAGCAAACTTCATCAGTGTCAAGGGACCTGAATTGCTTACCATGTGGTTTGGAGAGAGTGAGGCCAATGTGCGGGAAATTTTTGACAAGGCCCGCGGATCTGCTCCATGTGTCCTGTTCTTTGATGAACTTGATTCCATTGCTACTCAGGTTTGAGCCTTTCTTTATATAAAATCACTGCTTATTTGTTATTGACACTGGCTTCTATTTGCAAATTGAAATTAACATGTGTAGTTTTAAAAAGGGAAAAAATATTTGCTCTGTAATATGACTAAATAGGAGACTCCAAATTCTGTTGCCGAAACTTGAATTATTACTTGCGTTTCATAGGTTATCTGTTGTTAACAGGAGAAAACTTAGCATTTTGTGAAAGTGAAAGAAACTTGAATTTTTAATGCTCAGAAACTTTTGACAAACACGGCAGAGAACTCTTGATAAAAGAACGTTTGCAGTATTTTCCTTTGGGTCATCGTTGATGTGTTGATCTATTTATATGCTTATTGCTTCCATTCCATCTTGCAGAGAGGTAGTAGCGTAGGTGATGCTGGGGGTGCTGCTGATAGGGTTTTGAACCAACTCCTCACAGAAATGGATGGAATGACTGCAAAGAAAACTGTTTTCATTATCGGTGCCACCAACAGACCTGATATCATAGACCCTGCACTTTTGCGTCCAGGCCGCCTGGATCAGTTGATTTACATTCCTCTCCCTGATGAGGAGTCCCGTTTTCAAATATTCAAGTCTTGCTTGAGGAAGTCTCCAGTTTCCAAAGATGTGGACATCATAGCCCTTGCTAAGTACACCCAAGGATTTAGTGGTGCTGATATAACAGAAATATGCCAGCGTGCTTGCAAATATGCCATTAGAGAGAATATTGAGAAGGTATGATATTGCACTGCTCTTAGATACTTGCTGAACTTTTTTGTCCCTGGGAGAAATGGATTTTTTTTTAATTTTTCTGAGTTCATTTCTGAATAACCATTATATTAATCTTGCAGGATATTGAGAAGGAGAGGAGGAGAAACGAGAATCCTGAGGCAATGGAGGAGGATGTTGAGGATGAAATTGCAGAGATCAAGGCTGCTCATTTTGAGGAGTCGATGAAGTATGCTCGCAGGAGTGTTAGCGATGCTGATATCCGCAAATACCAGGCATTTGCGCAGACATTGCAGCAGTCGAGAGGGTTTGGAACAGAGTTCAGGTTTGCAGACAATCCTACTGGCACAACTGCTGCATCCGACCCTTTTGCAACTGCTGCTGCTGGCGCAGATGAAGATGACCTTTACAGTTAGGATGGTTTTCGTTAAGCAGCCTCTTTTTCGTGCTTGAATTTTAACTGTTGCATTTTGTATTTTCCGTCGATGATGTGGTAGAATCGTTGAAGTGTCCATTTAATCGTTGTTGTACCCAAAGAAGCCTTGGGGTTTCCGGCCATTGGCACCCCTGGATAAGACGAAGTTAAAAACAGTGTTGATTATTTTATAAGATTAATGAACAGCTTAAAAGATCATCATGTTTTGTTTCAGATTGTAAGATGCTAGTTTTGTTTTTGGCCATATGTTTTCATATGCAGGTCAGCTCTGTGTGGTGGTTGTCAAGGAGATGTCTCGGTGTATAGACTCGAATGAATAGACTATGTGCTAGCTTTTCTAACTAATTTTACGCAGGGCCTTGTTGCACTGATTGGTTCGGACGGTCATGGTGCACGAAGCCTTCCGAGAAAACGCTCCCGTATCCAAATCAATTTGTTGTGGTATCATCCCTTGTGGAATCTCGAATTGTAGGAACCGAGCTCATTCACTGAAAGAGGATGAGTCAACCATGATTAACACTGTACAGTGGTGGTATCATCCCCTGTGGAATATCGAATTGTAGGTACAGAGCTCCTTTTCCTGTACACTTGTACAATGATTTTTTCGTAAACTTTAGCAGCTTTTTTCTCGAGAACTATTATTGACACTCTAAGGAAGTCGTTCATCTCTAGTGGAACAAAAAAATTGGAATGAGCTAACCTTGCTATTTTGATATGTAGGATTAGTTGTAGTTTCAATTGTTATTTCTTAGGGAAGAAGAAAATAGAGATTGATATGAAACCTTATATCGAGGACAGAGACGTGGTGTTAATTTTTAAATCTCCAATTACTTTATGATCTTTCCTTTTCTTTAAGGGTTTTTACCACAAATCCATTGAAATGGTGACATGTGGATTACACAAAATAAGGGTTTTTATCGCAAATGGTCCCTTACATTGATCCAACTTCTTATTTTGGTCCCCGAGTTAAAAAATCGATAAATTTAGTCCCTGACTTTCAATACTGCATGTCAATTTAATAATTCCGTTAAAGTTTCGTCAATATTTTTTGTCTCACTAAGCCACTCATATGGCGCCACGTGGATTAACAACTACAAGAACTTTTTTTTTTTATTTAAAACTAAAAGTAAAATAAGAAACTAAAAACCAAAACTAAAAGAAAAAAAAGTCATCGTCGTCTTCATCAAGGTACGCTAAAAAAGGAAAGGAAGGCACCATGACACCACTAAAGTACTTGCCCTCCTAAACTCACTCCTTATTCTCTCTAGTTGGTTATAATCCAATCAAATTTGAATTGAACTTGGATTCGATTTTATTGAATTAGATTGACTTTTTTTCCAATTGGGGTTGTGGGATGCGAGAAAAATGTCAGCACGAAATACTCGTATGTTGGTTTGCTCTTAAAAAAAAAAAAGTTTCATATAGTTAATCCACGTGGAGCCATATGATTGGATTAGTGGGACCACATCAACACCCAAACGAAAAATATTGATGAAATTTTAACGGAATGACTAAATTGATGTGAGGTAATGAAAGTTAGGGACCAAATTTATTAATTTTTGAAACTCAGGGACCAAAATGAGGAGTTGGATCAATGTCAGGGACTATTTACGATAAAAATCCTTATTTTGTGTAATCCATGTGTCACTATTTCATTGGATTTGTGGGTCCCATATACAAACTAACTGAATAGTTGACAAAATCTTAACGGAATGACCAAATTGATGTGAGGTAGTGAATGTCAGGGACGACATTGATTGATTTTGAAGGTGAGGAACCAAAATGATGAGTTTGATCAGTCTCAGAAACCATTTGTGATAAAAAAAACACTTTCTTTAATTTGGTTGGCAACACGTTAAGTACAGGTACAAATAGAAAAGTTATGATTCTCTTTTTTGACTATAAGATGACACAATTGCAACTAGAGATAAAGTTATGATTCACTCGTTGTTGGAGATGTTACTAGCATCTGATAATATTTTAAATTACTTAATCTTACAATGCATTGCGTAACATTTAGATAACAAGGTAATATTATCAAATAAATACAAATAACACAAATAAAATATACTAGTAAATGAGACTATGATATGGATGGATATTGATAACTTTATAGGTCCAGCATGGTTCACCACTAATTTCACCGATATTATCCTAACTTAACCACCTATTCTTAGGTGTTGGTTTTATAGCCAAAGGCCTCGGTGATATTAGGAGTGGAAACTCCCATTTATTAACTGTATATTATTTTGTATCACTAGTAGGAAAAACAGCTTGCGCGACAAACAATATTTCGTCGCACAAGAGGTACTTGCGCGATGGAAAAATAGTGTCGTCACGCGAAAAAGACAGGAAAGGAAAAAAAATAATATTGCGTGACGAAAATCTTCGTCGTGCAAGAATACTTCGCGCGACGAACAATAGTTGTTGTCGCGCAAAGTCATCAAGAAAACGCAGGGTAATTTTGTTTGGCGCGAAAACCTTGTGCGACGAACAATGTTTCGTCGTGCAAGTTGCTGTCAGTTTTCACTGCAGGTGAATCAGAGGAATCAATACTGCATTTATTACAAATGTTTGCACGACAAAGCCTTCGTCGCGCAAAGACCCTAACCTTCCTATAAATATGCGCTTCTTCTGTCCTTATTATTCACAATTTTGTTCGTGCTGGGATGGAGGATAAAAACAAGGATAAGAGCGTGCCTGCCGCCGACTCGAATGATTTGAGTCAACATTTTGAGTTCAGGCATACGATTGGCGTAGCCATGTAGAATAATTGTCCTACTACTGAGTGGCGTTCTTGGAAATATGTGCCCGAGAATGCGAAGAAAACGGTGATGGATGAATTATTAGTAAGTATAATGTTGATGGATCAATAATTAATTTTGTGAAATTTTTTGTTTTATGTTGGAATTAATTATTTGCATATATGTGTAACAGTGTAAGTATACTCTTGATGATGATATGAACGGCGAGTTGATGAAGTTGATGGAGGATGCGTTGGAGGGAGGTTACAATCGGTGACGTTATGAAGTCGAGCGGAATGGAGGACAATATTGAAATTGAAGGTTTTTTTTATAAGTTATGTATTTGGACTTAATTAGGAATTAATTCTTGTTTGCTTTTTAAAATAAATGAATGGATTAAGGTATTAATTATTTTTGGAATAAATATTTAAGGTATTAATTATTTTTAGATTAAATATTTAAGATAGTAATTATTTTTAGAATAAATATTTAACTGAATATTTGTTTGTAATTATAAAGTCTACGTAAACATAGATATCTATGTTTACGTAAACTTTATAATTACAATCATTATGTTTGTCGCTACATATATTGCGCGACGCTATTTTCGTTGAGCAAGACAACTTTGTGCGACAAACAACAACTATCGTCGCAGAAAGTACAGTCATATTACGTTCAAAAGTTCCCCTTTATTGCGCACTTATGACGCGTTTTGCGCGACGAACATAGGTATTTGCGCGACAAATGGCTTCGTCGCGCAAAGGGATCCTAGTGCTATATAAACAGTTTCAGAACCCTGGTTTTCAAAAAAATTTTGTTTCAAAAGAATGGCCGATTCTGGAGAAGGTTATGGCAAAAAGAAACTTGTAGTGCGATCAGAGAGGTATGGACGGAAGCAACTGTCGTACTTTGAAGACAAAAGTATGGCTGATGCGTACATTGAATTTAGGTATGACATTGGGAGTTTGGTACAGAGGGAATATTCTGCCGAGTTTGAGTCTTGGAAAAAGGTCTCTGAGGAGTTGAAGAAGTCCATACTGGGGAAGTTATCGGTAAGTTTGTAGTAAATAATGAATAATTATTTTTGTTAAAACATAATATTTTTTAAATTACTAATTTATTGTTATTGGCATTAATGTAGGTTCATTGGGATGTTGATGAAACCGATGAGAAGCAGCGGAAGTATGTAGGTTCATTGAGATGTTTGATGTGTTGCGGGCGGAGGAGGATTGAAGTTGAATTGAAATTTTTTTTGTTTGAAATAAGATTTTGTGAACTTTATATTTATTTTAATTAATAAATTTATGTTATGTGGATGAGCATTAATCTTTACATTAATTATAATTTGTATTTGGGATAATAAATTAGTTTTGTTAATTAATTTAATGTTTAATTAGGTTTGAGTTTTTTATTTATATTAAAATAAAAATTTACATTACATACAAATAAAATGGAAAAACATAAAAAAAATAAAAAAAAGCATTTTGCACGATGAATTTCGTTGTGCAATTTGTTTAAAATAATAAATTATAAAGTAAATGAAAAAAATTGTAACCTTGCACGACGATACATTGCTTGTCGCTCAAAGGGTATTTGCGAGACGAACGTGTTTTTAGACACGCAAAGGGTATTTGCGCGACGAGAACGGTGTTCGTCACGCAAAATCATTCATCCAAAAGTTAACTTTATAATATGGATTAGCAATGCAGAGGCAAACTGCAGTAAAACTGTAGATTTAGCCTTTGCACTCATCCCCTTCGTTTTTCTTCAATCCGACATCCGTCATTTTCATGTTCTCTCAATTTTATCATCTAATACTCCCTCTATCTTCTTCTCTAGGTTGATTGAGCCGTCTCGATGTGTCTGGTAAGTGTTTTTTTTTTGTTAGGGTAAAAATATTAATGTAAATTCAAACTAACGCCATGAATTTCATTGTTTATAGGGATATGGTGTGTGGTGATTAGCGATTGGTGGAGAACGATTGAGAATGTATTTTCTTCGTTTTATTTAAAAAAAAAATTAATAAAATTATGTTGAACTTATGTTGTTATGTTTATATTGTGTTGTGATGTGCAGAGTTAATTGTAATTAACTTTGTACTTGTTTTTTTTTTTTTTTAGTAAAACTTAGTTTCCCGTTCAAGGATTAGTTGGATTTCGCGCATGGATGCGAAAGCATGACTGCGGTCCAATTGATTCTTGAATTGTCCCATTATTAGAAAAGTTTGGGAATGCACAATTATGGCGCGTAGTTTATGGTTGAAGGATTAGGTTTCGGTTGTGGAGATTTTGGTGTCATCTTTGTACGTTCTTCGGGTGGCTCGTAGGTATTTCATATCTACGTTCTCCATTTGAAGAACTGTACCGAGACATTGTCGAAGTTCATCCACGTCGAAATCTAATCTGATGTAGCCGTAAATTACGTGACATAACTATGCATTCCTGAATGGGATAGGGCCCTTCTCGGAGGCATAAGGTGACACTATCATTTGTATGAAGTTGTTGTGATTGTTGTACTGTTATTGTGGTTGCAGTAATTATGAACAGGATGTGGATACAGAACCCGAATAGATGCGCGAACGAATACTTGGATGGAATCGATGATTTTATTGACTTTGCACGTACACACAACCCGGGTGCAACTAGAATCCGGTGTCCTTGTAGGAGGTGTAACAACACGTTAAGGGAGGCTTTTGAAAATGTTCAATTTCATTTAGTAAGGAATGGAATGGTTGAGACCTATAATACTTGGAACCATCATGGTGAACAATTAGACAATGCTTTGTCTTCAAACGCCATAAGTGTGGACGATGTTGAACCTATTGTGGATCCTAATGAACAAGTCATGGATACTATAAATGATGCTTTTCCATTTGCATCGACAAACACCAATCAGGAAGGGAAATATGACGTGCCTACACCAATGGACAGTGCAACATTCGAACAATATGAAAAACAATTAAAAAATACCAACCAAGAGTTATACCCGGGGTACGAGAGCTTTTCGGGTTATGAAAAAAATTCATGCTTGAAAAAAAATTTGTATTTTATTCTACAAAGAGAATAAAGCATTGGATAAATGCCCTGTATGCAATGAGTCGAGGTTCAAAATGACATCTCAGGATAGAACGACTAAGATCCCACAAAAAGTCATGCGTTATCTGCCTTTGAAACCTAGGTTGTAGCGATTGTATATGTCAACGCATACTACCACCGACATGAGATGGCATAAGGAAAAATGGATAGACGACGATGTGATGAGGCATGGAAAGAGTTCGACTGAATGTTCCTTGAGTTTGTTGTTGATCCCTGAAATGTTAGATTGAGACTTGCCACTGACGAATTCAATCCGTTCGGGGTTCCAAACCAACACCACAGCACTTGGCCGATTTTAGTATTCCCATATAATTTTCCGCCTTGGAAATGCATGAAAAAAGAATACATGATGATGACTCTTTTGATAACTGAGGATCCTAGTAAGTTAATCGATGTTTACTTAAGGCCATTGGTTGATGAGCTAAATGATTTATGGACAAACGGTGTGCACACGTACGATAAGTGCACTGGGAAGATGTTCACTTTGCGGGCATCGGTTATGTGGAATGTGAATGATTTTCCCGCATATGCAATGATTTTTGGATGGAGCACTAAGGGTTATATGGCATGCCCTGTATGTAAGGATGATGTAACATCTAGTTGGCACACCGAAAAAGTTTGTTACCTTGGTCATCGGAGATGGTTACCATGGGACCATGAGTGGCGAGAAAAGGATAAAGAGTTTGATGGGAAAATAGAGCATTGCCTTAGACCTAAAGAATGGTCCAGTGATCAGATTTTGGAACAGCTTAACCGTTTGGATTTTGCTCTCTTCGAGAAAATAGCGAGTAGGACCATACCTTCTACACATATGAATTGGATGCACAAGCCTATGTTTTTTGAGCTCTTGTATTGGTCGAAACTAAAATTGAGACATAACCTCGACGTTATGCATGTTGAGAAAAATGTATTTGACACATTGGTGTGCACCATTCTAGATATCGAGGGCACGACAAAGGACACAATCAAAGCTCGTCATGATTTGGAAAGAATGGGCATACAGAGGGGTTTATGGATGAATAGGGACAATGATAAAGGCAGAAGGGATCTTACATTTTTTTCCATGAAACCGAATGACAAAAAAGAGTTTTTAAAGTTTGTATCGTTTGTAATGTTTCCCGATGGGTATGCTTTTAATATCGTGCGCTGCGTGAATGTTGACGGGGGTAAATTTGCTGGACTAAGGATCCATGACTGCCATGTGTTTATGCAACGCCTACTTTCTGTGGGTATTTGACACCTATTGCCGGAAGATGTTGTGAAGCCAATCATGTTGTTGTCCAGATTTTTTTCCCAACTGACGGCAAGAACGTTGCGAAAGACGGACATTAATTAGTTGCGCCATGACATTGTCCAAGTCTTATGCAAGTTTGAGATAATATTCCCTCCAACTTTCTTCACAAGTATGATCCACGTGATGGTTCACTTGCCCGAAGAGGCATAGCTTGCTTGTCCCATCAACTATCGCTGAATTTATCCAATAGAAAGGTATGTAATCCTCATCATTTGTTTATGAATCATTAACCCGCACTTACTAATTTGTATTCTATAATTTTATTTTGGCAGGCTTCTCGGGGAGCTGAAAAAAGACGTATGCAACAGGGCGAAGCCCCGAAGGATCAATTATAGAGGCTTGCGTTCAATATGAGTCGCTTACTTTTTGTGGAATGTATTTAAAAGATGTGGAGACAACTTTCAATTGTCCTCAGTGGAATAATGACGAGGGTGTGAGAAAGGAAAAACTTTCTGTTTTTGCCCAATGCGCACGACCCTTTGGAGATCCAGTACGAGGAGTGTCGTTTTCCAAAAATGACGTGGAGGTAGCGCATTGGTTCGTATTGAACAATTGTGACGAGATAATGGCATACCTAGATGAGCATGAAGAAATGATGAAGTGAGAACATCCATCACATTTCTATGCCACGAAATAGTGAGAATTGTTTCCACAATGGTTTCTCGAATATGTAAGTTATAAGTGTTTTGTATTTGTGATATATATTGTAGTATTTAATTTTTTCAAACTAACAGGTGTATGTTTTTGTATAATATTAGGTGAATAAATTGAAAGCATCGAATTTCCCAACTTATAGTGAAGAGTTATATAACTCTACGTTCGGCCTGATTCGAGTTGAATTGTTCTTTGGTTGCCATGTTAAAGGTGCCAAGTTTTTGGGGACTGCACGAGATGACAAGTTGTGTATCCAAAACAGCGGTGTTCATGTCCTAGGCGGACGCGAAAGTACGTACATTGATTTCTATGGCAAACTAACACCTGTCGTGCAATTGCTTCACAAAGACCGATACCAAGTGATGATGTTTAAGTGTCGATGGTTTGATACAAACCCAAATAGGCAAGCAACTGCTAAAATCGACGATGGCTTACTATCTGTGAACACTAACAGAACTTGGTACGATGACAACCCTTACATTTTGGCAAACATGGCAAAACAAATTGTGTATCTAGATGACCCTAAAGCTGGGAGAGGTTGGAAAGTTGTTCAGAAAATGGATCAGAGGAACGCGTATGCTTTACCAAAACAAGACCCTACTAATGACGACGTTGACAACGTCGCTGACCAATGTTTAGAATCTTCAATGGAAAATTGATGTGGAAACACTTTGAGATACAAATCTTATCCAAGAACCATTTCAGATACACAGAGTGGCTTTCATCGAAATATAGATTCAGTCAATTACAATTGACCTTGGTAATATTCCATGACACGATTGTGCAGTGGGCCCGAATGACTACGGTGACGTACCTATCGAGGAAGAGGATTGGGAGACCGAAAGTGATGATAGCGACGATAGCGAAAATTATTATAGTTCGGATGATGAATAATGCAATTTATTTGTGACTCGCTTTGTAAAACATATTAAATGATTTTTTTGTAATTTAATTATCTTATGTTATAAATAAATTATTTTTATTTGAATAAATATAAATTTAAAAAAAAATTCCCAGGTAAATTAAATTTTCAGCTCATTGCGCTACAATTAATTTCCATTTCGTCGCGCAAGGAGCTGAAAACTTTGCCTTTCTGGTGGGCACGAAAATAATTTTGTGAAAATTTGAATTTTTTTGCGCGACTAATATCTTATGTTCGTCGCGCAAGAACCTCAAGATTAAATTGAAATTGCAAACACTTTCCCCTTACCTCTTCCTCTCTGTAAACTCTTTCCCTTCGACAGCCATCTCCCTAAACTCTCCCGCACTCTCTTTTCCTCCTTCGACCGCCCTCTCTTTTCCTCCTCTGACAACCCTCTATCTTCCTCCGACGACAACCCTCTCTCTCTGAGGTAATTTTCAATTTACTTAACTATAGTAAATTTAGGAATTAGAATTCTAATATCTTTCGATTTTTATAATTAATTGATTTCTGGTTGCTCGAAATCTAATGCTTTGGATATGGGTTATAATGTGCTTTGATAATTGCTTTGATTTTTATAATTGATGTTTATACACATAATCTGTCGACTGCAAATTCATGGTAGGAGGGAGAGGGTAGTATTACAAAGTTAGTGCCATTTATAACATCTGCTTGTTGAAGAGCTACACTATGTTGTTTGGAAATTTAAATTAATGGGTTGTGCTTGTTGAAGAGCTATGCTCTGTTACTATCGAAAGAGGGTGTGACAAGTTTATGGATTGAATACTTGCAACAATTTAATTAGTTATCAACGACATGCTTTAGTAAGGCCTAGGAAACCACATATATATGAACATGCAGTCGAGGGAAAAGTAGGGAACATCTCTGGAATCTGATTATATAGAAGGGTGACAGAAGCTCTTATTATGTAAATATTGACTAGAAAGCAACATGATGAAATACTTAATTGCTTTTCTAGTCATGTTAAAAATGTCAACATTAGCAGTTTGTCTGAGAAGGGTTTCCTTTGAGTTGTGTGAGTTTAATTCAACAAACATATTTAACTGCATTTTGGTCATGTCAACGTTAGCAGTTGGTCTGACAAAGGTACTAATTTTTCTTTGACTACAATCTGTTGTTGAGTTGTTTGGGATAGAATCATTTTTGTATCTGTCAAGTAGAGTGGAGATTGGGTGAAGATAACATCGATAACATCGTTATATTTGAGCTACAGTTCAACTTGCCTGTTTTGAGATGGACATTGGGTGATGTTTGTTGTACAGTTCAATGATCTTTTATGGTTCAAGCACTATCTAACTTACTAAAGGATTTAGAAATTGTAAATAAGCATAAGTTGTGTTAAAATTCTTGATGTCGGTTGTTGGGAATGTAAATGTTGATTGGAAGAGTTAAAGCTTGAGCCTGTCACTAATTGTGAAATCAATATAGTAGATGCTACTACTATTAAGCATGGATCAAAGTTCTTCCATGGTTATGATTTTTTCACTAGTGATTGAGTCGTTCTGTTCATTTGTGTATGAATTGTCCAAACACGTGCGGAGTCCCACTACGTTATGAACTATAATTATAGAGGGCTGCTTTAGTGTTTAGGTATATTGGGGTAAAGATAAGGATGCTATGTTTGTATTGTGTTGATTTGATTCCGAACTAATTCTTATTGCAATTGCTTTCTTTAATAAGGTTTGTTATCCTATCAAGAAGGATGAAATACATGTTTTACAAGCTGTCATATCCGTGCATTGTTATATTTTCAGTTTAACTGATTGAACACTTGGGCAAAGAATACTACTAACTGATTGAACACAAGGATGAAATACATGTTCATATTCGTGTTGCTTTCTTTAATAAAGTTTTGTGTTGCTTTATTCCTCATCATTTGTTACATCCGTGCATTGTTGTATGGTCACACCCAACGGTGTTACACACATTTTGCCCTAACAAAAAAAAAGATAAAAAGTATAAAGTGAGCTTTCTTCTTTCTCACTTGTGTTTATTAGGTATGTCTACTTAAGTGGAACTCTCCCAATTATATACGAATTTCATCTTGAGGCTTTAGAACTAGAATTGTAATCAGAGCATCAATCACATTTATATCAACTTTATCCAACTTATTGTCATACATGAAGCATACTTCTCTACACTGAGAATAAAGGGAAGTCCTTGCTACTTTTTGTTGGCGATTTTCCAGTTAATATGGTCCTTTGATTTGGCGATTTTCCAGTTAATATAGTCCTTGCCGAAAGGCCATTTGACATTCCATCTTTCTTATGCTAAGATTCAAACTACTATGCTGATTTTAATTAAATGAGTTGATGGTTTAGTCTGCTTGTTTTTACTGTTGTAATTGCTTTATTTTAATTCAAACAACTATGATGCTAGGTTTCAAAGTCTTGTGAAAGCATTTCCCCTGAAAACCTCCTCAAGGTATAAATGGTTGATTTACTTGGATGCATCTAGTAAGTACGCTTTTGTGGCTTAAATCCTATGTGCC
The DNA here is from genome assembly GCA_035220775.1 of Malus fusca. Classification (NCBI taxonomy): domain Eukaryota; kingdom Viridiplantae; phylum Streptophyta; class Magnoliopsida; order Rosales; family Rosaceae; genus Malus; species Malus fusca. Next base: position 18,496,230 of record CM069070.1, read on the forward strand.
TGCTTTCTTTCATAATCGATACACTGTTTTTCTTCTTTAACACAAAACTTTATTGCACAAATTTCCAATAGAACTAGAATTTTTCCTATGTCCTTGATTTAGTGTTATTCTTTTTATTTATTATTTTTTTAAAGTTGCTTATATGATTAATCTGATAAATACTATAGAAGTTTTAGAAGGATTATGATTGGCTGCTTGTACAACTAACAGTCCAGAGAGCAATTTATTATCTTCTCATTGTGTAGATGTCACTGTGAACACGAAAATTTCCTGAAACGAAAGAGACAAGAACAACGTGCACAAAATAATATTTGTGTTTTGATGATTTTGGGTTACGATCTCTTTTAACTTGATCATCTGATTCGATCTCCGTAAGGTGTTGATTTATGGATGTTGTTGATCCAAAGGCCGTCGGGGCTTGATCTTGGATGAACTGTTGGAAGTTTCTTCAAGAGCCCTCGGGGCTTGATCTTGAAGGTTGAGGGAAGTTCATTCAAGGGCTTTGGGCTTGATCTTGAAGGTTTGAGGATGAACAGATCTTCAAGGGCCGTTGGGGCTTGATCTTGAAGGTTGAGGGAAGTTTCTTCAAGGGCCTTTGGGCTTGATCTTGAAGGTTGATGGATGAACGGATCTTCAAGGCTTTTGGGCTTGATCTTGAAGAACTGTTGATGAACATATCTTCAAGGGCCTTTGGGGCTTGATCTTGATGAACAGTTGATGAATGGATCTTCAAGGGCTTTTGGGCTTGATCTTGAAGAATGGTTGTGCGGATTTCTTCAAGGGCTTTTGGGCTTGATCTTGAAGAATGATTGTGCGGATTTGTTGATGTTGTTGATCCAAAGGGCCATTGGTGCTTGATCTTAGGATGAACGATGAACACTTTCTTCAAGGGCCGTCGAGGCTTGATTTTGAATTGGTGGAAGTTCTTCAAAGGCCGTTGGGGCTTGATCTTGAAGGAGGATTTGACGAAGAACGAAGAGGGCTTTCTTGATCCTTCGGGATTTGCTTGAGAGCTTTAGAGTTTCAAAGCTTCAAGAATTTTGGATGTGTGGGGAGTATTCTCTTCCATTTTGGGAGTAGAGAAATGTATTTGTGAATTGGTTAATAATACCTTGATGTAAAAGCCTATTTATAGGCTTTGAGAATGAATCACCACCACAAAATATTTTTTTCTTTTCCAAGCACCATTGCCTAATTTCCCACTTAATACAATTTTAAACTTGAAGTGGTAATTTTATGGCCTAATTTTCCACTTAATATCATTTTAAACTTGATATGTGCATGCTTTGTCATTGCCCAAAATGAGAAGAAAATACTTGTGTAATCCTCCAAGGGTATTTCTTCTTATTTTGTCGAGTCACACACCATGTGTACAATTTGTATGACACGTGGCATATGCCATGTATGCCCTGACACGTCAAAAATTTAATGCGTTGGTGAACATTTATTTCACCACAATTTCGATGTCTACAGTCACATCTAATTAGAAGTCGTAAGGTGGTGTCGAATGCAACCCGTTCGATTCCCCCGCCTCTTACTTTAGTCGCCATTGCTCTAGCAGAAATGGACTATAGGCTGGTTAATCCTGTCGATCCAGTTGGTTTTGTGGTCTCCTAGGTGCCTGCATCATCAGCCTCTTTAGTGGTACAACCTGTTAGCGCCAGGCGTGGTCACCGCCGCCCCCGCACGCCCGACACATCAACATCCACTACTAATGCCTCAGGGTCCCAACAAGGTAAACATGTGATAAACGTTGAGAACTGAATTTTTCTATAGTACCTTGGTGATTTCTCCATATAGACTTCTTCATCTCATACATGAAGATCAATTAAGCTTTGCAACCTGAAAGTTTGTCATTTTATTTCCAATAACTGCTCGAATAAATCTCTTATGCTAAACTTTGTCAATATTTATATTGCTAATAAAAAATTTCCGTTTTCTGTTATCAGTGTTTGATATAAATAATTCTGTTTGTTGGAGCATGAATGCTAATGGTTGATTTACTGTCAAATCTACGACTTGAATTCAAAATAATGTAACAACAAATAACTTAAAAATTGAATTGCTAAATAGAATGTGGAAGTTAAATGTTCCTCATGTAAAATTTTTAGTTGGCTTTTCATTCTATATAGGTTACAAACTAGATATACACTATGTAATATTTCATTTGGCATCCACTACTGAAGCATTCAACTGTTGTGATTGTTGTTAGATATCATATATTATTCATTACATTGTCCAGGGTTTGGGAATTGTTATAACTTTAGGGGAAGTTCTGCCGAAATTTTGGTTTAATTTGTTGTGTTTGTTTGACTGTTTTTTATTTTTTTCAGCAAAGAAAAATACCTAGGGACCTTTGTAAACACGAAAAATTCCTGAAAAATACCTAGGGACGTGTACAAAATAATATTTTGTATTAATTTTGGGGTTACAATCTCTTTTACAATTTGATCATTTGATTCTATCTTCGTGAGGTGTAGATTTGTGAATGGGCCGTCGGGGCTTGATCTAGGGATGAACAGTGGTGCAGATTTGTCTATGTTGTTGATCCAAAGGGCCGTCGAGGCTTGTTCTTAGGATGAACGGATCTTCAAGGGCCTTCGGGGCTTAATCTTGATGAACAGTTATGTGGATTTCTTCAAGGGCCGTTGTGCTTGATCTTGATGAACAAGGATGAATGGATCTTCAAGGGCCTTCGGGGCTTGATCTTGATGAATTGTTGTGTGGATTCTTCAAAGGTCGTTGGGCTTGATCTTGATGAACGAGGAATGTTTCTTCAAGGGCCTTCGGGGCTTGATCTTGAATGAACGAGGGATGTTTCTTCAAGGGCCGTCAGGGCTTGATCTTGAATGAACGAGGGCCTCGAGGATTTGGCGAAGAACGAAGAGTGCTTTCTCGATCCTTCGAAATTCTTAGGAATTTGGGGGGTTGGATGCTTGAGAGCTTCAGAGTTTCAAAGCTTCCAGGATTTTGTGAAGTGAATTGGTGTCATGAAATGAAAGGCTTAGCCTTCTATTTATAGAAATTTTCAAGGCTTAATTTTGAATATAATAATTAGATGAAATAAATCATTTCTGCCAGGTATTGACACGTGTCCTTTTTTTAATGACTTTTTTCGAGTTTTGTTGAGTCACATGTTGCATTGTCACTCGTCTTATCTATTCTCTAGGCAGCTGTGGTATCTTCTCTGGAAGTACATCAGCAGTTGAAGATGAGTACTCGAGAGCGATGCTAGGTAAGCAATCAGGGAAGGGGTTCCAGGCAGTCGGTTCCTGACTGGAAGCTTGATTCCAAGTGCCAACCGATTGCTTTCTTTCTTATTATCCTGCAGGTAAGAACAATGACAAAGAAAAGGACAGGGATAAAGCATGATATGAGATACTTTCGCTTTAGACTTTGATGATATGAGATACTTTTTCTTTTGAAGAAGCAATGGTGATTTGACGGCGTTGCACGGTGAGGCTTTGCTCTTCGGCAACGGTGCCAGTGAAAAGCTGTTGAAGCTTCTCGAGCTCTTCAATTAGGGCAACGACGACGGGCTTGGATTTGACTTAGACTACTCCATCTGGATTATGCAGTTCTACAGGGAAGGGCACTGTGCTATAGTGATTTGTTCCAGCTCATCATGCTGCATTCTTCTCTGCTTGTTTCTTTTGCATAGCAGAAGTGGTGTGCAACCTTTTGCCTTTGATTGGTCATTCAGAGCATCACTTATCAACGACTCATCCATGCTTAACAGCTTCAGTGTAAAGAGCCAATATCATATCAATTGTTCAGAGGCATTTGCTGAGGAAATTTGAGACCTAACAACAATTGAAGATGGGTACTCGAGAACAACGCAAGGTAAGCAACCAGGCAAAGGTTCCTGGCAATCAGTTCCATATCGAAAGTTTGATTTCAGGTTCCGACTGATTGCTTTCTTTCTCCTTGTCTTGCAGGCAAGAGCAAGGGTAAGGGAAATGATAGGGAGATTACATGATATGAGATACTCTTACTCTCAACCCTGATGATATGAGATACTTTTGCTCTTGAGGGAAATAATATAAGATTTTGACGCTGATGTAAACCTTTTCGATCGAAAGGGGTTTCTTGTTGAGGAAATGAGTTGATCATTTTGAGTGACTTAATTGAAGAGGCATTATAGGAGAGGAAGAAAATTGAGTATGTTGAAAGGTTTGGTTGCAGATGCATTCTTGGCAAGGAAGACGAGTAAGGAATTTTGGATGTGTGCCTTGCCATAGAGGATGAAGGTTGACATATATAGGGATTTCCCAATAGTAGGTAGTGGTGCGGATGTGGCATTGTTACCCACGCTTGTAGGCAACAGTGTTGTAGTTGGAATAGTGAAATTCACGCGTTTTCAACTTTGTCAGAGATTTTTTACAAAGTTGCACGTGATATCTAAAAAGCTGAGATTGTGTCTGAAAAGTGCTGACAGACTTTATGCAGGAAAATCTGGCTTTTGAAATTCGAAGAGTGGTGTCTCTTCGATTTTTGAACAGGTGGCTGTGTTGCCTCTTCTTTTATAGAGGTATTGATTGTATTCAAAATGCACACTTTGAAGATTGCCCGCCTGTGAAAATTGTCTCTGCTGTATTTCTGAGATTTTACTTTATCCAACCTTTTTCTTTTATCATTTCTGAAAATGGCTTACCCATCTAACATTTGCTTAGATTTGAGTCTCAGGAGTGATACAGACAAGCCACGTCAGGATAATATATGGCACCTATCCTTCTTATCTTTTAATGGCCATTTTAAAGTTGGAGACTTTTTGATGAGGGATGAAATAACCGCTACAGTAGTAGCTAAGAACCTCCTCACTCCTAAAGATAATAGGCTACTTTCAAGATGGTCCGATGAGTTGGCTGTCCAAGACTCCCTGGCTTTCAATGTTCAATGTGCGAGCTCTGTGTCCACTATGGGCCAAATCCTACTTGCTCAAACTTGCCAAGTTGAATCATTGATGGCCGAGGTGGCAAACCTTAGATGAGAGATCAGTCGGCTAAAGCGAGATAAAACTTGATCAACTGCAGGAATTCGAAGGTTGGATCAACTTGAGCATCAGAGGTTTGCGGCTTTATTCTAGAGGCACATTTTGCCTTCGCCATCTGGAGTTCGACCAAGTATTGAGGCTTCGAATAATCTATCTTCATTGCTTCCCCCTTTTGGGGTTTTACCGAGTACTGAGGCTTCACATGAGTGACATTTGTGAGGGCTACCTCTTTTTATTTAATTTTTTTTTTGTGTGTGTACATATTTGTAATTTCTCAGAGATATCAATAGACATGCTTTATTTCATTCAGTGTATTGTGCTAAATATAATAGAGCATATATTTCATTAAGATGTGGTACTTCACTTTTTTTTTAAAATTATTTTTTTAGATGGTGCCATCTTCCCATTTTTTTTCTAATTTTCAATTATTTTGTTGCCTTTGACTTTCCAATAGTAGCATGCAATTGTGAGTGGCTTGAAGATGGCATGGCTGGGTTCCTCGATGGGTGCTTGAATTTGCATAGGATATCATTCCTCTTTAGAAAAATGTGAGCTCCACCTTTGAATTGGCATGCGGAAACTCAAGTCAAATGTGTTGATGGGTCACTTTTGAACATGTGCCTTTGTCCTACAGCTTAATCCCACCTAGAACTCTTCACCTGGTGCCGTGCACCCTTCCTGAAACCTTTATATATATTTTTTTCATTATTATTATTATTTATTTTTTTGACGGCCAACACCTTCCCTTTCTTTTATATATATCCCTTACATGGTGCAGGGAGAAATGCAGAGGAGCTTGGAGCAGCGGGAGGTAAGGCACGGAGCAACTACCAGTTTGGGTGAAGATGGACTAAAGCTTGAGGTAGTGCAAAGCGTTGAGCTTCACGACCGACTAGTCGTTTGACAGTGGTCACTGAAGTTCTTCACCAACTTTGATCATGATGGCCAGAGTGACAAGCTTGAGGTAGTGCAAAGCGTCGAGCTTCACGACCGGTTAGTCGTTTGACAACGGTGACTGAAGTTCTTCATCGATTTTAATCATGGTGGCCAAAGTGACCAGCTTGAGGTAGTGCAAAGCGTCGAGCTTCACGACTGGCTAGTCATTTGATAGCGGTCACTGAAGTTCTTCGCCGATCTTGATCATGGTGGCCAGAGTGACGAGCTCAAGGTTGTTAGCAGCGGTGAGAAGCTTCAAGATACTGGCGCAGGTGTTGGTGCTGCCCCTTCAATAGAGGGAGGAAGACAACGAGGCGGCCGTGGAAAAGCTTGGATTTGCTGCAGCTGTGGAGGAAGAAGATGACGAGTCAGCTGTGGAAGAGCTTGGATCTACTGCAACCGTGGCTATCGAATCTTCAAACCACCAGGGCTGAAGGTGGGTGGTGATGTTGAAGCCGAGGGACTCAAGCTTGAAGTGGATAAAGGTGTAGTTGCTTCGATCATTCAGTTCCATCAACCGATTGTGATACGGACTCAAATTGCAAACTGTTGTCATCAGACCAAACCCCAATAACCATGGTAGGCAGACTCTCCAACTTCTTCTCTAGATTTGATGGCTGGAAAGATGGTGTGAATTGTTGGGCTTGCGGGCCTTCGCGACACTATTTCAGCAAGCGCTCTTCGTACTTGCTCTTCCAGATCTCCACCATGATGTCCTCTCTCATGCGACGATTCACGACGGAAGACAGACGGCAGAGATGTGCCGACGAAAAGTGTGGATGAGATGAGTCTTTGTCATTTGGGAGTGTACCGCCACGTCGCAAGCCAGCTTTTGTACCACTTGGGATCTCCGTGCTACCTCTAGTGAGATTAGCGCAGAGAGAAAGAAGCCTAGTCTTTAGGCCTGAAGGATTGAGAGCGAAGAGGATAACAGCCGCTGTGGGTTTATATAGTGAAAATGACAGAGGCGGGAAGTGGTGGAGCATCCATAATATCTTTAATTTCTTATGGTGGAAGACAATATCTAACTGCCAGAGTTGCGTCTTCTTCATCAACAAGTGCAGTGTAGCAGCAGTGGAAGAGACATATTGGGTGTTTCGCATGCGGGGAGGAGCTTGGGTGATGGAGTTCACCCACTGCTCTACCGCGTTGGGATAGGAGACGAAGGCCTGGATGATGGGTCAGCACCGTAGAGACAGACGCGCCTGATAGAGGTGGACCGGAGGAGCTTCACGGTGCAAGGAAGAAAGAGGTGGAGAGAGAGCAGCGCTTATCGTTTTTTTTTCAAAGCTTAAGAATGAAGATGGAGAAGTTGGGTTTAGGCAAAGACTTCGAGAGTTGGGCCTGGATTTAGGCTAGTGGAATCTGGCTGCGTCGAGCGAGCTAGGATAACTATGGCACTGGGCTGGCCTGTGGCGTGTGGTGGGCTTGGCGAGAGCTGGACCTGAGCTTGCTGTAGAATTTGACTAAGATTGCTTTGCTCCATCCATGCGGCTTTTAAGTGGACACTTCAATATATATATATATATAATATAAAAATATATTATATACAATTTTTTTTTGGTACAAAGAAATTGTAATGACATTGACCTTCATTAATCAAACCTTTAATAAAAATCTTTATTCTTTATTTTGACGTGACTAAGCTCGAAGTTTAATGTTCGAGCTACCTATGTGCCCTTTAAAAGAAAAGATCAAGTCATAACGTAGTTCAAATACATTTTTTAAAAATTTTTCTTTTGTGCAGTATGCAGTTTATGCTCTTGCGGGTCAGGAGCATGGTTTATTCTCAGGCATAATACCGCTTCAAGAACTTGCTGTTTATGAGGCCAATCCTCAAGCCATCTTTTTCCACGATCTTGTAAGCAACGTTTGTGTAGACTTCTTGTACTACGTAAGGTCCATCTCACTTCGAGGTGAATTTTCTTATCGTCTTGTGCGTCATGATGATAGGCCTACGCAATGCAAGGACAAGATCTCCCACCTGAAAAGAACGAGAGCGAACTTTCTTGTTAAAGGCCTTGGAGAGTCGTGCTTGATAACACTCTAAGTGTTGTTGAGCTTCGAGCCTTCTCTCATCCAGTGATTCCAACTCTTGAAGATGCAACTTTGCATTCTCTTCATCAGTCAGACCTTTTTGTATAGCCATCCTTAGTGAGGGAATTTGGCTTTCCAACGGCAAAACAACCTCTATGCCATACACGAGCGAATACGGCGTAGCTTGAGTAGGCGTCCGGTGCGTCGTCCTTTATGCCCAAAGTGCTTCACTTATTCTCTCGTGTTAATCTCTCTTGGTCCTGCCAACGACCTTCTTCAAGAGGTTGCATAGAGTTTTGTTGAATGCTTCTGCGAAGCCATTGGCTGGGACATGATACATGGAAGACTTGTGCTGCTTGAACTTGTATTTCTCGCAGAGCTCGTCCATGATTCTCTTAGAGAATTGTGTTCCATTGTCAGTGATGATGTAACGAGGCACACCATATCGGTGGATGATATGCTCCTTGATGAAACGGACGACAGTTTCCTTCTTGACTTCCCTTAGGGGTATGGCTTCCACCCATTTGGAGAAGTAATTTGTTGTAGCTAGGATGTAAGCTTTTCCTACATATGACTTTGGTGCGATCCGTCCTACGACGTTTAATCCCCATGCATTGAACGACCATGAAACAACTGTAAGGTGTAATGGTTTAGGTGGTTGATGTATGAAGTTTACATGGATTTGGCAGGCTTGGCAGACTTGGCAGGCTTGGCAGACTTTGGTGCGATCCGTCCTAGGATGTAGCTAGACTGATGCGCCCCGCATACACCTAAGTGTGCTTCTTCCATGACTTGATTGGCTTTTTCCTCACCTTGGTATCTCAGAAGTACTCCTTGAAAAGAGCGTCGGTAAAGTGTTCATTTGTAGTATAGGAAGCAAGGTGCTCGTCAACGTATTTCAGAGTGGTGTCTAGGATCATCTAGAAGCTTTCCATGCTCCAAGTAGTTGATCAGCGGCCATCCCTAGTCTTCAGCGTCGACCATAAGTACTGAGATGACGTTTGCATCATCTAGTAGCATTTCAGTGACAAGCGGGATCACCCATCTTTAGCAAATTGGCATGTCTGCATCTTTGTCTTCTCCTAGTGTCATACTTGAGACTAGGTTGGCGTGAGCGTCTGCCAGTTGATTTTCTTTTCTTGGCACATCTTCTAGTGTCACAACCTTAAACTTTTGTAGTAGTTGAGTTGCCAACCGAAAGTATGGGACGAGATCATCTTTCCTTACCTCATATTCAATTAAGAGTTGAATGATTATGAGCTTGGAGTTTCCATATACCTCAAGGGCTGTGATTTCCATGTTGATCGCCATTTGGAGCTCGATGATCAGTGCTTGGTACTCAACGACATTGTTGGAGCATAGTTCGCTTAGTTGGAAGGAATAAGGTAGTATTTGCCTTTGTGATGACATGAATACTACTAATACCCCCGCTCCGTCTGCTCGTGCAGATTCGTCGAAGAACATTGTCCATGTCGGGAAGATGCCAATGTAGAACACCTCATTGTCAGGCAAGTCGTCTGAGATTTTCCAATCGGTTGTGATTGGATGATCGGCAATGAAGTCTGCTAGCGTTTGTCCATTGACGGCTTTAGCTGGGACGTATATGATCTTGTATTGATTACGAAGCAATGCTCATTTAGCTAGTTGCTCTGTCAAAACTGGTTTGGACATGATGTATTTGACCGAGTCAGCTTTAGCGAGACCAAGTGGATGGTGTAAGCATGCATGTAATGTCTGAGCTTCTGAATGGCGAACACCAAGGCAAGGCACATCTTTTCTATCGGGGAGTAGTTTAACTAAGTGCTGGTGAGAGTTCGACTGAGGTAGTAAATCGTTCATTCTTTCTGGGATACATTTTCTTGTGCCAATAGTGTTTCTACTGAACTTTTCTAAGCGACTTCCCGGGCACGGGCGCCCCCAAGATAGGTGGACTTGACAAATACCTTTTTATGCTTTCAAAGGCATTGTGGCATGCTTCGTCCAATACGAAGAGAACATCTTTCTTCATGAGTCGACTGAATGGTTGACAACGTCCTGCCAGGTTGGAGATAAACCGTCTGATGAAAGCAAGTCGTCCTTGCAGACTTTTTAGCTCGTGTAGATTTCATGGCTCAGGCATGCTTTGAATGGCCTTGATCTTTGATTGGTCCACTTCGATGCCACGGTACTTGACAATGAAGCCGAGGAACTTTCCAGAGGTGACGCACACTTCAACGGGTTCATCTTGAGGTTGTATTTTTGCAGTCTTTTGAACACTATTCGCAAATCCTTCAAGTGATCTGATCTCTTTTTTCTCTTGACCACCACATCGTCTATGTAACATTCTACGCTTTTGTGTAGCATGTCATTGAAGATTTTCTGCATTGCACGTTGATATATAGCTCCAACGTTTTTTAGACCAAAAGGCATCACCTTATAGTAGTAGATACCTTTTGGAGTGTGAAACGCTGTTAGTTCCTCATCTTTGGGAGCCATGTGAATTTGATTGTATCCAGAGGAGCCGTCCATGAATGACAGTGCCTCGTGGCTAGTGGTTACGTCCACCATGATTTCAATGATTGGCAGGGGAAAGTCGTCATTTGGGCAAGCATCATTGAGGTCTCGGAAGTCTACGCAAACACGTATTTGTCCAGATTTCTTAAGGACAATGACGATGTTGGAGATCCACTTGAGGTATTGCACCTCTCGAACGAAGCCTGCTTCGATTAGCTTGTCAATCTCAGCCTCAATTTATGGGATGAGCTCAGATCGATAGCGCATTTGAGTTTGCTTTATCGGTCGCGTTCTAGGCTTGACTGCAAGATGATGCACAACGATGATAGGGTCAAGGCCGAGCATTTCCTTGTATGTCCAAGCAAAGATGTCTTTATACTCTAATAGCAGTTGGTAGTGCTCCTCTATCTCGTCTGCACTTAGCAGCGCACTTACGAAGATAGGTTTAGGCTCCTCTTTTGTTCCTAAGTTGAGCTCATTGAGATCATCAACCGTGGCTTGCCCCCCATCTTCGAGCTGTGGTGGTGCAGCAATGACATCTTCCTTGGGGATTTCGTTTTCTTTGTCTTCTTGGATTATGATGTGGAAGACGTCTTGGACCTCCCCTTAAATGTCGTCCTTTTGGGCTTGTTGGCGTGAAGATTGGCTGGTGTGGATGATGGTGCGCCTTCTTACTTTCAGTGGTCTATTTGTGTCAACCTCCAAGATTGCTTGGCGCTTCATCCTGGAAGGAATTGAATTTCGAACGTCTCATTTTTTCTGCTAGCCTGTCAAACTTTTCTTCCTTTGGCATTGTCTACCTCTTTCTAGAATGCTTCTTGTTGTCTTCAAGTCTTTCCAAAGTTGACCGTCGTGGATGAGAGCTAGCCGCGTTGCTTTGTTTCTTAGGTTTTGACAACCTTTCAAAAACAAAGCTTCGGGATGTTGGCGTGTTAAGCCTCTTGAAGACAGAGGTTTGGTCTTGACCACCAATGCGATTAAGTGCTGAAATTTTAGGTTTTAAACGATTCATCCTATCGAAGACTGATGTCCAAGGGGCATGTTTAGGCCCCTCTTGATCTTGTTCAATGTTCACGCTGATGTGTTGAACGCTATCGTTTTTTGCTCTGCTTGAAATCTTCAAGGGTGCTTTGGTGTCAAGCCAAGTCCAGCTTTATTGTTGTCAACTCCGTAACCATGCTCCTTCAACTTCTTTTGAGTCTCGGTGAGGTCACGTTCTTTGTTGTTGACTGTGTTTGAAACCTTATTTCCAGGATTCTAAGAGGAAGCAAAGTCGTACCCAGCCTTTGACATGAGTTTGTAGGCGTTTGGATCAAAAACTTTTTCGGTCCTCTTGGTTGGAAGAAAGCTTGGTTCCTCCCCCTTTGGCATAGCTTTTATGAAGCCTTGCAGTGGTCTTGCAACCTTAGCGTCACCTAGATGTGTCAGAGGCAAAACTGCATTCGTCTTGGGCAACTTTACATCATCTTTGTGCCGCTATGTGTCCACTTTGCTTGCTCCAGTTTCGAACGGGGATTGACCATTCTTTCTTCTCGACATCGAGATTTATCAAAAGACTGGTGTGTTCGGTCCTTTTGAGGGTGTCCTACTCCCTTTGGTTGTTGCAGGTTTAGCAGGCTCATCATCGTTTTTGCTTGAAGATGGCACGACTTCTCTTTCTTGTTTCTTGGGCATGGCTTGCCATTCCTACTTTTTAGGTGTTGCTTTGCCCGTGGATTTGATCTCTTTTGGAAGAGCTTCGAGCACCATGTCTTCCTCTATGTAGAACTTGACGCCTACAAAGTGTGATTCAGCTTCGGTGAACAGCTTGGTATCACCTTGGATCACCTTCACGGTAGAATTTTAAGCATTGGTGGAGGGTGGATGATACTACTCCATTCTCGTGGATCCAAGGCCTTCCTAAGAGCAAGTTGTAGGAAGTTCTTGAATCAATCATGAGAAATATCGTGCTTGATTTGAGTTCACAAATGGTCATCACTACTCGGATCATGCCCATCGCTCTTTGTCCTCATTGGTTAAAACCCTGGATTAGCATACGGTATAGGGATAATTCATGCACCTTGATGATGATTGTGGTCATTGTTGACTTTGGTATGATGTTCATGGTCGATCCACCATCCACAAGCATGCGATTGCTCCATTACGTACCCCGAGACGAAGAGAAGATGGTTGTGAGGCTTTGGCAGTAAGTCTTCGTTAGTGAAGTTAATTGCGTCATGGGCAGCACAACATGTGGCGTATTCATATAGCCGAAGCTACAAGCCTTCATCCTTGCTTTCTTGTACCTCATGGTCGTCGAGACTCGCCAAGACCACTATTAGTGCTTTTCATATTTCCTTGGGCAATCTTAATGCTTCCTTGATGCTAACGTGTGTCGGCAGGCCTTTTTTGGGTGTGACGGTATTTTCTTCCTCGATAGAGATAACTTTGCCTTTTGAGGGTTCTTCCATTTCTATTTTGACCATTTAACATGCAGCAGTAGTGCACTGTTGGAAGAAGTCCTTCAGGAAGTACTCGTGCAAGGAGACAAGAATGCATGGCTCTTGCTCCATAGGTTCCCCATCATACGTTGACTTAGCAGCTTTTACGTTTCTTTTGGGATTCATATTGTTGCAGCGATAGTTCTTTCTCCCTTGTTCCACCTTTGGCCTTTTGGCTTGTGGTTTTGGCTTCCTTATCTTTTTGTGGGTCACCAATGTCCATCCTTAGTCATCGTCGGTAAGTGCATTTTGGTCACTTGGCCCCAGCGATGGTTGTGCAGAAAGTGCCGTGTGATTTAAGCATTGGCGAGAACAGTTATGAGTCATTTGGAGAAGCACAAGATCAAAAGATCCAAACACAATCGTAATAGTGTGCATTGTGGCCGTGTCTTTTAGTCGAGTTTGATTCGCCCTTGTTGTGCCAGCTTCATGATGAGTTCCTTGAGGATGAAGCATTTTCCAACGGGATGACTTACGATACAATGGTACTTGCAGTACCTGGGATCGTCATTTCGATTCATCTCTTCGGGACGTTTGCATTCAGGCAGCTTGATTACCTTATTCTCCAGCAGGTCGTCTAGCATTGCAGCTATGTTAGAGTCCGAAAAAAGGGTATGTCTTCTACTCCAGTTCCCTCAAGGTGTTTTTGTACCTATCTTGGGTGCGAAGAGGCTCACATTTTTTCATCTCCTTCATTTTGTTCTTGGATGAGATCTTGATGGGTGCGGAGGAGGTCTTGATAGGGGTAGTGTTGATGGTAAAAGCTTCATTGGTGGGATTCTTCCCATGATTGTCCACCTTCAGAGCAAACACTTGTCATTCTTGAAGTCGGTGATTGGCCCATTTTTTCCATGATGGGCGATGCTCAACTCCATGTCGTGGGCGCGGGTGGCTAACTCTTTGAAGGTCTGCGGTTTGATGCCTTAAAGGATGTAGTGTAATCCCCATTCCATGCCTTGGAGGCACATCTCTATCGAAGAGATCTCCGAGAACCTGTCTTTGCAGTCGAGGCTTAAAGTGCGCCATCGGTTGATGTAGTCAACGACTGGCTCATCCTTCCATTGCTTCGTACTTGTCAGTTCTAGCATGCTTACAGTGCGGCGGGTGCTATAGAAGCGGTTCAAGAACTCCTGCTCTAATTGTTCCCAGTTGTTGATGGACTCAGGCTTTAGGTCCGTGTACCAGTCAAATGCATTCCCCTTCAGAGAGCGGACAAACTGCTTCGCGAGGTAGTCTCCTTCTATCCCCGCGTTGTTGCAAGTTTCAACGAAATGGGCGACGTGCTTCTTTAGGTTTCCCTTTCCATCAAATTGCATGAACTTTGGTGGTTAATAACCCATTGGCATCTTCAGGGCATCAATGTTCTTGGAGTAGGGCTTCGAGTACAACACGGAGGTATGTGAGCTCTCTTCATACTATGCCTTGATGGTGTTGGCGATCATATGCTGCAGTTGCTGGATAAAGCCCATGAGCCTCGCTGCTTGGTTTGGCTCCAACTTTTCTTCGACTTTCTCCACCAGAGGCTCATCTTCTTCATCGACTTCTATTTTTAATAGATCAACCTTTGGGTCGACTTTCACGTCGTGTTGCGCCTCCAGTTGGTTAATGAATGTGGTGATTTACAAATCTTTCTCCTCCACAGTCTGTGTGAGTTTTTCGATCACTTCATTCATTTGAGCCAACTGCTCCTTAATTGAAGTCATTCCGGTGGTCATGACTTGAATGGTTGAACTGCTGCTCGAGTAGGCATCGGAAAGCAGGGACTCAGAGTACTTCTTCGGACTTTCCTTCCTTTATGCTTTAAGCAAGGCCAGGGTGATCATGGGCTCGTGCCTCAGGGGCTTTTGTTCTTTCGGGAGAGTTAATGCAGGGGTGGAAGACATGGCAGAAAGTGTTCTTGCCTTATTTCGAGTTATGACGCCCGAAGTGCCACCACTTGCGGTAAGGACGTTCATGTTCTTCGTGTTGGTTGTGGGAAAAACTTGAACCTTCCTTGATGCCATTTGTGTTTTTTTTAGGATTTGAAGATAGAGATTAGAGGTAGAGACCTGTCCCACCGGGCATGCCAAATTTGTAAACATGGAAAATTCCTGAAACAAACGAGACAAGAACACGTGTACAAAATAATATTTTGTATTAATTTTGGGGTTACAATCTCTTTTACAATTTGATCCTCTGATTCTATCTTCGTGAGGTGTAGATTTTTTAATGCGCTATTGATCCAGAAGGTCGTCGGGGCTTGATCTAGGGATGAACAGTGGTGCAGATTTGTTGATCCAAATGGCCGTTGGGGCTTGATCTTAGGATGAACAGATCTTCAAGGGCCTTCGGGGCTTGATCTTGATGAACAGTTGTGTGGATTTCTTCAAGGGTCATTGGGCTTGATCTTGATGAACGATGATGAATGGATCTTCAAGGGCCTTCGAGGCTTGATCTTGATGAACCGTTGTGTGGATTTCTTCAAAGGCCGTTGGGCTTGATCTTGATGAACGAGGAATGTTTCTTCAAAAGCCATCAGGGCTTGATCTTGAATGAACGAGGAATGTTTCTTCAAGGGTCGTCGGGGCTTGATCTTGAATGAACGAGGGATGTTTCTTCAAGGGTCGTCGGGGTTTGACCTTGAATGAACAATGGCCTTGAAGATTTGGCGAAGAACAAAGAGAACTTTCTCGATCCTTCAGAATTCTTGGGAATTTGGGGGGTTGGATGCTTGAGAGCTTTAGAGTTTCAAAGCTTCCAGGATTTTGTGAAGTGAATTGGTGTCATGAAATGAAAGGTTTAGCCTTCTATTTATAGAATCTTTTAAGGCTTAATTTTGAATATAATAATCAGATGAAATAAATCATTTCTGCCAGGTATTGACACGGGTCTTTTTTTTATGACTTTTTCGATTTTTATTAAGTCACACGCTGCATGTAAAATTTATGTGGCACGTGAACGTTGAAATTTTAATGCATTGGTCAACATTTATTTCACCGAAATTTTGATCAGATACGACGACTGGTATCGGGCTGCACCAACGACGAAGTAACATGGCGCATTGGCCCATGACATTGGTCACGTCGTTTGGACCTATTGCCCTATGCAATGGAAGTCTTGGAAGGCGATGGCAGATGAGGTAAGGACGAAGGTGCGATCACAGTTGTCGGTAAGTATCCTACCTTTTAATTGTTTTTCCTTTAAATTTATATATTTATATTACTTAATGTATGTAATTAATTTGTTACATTGCAGACGAACTACAATTTCGACGACATTAACGACGATATATTGGCATACGTCAACAGGCTCTTCGCTGAACGGTACAAGCAGTGGAAGAGCGACCTGCACCAATATTTTGAGACAGTTGATGATCCACAGGTCGCTCTTGAGGAGGGTTGCTCGAATGAGTTTGAGGACTGGGAAGATAATTGGGTGTGGCTCTGCAGTCACTTTCAGGAGCCCGACTATATGGTATGTTTTTTATATTAAGTTTAAAAGTATTATACGTTTCTTACTAATGTTTATTGATTTTTTTATATTTCACTTAAATTAGAACTAATATCTTTATTTTTTGTATAACAGAAGAAGGCAAAAGCCAACAAGAGCAATTAGGAGAAGGAGACTCTTCTCCACCATTTCGGTTCGAGGTAGGGGTGGGTTCAAAATACCGAAAACCGAACCGAAACCGAAAAATAAGCCGAACCAAACCAAGGAAACCGATTGAAATTGGTTGGTTCGGTTTTGATTTTGTTGGTCCAAAAACCGAATCGGCCCGAACCGATATATGAAAATCATATATAAATGCTGAAAACCTGATGGCATGAGGTTTCGAACCCCTTCCCTCTAGGTTGCAAATATTTTCTTCAGCCAACTTGACTGTATGTTTTGTGTTACTAATATTGTACGAGTAAATTATATATAGGTATTCTAATCTTTATGTTTTATAAAATTTCTAAAGTTCACAAACCCTAGGTCCCTAGCCATCACTCCCATTTCCCAAACTCTCTCTCCCCTCCTCTGCTTTCTCAGTCTCTCTCTCTCAGTCTCTCACCCCCGTGACCGCGATCCGCGACTTCCTCTCGCCATTTCTAGTCTTGATGACGACCGACGATTTTCTTTTCAATTTCATGGGTTTTGCAGATTTTATTTTCAATTTCATGGGTTCTGCATCTTTTCAATTTCATGGGGTTTGCGATTTTCTTTTCCTTCTTTTGGCTGGGAACAGAAGCAACAATCATGTATTGATTGCGATTTTATTTTCAATTTCATTGCTATAGATAATCTCCTTCCTTTGCTTTTATAGCCTTCATTTGGGTTTTGATTCATTTGATTGCTTATTAATGAGAATTGTAAATTGGAGAGCATTTCGATTTGGGTTTTCGTTGATGAAATTTTTCGACTTTAGAGCTTTGAAATGCAGGAAAATAGTAAGAAAGGTTATGAGTTTCTGGTCAGTGGTTACTGATTAGTTCATTTAGATTTTGTAGGTAGAGATGGTTTGACCCACAACATGTTGGATAACATACATGCTCACTGGAAGCGCAGGAGAGTGCAAGATTAAATGCAAAGGTGTTTGTGGAAGAATAAGGAAAAAAAAAAACCTGAATCGGGCTGAAATCGAACCGAAAAAAATCGAAAAAAATTTGAACCGAACCCAGCCCTAGTTCAAGGCCTTTCTCATTTAGGATGGAGGCGCGGCGACATGTAATAATAAAGTTTTTCATATTCAATTTTTATTATGTCAATAATATCAATCTTTTTTTTCGTACTAACATTTTTCTTCTCTTGTTCTATTCAGGGGGTTCATATTTCCCAGAGATTGATCCCTTTAGCGACGTTTATGTTCGACCAGGGGATGAGTTGACCGAGTCCCTTCATGTAAGTATTCTTCAATTGTATTTACTATCTTATGCATTCAAGTATCATGGTTATTATTTCAATGTTATTATTAATATTTCATGTTATATTACACAGGCAATGAAGATGGAGAAGAGGCAGTTGGTTCTTCATGAGGCCACCTCCCAGCTTCCTCCTGAGACTCCACTAGAGTCTGTGGATCCCCCAAAGGATGTGGGGTTTCAGATCCTTACAGAGACCTTGATTGTATAGGCCCTGAGTGAGTCTGGTATTCATCTCCCAGATCTTCGTCCCCCATCGACATCTGAGCCCCTTCAACCTGAGCATGCCCATAACTTTGCCCATTCAACCTCTAAGCCCGTCCCCAACCTCGAGACCTTCTAGCCGCCTCCGAATGACGACCCCGTAGATTACACCACATTATTTTCTTTGTTTTTTACTCCCTTACTTTTTAAACATTTTCCTTGTACATACATTTTATATTTATTTAAATAAATTATTTTTCACTTCATTACATTTTTTAATTGCAATTTAATTTTATTATTTTATAACAAAATGTAAAAAAAAAGAACAAAAAATTAAATTTTAAAAAAAATATATTTTTCTTTTTGCGCGACGAATACCTTCGTCTCGCAAAATTCTAGCGACTAACAAGGATTCGTCGCGTAAGAATAAACTGTTGTCGCGCAAAATTTCGAGAGACGAATATTAGTCATCCCACGTTTGTATCCTGGTATTTTGTGCGACTAACACATTCGTTCCTAAAAAATT
This sequence comes from Malus fusca, assembly GCA_035220775.1. Taxonomy (NCBI): domain Eukaryota; kingdom Viridiplantae; phylum Streptophyta; class Magnoliopsida; order Rosales; family Rosaceae; genus Malus; species Malus fusca. The sequence goes on from CM069070.1 coordinate 18,514,779, forward strand.
TGTGCGACGAAGGCTAAACCGTTGTGCCAGGTTCTTGCTACAAATGCTATTGTTGGTCACACAAATTCTTTCTTCACGATCTTTGCGCGACGGATTTTGTAGGATGAAGTTTCCGTCACGCAGATGTTTGTGCGACGGAAATACACTTTGCGCAACCAACTTTTGTTCGTTGAGCAAATAATTAAACGTAGTAGTGTATATGACCAATGTGTATCTTATTCTTCGACACATTCCCTCACGAGTGGCACCACATGGGGTCATAATGGAAACTATTTCCACAAAGAACTGGTCAAGTCCTTATACCAGAGCTAACGACAGTCTTTTCAAGAGCCTGGTCAATTGATATTCAATCTCTAGAGCCAACGCCAATCTTTTTGAAGGCTCAATGATTCAGTAGCCTTAGGTTGGAGCTAGCGCATCTTTTCCAAAGCTGAACTTCAGGAACCATGTTCGAGCCCAATAACTCGGTCGCATGACATGTCGAGAGAATGGCCTGCTTTGATACCAAACTTTATAGGCCTAGTATGGTCCACCACCAATATCACTGATATTGTCCTAAGTTAACCCTTCACCGCCTATTTCTAGGCGTTTTGTTTTATCACAAAAGGTTTCGGTGATATTAGGGGTGGAAATTCCCCTATATTAATTACATGTTATTTTGTCATATGACTGATGTGAGATTCTATTCTCCAACACACCCCCTCTTGAGTTGTTCCATATAGGGTTACAAGGGAAACCAATTCCTACATCGAGAACTGGTCAAGTCATTATACTAGAGCCAACGACAATCTTTTCGTGATCCTCGTTAGTCGGTATTCAGTCTCTAGAGCAAACTTCAATCTTTTCGAATGCGAGTCATTTAATCTTATATTATTTGGTCGTATGACCGATGTGATATCCTTTTCTCCAATTGTCATACCCTGATCCTGAAATACGTCAAAGATTGACAACTGACGTTAGAAAATACATGTTCAATTATCATGTCTTGCTTCTGAGACATGACAAAAAATAACCCAGCGGTTCAATAGCATAGTCACCTTTTCATTTATTCATGGTTACATTTAACGTATGTGTTACACTATCTATGTACACTAAGACAGGATGAAACTATTTGTAGGTCATTATTTGATAAACTCCGACATTTCTCATAGTACTCTCTAGCAAAAAAACATGGAGTTCCAAAATCACTCAATGGAACTCGACTAGCATGATTCACTGGATTCCAGACTGCATAACAAAATCATATGCCAACCAGGATTGTCATTTCGTCATTCATATCACAATGTTTTCCAATACAATTCCACAATCACAATCAAAGTCGCACAATATTAATATTTAACTATGTTGATCAACCAACAAGGTCAAATATGACTTCACTAATTTTAATAAAGCCAACCTCTATAAGGTTTCCTGTATTTCTTTACTTGAAATCCAAAAATATCCAATTGTAACTCTAAGTTACAACCATAAACTCAAGCAACTTCTATGCACAAGAATCTAGAGTTCCAGACCAACTCAATTTAAACCGGAAATGAAATGGGATTCCAGAGCAACTCAACGAAATCCAACTAGGAAGTGGTCACCCATTACCAAGCACAACCACTCTTTACAACCCTGGTAGGCAGTGATCACGAATTGCAGTATACCAAGCATGATCACCCTAAGAATGTGTATGGTCCCCCATTGCGGATATACCAAGAAGAACCATATGTAACAGTACTAGGTAGTGAACACCCATTGTGAATATACCAAGCATGATCACTACTAGGATGTGTATAGTCTCCCATCGTGGGTGTACCAAGCATGAACATATCCTACAGTACTAGGATATGTCAGCTGAGGGGGGTGGTTGGCTTTGAGGTGGACGGAGACGGCGAGTTCGCCGTCTAAGACGCCGAAGATTGTCGTACTCAACCTACCTAAAAACGTGGCCAAACAGGGTAAAATTTGGTTGGGTTTTGTTCGTCATGACAAGAGGAATCAAACGACGGTGGTTGCAATGACTTTTGTCGTAGAAGCACACCTGAAAAGCATCGGAAAAATGAGCCCAGGAATCGGGTCGCAATTGCAACGATCTAGGTCGCCACGGATTGGCCCGCAGGTCCACCTGCTAGTAAGGTAAGCTGCTCATAAAAATTGCGGCCTTCTATTTATAGAGGTCCCAATGGTCATTTTGCCCCTAACTTTATATGCTTATATCTCGTTTATCCAACAAACTAACCCTTAATTTAAAAAATGTCAGTTTCTATAAAAACTTTCATATATATTCAAAATCTCACCTAAATAGACACAAGTACCCTCAATTATATGAATAACTAATTGCTAGCCTTAAAAACTTCTTGTCCTATAATCTTTCACTAAAAATTTCTCCCTTTTTTTTTTCTCTTTTCTTTTCCAAACGAAGAGCAAATGATTTCTCTCAATTTTATTTTAATAAATAATCAAGGAAACCTTTCTTTCTCACACATGGTTCCCAGAAAACACTTTACCATGTTATAAAAGTGAACTATCAGAGTAAAGAAATAAAAGTAATAAACTTTTAATTATCTGATATTTAAAGGATTGTATGTGCCATCAAAATAAACAATAAAATGCATAAAATATTTATTCATTACACACCAATTTAAAAAGAGTTCTACGTGGAACAAGATTCCTACAAGTTTGTATACCGTAGTCATTTGAACCACATTTTGGACATTTTTGAGTTGATTTTTTTCTCTCCACATGATGGGATCCTTTTTTCTTTGTGCCTACGACATCTTGTTCGTGTAATTGGTGGTAGGACCATTCTTTCACGCACATCATCATTGACTATCTAATTGGTCTGATCACCAACTGGCCATATAGCTTCTGCAGATCAAAGAATTTTTAGTATAATAATGGGAATACATAATATAACATGAAAATAATTGACTTTAATAAATATTTAATCGAAGGAAGAAACTACAAAATTCATTTACCAATCAATTTACAACCAAAACTTAAATTCCCTTGTTTTCATATATTTTACTGAAAAATAATGATCTACACCATTCAAATTCTCAGCAATAAGGACAATCCCCAGGTTGGAAAAAAAAATTATTCGACTTTGTTCCCTAAGGGCCCTTTTACATTTTTATTTAATTTACCCAACTAAGACATGGCAAATTTTTTTCCATGCATTCAACATAATTGAATGGTAAAATCTTTCCCATGCTTTTTCAGTATATTGGGATAGACATGAATGCGTTCTATTTGATTATATTGAAAACGCATGACAAAACTTTTACAGTCAACTACAAATGGAGGTTTATTATGTACCTTATTAGCAGGAAACATAAACCTTTGCACAAACAAGTAATTATAGAAATAGCTAATTGCACTCACAAGGACAGATAAAAAACAAAACTATGATGCACGAACTGCTTTCATATATAGAAGATTCCAGTATGTGACAAAATGCATATATGTCAATATGAAACAATTACAATTGAAGACTCAGAGATTTCAAAGAGATTGCTTCATACCAAAGGAAAATTGAGACAAATAACGTTATAAAGATTGACTATACATTCATTTATAGATATTTAATTGAAGAAGAAATTACAAAAACAAAGAGAAAACATAGACGGGGAACAATGCAAAAACAAAGAGAAAAAATTGAGACAAATAACGTTATACAAATTGACTATACATTCATTTATACACTCACTGTTGTTTAGGGCCGCACAAGCCTCAACGGTTTCCTACTAGCAATTGATGCCTTCACAGACACATCCCAGCCCGGGCCCTGACAACGCCCTCACGGTTTTGTTTCTGGGAACTCACACGAGAACTTCCCAATGGGTCACCAATCATGGGAAGGCTCTCGCGTGAACTCGCTTTACTTTGGAGTTTCGATGGAATCCGAAGCCAGTGAGCTCCCAAAAGGCCTCGTGCTAAAGGAGGTGAGCATGCACATATAAGACATAGAGGATCCACTTCCTTGGGCGATGTGGGATCTAACAATCTACCCCCCTTAGGGGCCCAATGTCCTCGTCGGCACACTTTCGGCCAGGGATTGGTTCTGATACCAAATTGACACATCCCGGCCCGGGCCCCCATCACATCTCGGGCTTCACTCCACCGTAGCACGATATTGTCCGCTTTGGACCCCGACCACTGATGGAATCTGAAGCCAATGAGCTCCCAAAATGCCTCGTGTTAAAGGAGGTGAGCATGCATATATAAGACATAAAGGATCCCCTGGGCGATGTGGGATCTAACATTCACTCTCCTATGCACAGATCTCCACCATTTCTTAAGTCTAGGGTTTCTCTAATTCTTCATCTAATAGGGTTTTGATTTTATAGTTAATTTGGATATTAAATTAGAGGGTATTTGTGCCTACTTAAGTGAGATTTTGGATATATTTGAAGTTTTTATAAAAAGTGACATTTTTGAAATTCAGGGTTAATTTTTTGCTATATTTTATAAATACCCAAAAAATAGTAACATTGACCCTGAAAGGTCTATGGGTTTTTAATAACTAATTACGGAAAATCAAACTTTGTAACCAACTACAAATTCTAAAATTTAACAAATATAAAATAAATTCACATAAATACGAAATACAAAAAAAATTAAATAGTAAAATCCGGGGACGGAATTCTACACCAATAGATTTAATATTAAGCTTAATATTATGCCTATGTACTATGCACAAAAAATTATTTTATGTTATAAATTATCCTATTTCATTTTACGCTATGTGATAAGCTCATATTTATATATATTTTACATCAAATTCACTTGTCTTTTCTTAGTTAGTTCCTTATATTTTTGAGCTATTTACTTTGTTTTTGTGTTTTGTGGGATTTGTCAAGCAAAGAAAAGAAAAATAGCATAAGCGGGATTTTAAGTAACAAATTCGTCAAAACCGCCTATGCAGATCAGCTGACTTTGGAAGCAAGTTGCGAACATCTCATAATGAATTAGAGAATAAGCCTTATATTCTTGGAAAGCTACGGATGTGTATTTTCTGGAGCATTTCACGGATTGCTAATATCATTTTTCTAGAAGAAGTTATGACCATTTTAACATTGAAACGTTCCCAAGAGGCTGAGCAATTTGTAACTGACAAGAAAGCATTGAAAGCAATAAATCCAATAAATCTAGCAGCCAAAACAGCCAAGAACAAGTCAGCTGACACCTATTCAAATATCAGAGGAAATGGAATTAAAGATGAGGATTAAGTGGGAGTAATGGGCATAAAGGCTACCTAAGGAGTTACAATTGTTTTACCATTTCCTCTCACTTATTGTCATCACTAAATGGCTGTTAGTAGGGTGAGTTATGGAGAAGAAACTGGGGCAGCAAGCAAGAACAAAAAGGCTGCAGGTTGCAGTGGCAAAGAGGAGGAGAAAAAAAATAGAACAGAAAGAAAAGGCAACGTTGGGGAAGGAAGAAAAGAGAGGAGGAAATCTTGGCATTCTCTTCTCTCGGTTTTATTTTCTCAAACTCATGTCTTTCTTTTGGTTTTATTTGAATTTTTAGAAGTTAGGGGCTGTTTTGAAGCCCGAATATGATTGCAAGTTTGTTATGACATTTCGTTTGAATTACTTTTATGAATGGATGAAAATTAGTTCACTAATTGTCTCATTGATGAATTCTTTATGTGTTTTCTACGGATGCATACTTAGTAAGCATATCTATGATTCTAATGCTATGAATCTGTGTGTGCTTGCCCTTGTCGAATGAGGACCTACATGTGTTCTAGAGTAGTACTTGTTAATTGCGATTAACATGTGAACTAATTTCTAGGATAAGTAAGACAACGTTAGTACTTACGATGCCTTGTGATGACTCAAACTCTTTTCGTTCTTAATGATTTCTACTTGTTAAATCTATGAACACGCCATTCTAGATTGCATGCTAGGGACTAAGTTAAGTTGAAAACGTCATTCTCTTAACATACTACATAAGAAAGAGTAATAGGTTGAGTTCTAACATTGAGCCAACTTGAGCATCTTCATCCGGAAATAAAAGGAATTTGAATGAAACATAACATGTTTGCATGATTATTTGGTGGTGGATAGCAATTCCCCTAACTCATTTTTCTTAATTTGTGAACTACTTAAAATCTGTTTCTGTCATGTTTTTGTTCGTTTAATTTAAATAGTAAATCAACTCCAAAAATCCCAAAAATTTGTGTGAGTGTAGCTCTGTGTGCCTAGTGTCTTCATATAAAATTTCGTAGACTTTAGATAAGTGTAAGTTGGTCTAATAATTATTTTTCGGTGGCTGGTCAGTAGGGACAGCAGCCCAGTTTTTGTGACAATTTAAGTAGTTAGATAAAACAATTTTCTGCGGGAAAGACCCTTATTTTCATTTGCTACAATTGGTAAATCCTAGTTTTAATAAGGAAAATCAATAGGACATTTGTGTGCTACTTTGTGGTGTGCTTTTAATCCTATCACTACGCACTCACCATGTCTCATGTTATTTCATTTCGAGGGGGCAATTTGATATTTTCATTAATGAATTAGGTATACTGAACAAACTGCGAGTTTTAATGACAATTTTTTAGAAATTGAGCCATTTAAATTGCCGAGGGGAAAATTTGGGGATAATTTCAGTGGGTTTGGTGTTTACTTCTTTGCCAGGACATTTTGCAGTTTTATATTTGAGGTATTCATCAATTTCCCCCCTGAACTTGTGACTATTGGCCAATTTCCCCCCTCAACTTTAATTTTGGCCAATTTCCCCCCTCAACTCTCATAATTAGTCAATTTCCCCCCTCAACTTTAATTTGGCCAATTTCCCCCCTCAACTCTCATAATTAGTCAATTTGCACCCTACTGTTAATTTTTTAATTTGATCATAATTAAACAAGTGTGTGTAAGAAACTAAATAAGATGTATGTTAATCATTTTCCTATGTCTTTATCCTATTACAAATAGATTAAAATTTAGAATTTTACAATTTATCATAGATAGTATTATTAGTCATAATAAATCAGTATGGAGTAATGTTATTTGATTTTTTACTATACAAAATTGATAACGAAAAGGATTGATGTGTACATTTTTGTATGTGAATACAATTTTCTTTATAAAAGTGAAAGCTAAGTTCAAGTAAATTGCGGAGAATCAAGCTTTAGTGCAAAAATGGCTAGTCAATTCATAATTTTCGACTCCTTATTAAGAATAACCCATTTTATTGAAATAGGTCTGATCCATGAGTTTAGGATTATTATTTCTTCTTCTACATGCTTTAAACCCGATTCATAACTTTTTCTTATAATCAACCCATATCACATACTAATTGTATTATGTTTTTGTACATTTTACCCTATATATTGCAGGTGAGTTTATGTTAATTTTAGTACTTTGTTGGAAGTTATTAGAAAGATTGAAAGAAAAAAAAAAGAATAGATGGAAAATTAAAAAAAAATTAACAGTAGGGTGCAAATTGACTAATTATGAGAGTTGAGGGGGGAAATTGGCCAAATTAAAGTTGAGGGGGGAAATTGACTAATTATGAGAGTTGAGGGGGAAAATTGGCCAAAATTAAAGTTGAGGGGGGAAATTGGCCAATGGTCACAAGTTCAGGGGGGGAATTGATGAATACCTCTTTATATTTCCCAAATGTAAATGTAATAAAGGGATTGAAAAGACCTAGTTAACAAAGGGGTATAACGTAGGTCACAAATGATGAATATGTAACTTATAAGGTAAAGTGAAATTTTGTACATGGTGAAGAGTCATAGCTAAAAATAAAACTTAATATTATATCCCACAAAGAAATTAAATGGTAGAGGTTGAAATGTAATTAATCACTTTTAAGATACAGTAAAGGACCCTACTGAAAAGATCGCCTAACTAGCCACATCGTTATTTACTTTTCATGTAAATTTCCTCTAGTAACATATCAAAACAATTTTAAACATATCAAAACAATTTTAACAGATATAAAATCAAAGTATAGATATTATCAGCAATATAAATGATGTACTGATTGTCAGTAACGTATTGATATACTTGTCGACATAAAATGATCAAACAAATTATCAATTGATAAGGCGGTCTGACAAAATAGGACAAATAGGGTAAATAAAGTGGAATTAGGAATTGGGGGGCAGTCCACTTATTGTCCTTAATAAAGAAGGCACGAAATAATGAAGAAGGAGGAAGAAGAAGAAGAAAAAGAAAAGGTGTTTTGATGTAGTGATTAGACAATGCTACATTTTAGGGAGCAATCCCGCGTGGATAGAAGAAATTATTAGTGGATCCTCCTTCTCCACATTTCTCATTGGTAATGTCAAATGTGACATCCATTACTATTTCACACACTCTTGAGTCTTTACGTCTCTTCTTGGTTTTGGCCTTCGTTAGGCACTTCTGACTTTGTGCATGCTCATGTTGGACGTCAAATTCAGCTAAAAACCTCCTTCCTCCGTCCTTTTTTAGGATAAGTTTACTTAATAAGAATGGAAGAAAGAAAGAAATCGGATAATTCATAAATAAAGGAATCGGATCCAATTTTATTCTTTATTTTTAGGTACTTTGTGTCGGATTATAAGGAGAAACTCACATTTTTTATTCAATATGTATTAGTAAACACCAATGTATTAAAAGGCAAAGCGTAAGCGAGGCGTTTTATGAATAGCCTTACTTAGGGGAAAGCCTCGAGGACACACACATATACTATTTAGATGGGATATGTGAGTCTTCAAAAGAAAAATAAAGGGTAATATATAGGGAGCTTTCATGAAAAGAGCTTGAGCTAAGTTTATTTTAGGGAGTTTTAACGAAAAGTCCGTGGTACTGTTCGTTTTAACGAAAAACCACATTTTTACACTAAAAAGTCAAACCTGGTACTATTCACTTTACCCTTTATTTTGTCCTTATCGTTAAAACTTAAAGTTTTCAAGCCCTTTTCATTAGTTTTTCTTTTATTTTAACCAAAAGTCATGCTATAACTTTATTTAATGAAAAAGAATTAAATATTAATGAACAACCCTTAAAGTTTAATTAAAATGACAAAATAACTTGAATTTTAATGAAAATGACACAATTTTAACATAAAAAAGTTTTAAAAAAAAGACCCTGACACGCGAGACCCGTGTATACACAATTTTAATATACACTGTTTATGAAACTGAATACTATTTATGAAACTGGTCCAGTTTCATAAATAGTGCCTAGTTTTTTGTCATGTTTCATAAATAGTGCCTAGTTTTTTGTCATGTTTCATAAATAGTGCCTAGTTATTAGGTCTGATTTCATAAATAGTGTATAGTAATTAGTACAGTTTCATAAATAGTATCTCTTTCTTGGTCTGGTTTCATAAATAGTGTTTAGTTATTGGTCCACTTTCATAAATAATGTCGAGTTCTTGGTCATGTTTCATAAATAGTGTCTATTTCTTGATCCAGTTTCATAAATAGTGTATAGTCCAGTTTCATAAATAGTTTCCACTTATTGGTTTAATTTTACAAATAGTGCCTAATTCTTGGTTTCGTTTCATAAATAGTATCTACTTATTGGTCCAGTTTCATAAATAGTGTCTACTTATTGGTCAAGTTTTATAAATAGTGTATAATTCTTTGTTCAGTTTTATAAGGTTTGAAACTTATACCCTTTTTGGCCCTGTAAAAGCACCCATTGCGCCCAAAATGATGAACCCATAAGTAATCCTTTAGATCAAAACCTTGAGAAAATTATGTTCTCAGTAACTAAATTTAAAAAGCTGTTTTCAATTACCAAATTGAAATTCCCTCACAATTTTTACATACCTACAATAATTAAATGTAGCTTTCCATCCAATTTCTTGAGATTGGGTGTCATCTTGGAGAAATTGTTCCTTATGCCCATAACACAAGTGGTACACCACGTGTTATTATGTAAGTGAAGGGAAATTTTATTTTGTATGTTATTAAATTTTTTAACACAAGAATCTCACCACTTGTGTATCACCCCGTGTTTTGGGCACATTGAAAAATCTCTCTCCATCTTGACTACTATTGGAAAACAGCACCACAAAAATAAAACTGGGAAATGTAATTCAAATTGAAGTCTTTTAATTATTCTAAGCAAAAATAAAATAAAATAAAATCTCTTAATCATAGCTAACAACGGGAGAAAAAGAGTGGAAAAGAGGGGGGGTATGCACATATCATTAAATAAAGTTAGTAGATGATTTTTTTATTAAAATGCAAAAAATTGAAGACTTTTTCATTAGTTTTTCCTAATATACAACGTTAAAAAGTATAAATGTCTTTTGAGTTTTTTTCAGGTATATTAAATATATCAAAACGTATAAAAAGTATAAAAACATTATCTTTCAACTTATCTTTTAGTTTTTTTAATATCCATAAAATAATATAAAAAACAAAAACTTAAAAAACAAAAAGAATATGCTAAAAGAATATGATGTAACTGCTGTTTTTTTTTTTCTCGATATTATCTACAGTTAGGGGTGCGGGAGTAGGCCAGGTCTCACAATGGGCGAGTCATAATGATGTGGTTCGAATTCGCATTTGGCGAGAATCGAATCTAAGACCTCTCACTTACAAGTGAAAAAGAATACCACTAGACCGTAGTATTAAGTGGCTGTAACAGCTGTTAGTAAAGTGAAACAAATTATATAGAAAAAGAAAAATCAACCAACAAGTTCGCAGCTTCTTCAAACAACTTTGCAGCTGAAAACAAAACCTAGATTTAAAACCATTTTTTTTTCTTCAGATTTCAGTAACTTTTATACAAAACTGATGCCCAAGCAAACGCCCTAAGGAGCGCCTCGGTCGCCCAAGCTTGCCCTGACGAAGCTAGGCGAGTTTTTCATCGACTCCCACAAAATAGAGGCGGCAAACCACCCGCCCAACCTCCGAGGCCGCCTAGGTGCACCCCGAGGTGAGTATTTTAAAACACTGATAAACACATAAGAAAGTTTAGAAGTGAAATCATGTACCCATATTTTAATAAATGCAAACGACTTAAGAATCTAAATGGTACTAAATTGTATTCCTTGTAAGTAAACATATCCTAAAATCATAGAGATGTTGTAAAATCGACGATGTGTGTGTAGTGGAATATAAAGTAAAAAAGACACAATATTTACAAGGTTTGAAAAGAATTCAGAAGATTGAGAGCAGTTATTGCTCTTTATTGTGTATCTTCTTCTCTACAATATTTGCGAGCTAATAGGTCTTTATATAGAAAAACATATAGTTCCCTGCTAAAGCCAATGACTGTGAAAGTAGCACATGCTACACAAGACTTGGCAGCACAACTTTAACATCTATTGGCATATAAGAAACGGTGAGGCGGTGCCTATTTTTTCAAGTGGGTAATTTATCTTTATAACAAGAGATGGTATGCACCTTTTCTTTTATATTTATATATTGGTCTCTTTTTATCAAACTCCCATATAACATACTTATTTCTCACGATTAACTAATAGAAAAGTATGACATGAAAAGAGAAATTATTGTGTGCAAGGGTTATGAAGATTTTTAGTGAGTCAAATACAGTATGTGGGACAAGAGCCCTACACCACTTGCGATCCTTTTGTGCGCACCGCGAGTCTAAGACGTCAGGAATACACATACAATTATACAAATAGTGTCCAAACTAATTATGAGTTGGAATCAACTCATATGTGCCCTTGCACAGTAAAAAATTAAAAATTAAAAAATGGTGAATTTTCTCCAACATTTTTGGGTAAATTACAAAAAACTACCTCAACTATCGGGTAGTTAACAGTTTCATACCTCATCTTTAAAAAGTTTCAATGTCATACCTTATGTATGAATTTGTAGCAATGTTCTACCTCTGTTACGTTGTCTGTCAATTCCTCCGTTATATGCTGACGTGGCTTATGATGGGTCCCATCCTCTCCACATATGAACTTCCACATTGGTTTCTGATACACGTGGATAATCTAAAAGAATGACACGCGTATATTACAAAAAAAATTAAATTAATTTTTTTTTAAATAACAATTTTTTTTTAAAATTTCCCTCGTGAAGCGTGCAATTCGAGTTGAAGCCTAAAGCCCTAACTGTGCAATTCGATTCCATTTCATCATTCCAGTTCCCAAATCAAAGAACCCTAACCCTAATTTCATATCACCCACCCCAAATCACCGGCCAAATCGCAATCAATAGTTCATTCAGCGAAAACCCTTTGTTTAGGGCTTGTCGTCATCTACCTTCCTTTTGTTCGTTTTTGTTGAAAACTCTAAGTTCTTCTGGTTTTCGAAGGATTTGACAGTATTTCGAATGAATCGAAATGGGGTGGAATGTGCGTGAGGATATCGAGCAAACAACGCCTACTTACTGTAAGTACAAATTTCAGTTCGTTTTGTGCTTCGTTGGTTCTCTTTTTTTTATTCCCGTTATTCTAGGTTTGTTGATTCCAAAATCTTTGTTGGCGATCTATGGGTTTCATTGATTGTTTATTCGAAATGCTTACTGATATGTTGTAGAATGGGGGTCATGTGGGTGCTTTGTTTATTGTTGTCGAGAAAAAGGTTGTTTGGGTGCTTGTGGTCCAAGAGGCCCGGTGGGTGCTTTGTATTTTGTTGTTGGGGAAAAGGTATTTTGGGTGCTGGTGGTCCTAGGGGTTCTTTGGATAATTGTTTATTCTAATGTTGGGTGCTTTTGTTTTGTTTGTTTGTTTATTCTAATGTTGGATAATGGACGGTCCTTTTGGTGTTTTGTTTGTTGGAGATGGGTGGGTTGTTTTCAAATTTATTCAAAATGCTTACTGATTTGTTGGATAATGGGGTCTTTTTGGGTCGTCTTGTGATTTTGTCTGTGATGTGCTTTGTGCTTTGCTTTGTTGTTGGCTGTTGAATATGTTGAATTGCAATTGTTTACATTTGGGGTAGGTGTGGTCCTAAGGTTTGTTGGCTGCACTAACTAGGGTACTTTTTTCGTGCTTTTTTTGTTGCTGAAGAAGATGTAGTGTTTTCTTTGTTTAGGGCTTAGGAGGGCTTAGGGCTTAGCGCTTAGCGCTTAGGAAGGCTTAAGGCTTAGGAGGGCTTAGGGCTTAGGAAGGCTTAGGGCTTTTCTCAGTGATGTGCTTTGGGCTTTGCTTTGTTTACATTTGGGGTGGGTTGTGGTCCTAGGGCTTTAACTTTTTTTTTTTTTTTTTTTTTTTTTGTGAATTTCAGGTTATCCAGAACTATTTTCCATTCGTTTGCATCATGGTGGGGAGCGTGGTCTGATGTGAAAATTAACTCGACACACAAATTAAACCCTATTATTGACAATTGTAGGAAAGATGTAAGTAGGGATCGTTCTAGACCGGGGATTAACTAGGGCTGCTAATCAATGCAAATAAGACTCAAAAACACTAAACTAGACTCTATAGACTCAAAACTGACTTAAACTCTAGCATCAAATTCATGCATGCAAACTAAGTATGCATGGTTCACAACGATTAGGTGAAATTCCCTTATACTCTAGCATCAAATTCATGCATGCAAACTAAGTATGCATCCCTAATCAACACACAAGAACAAGTTCTTAATAAAACAGATAAGTAAACCACATCCACGATTCATGAAACAATAACTGGAGGAAATCAATTCATATAAAACATATGATCATGGCTTCGGATTCACCTCTAACTATAAAGAACTTACTTCATCATGTCTTTAAAAACATAAAACCAAATTAAAAGCAACATTGAAACAAATCTAAGGATAGAAAGAACCAAGAACGTCCCAGCAACTCCAATGGCATATTTCGAACTCTCCCTTGGATTGCAAGCCACGGCACAAGCTTCTCCTTCTCCTTCCTCCACGCAAGTGCTCCTTTAAAACTCTCTGAAATCTCTCAATTATATCTGAATGTATGTGGGTGCGTGGGTGGTTTGATTTATGCGGCAGGGATGTGTATATATAGGCTGAAATACATGGCACAATCCCTAAGGATTTAGATTGCACAATCCTTGAGGAATAGAACTAGGGTTTGGCATAAATCCAAAAGGAAAATGATTAAGGTTTCTAGCAGATTCTAAGACTTCTAGAACATAAAGGGGCACCAGATTTGTAGGGCTTTCTAGAAAGAGTGGTTACGACACCAATTTAGGGATTCTAGAACATAAGGGTGCGGCATGAATGTAGGGAAAGGATAGGCCTTCTAGAAATCAAGTTTTTAGGTCCTCTTGCAGCTAGATTTAAGGCACAAACTGATTTAGATAAGATAAGACAAGATAAGGCTAGATTTAGGCAAGGATAAGATAAGATAAGATTAGTTTGGATAAGGTTTTGGATAATGTTTCCTCTTTTGAGCTGATTCCTTATCTTCTTTGTCTTGGATTTATTTTCTTCATCTTTTCAGCACATTCCTAGCCTCTTGAACTTCCAATTCGTCCATCCATCTTGCTCTACTCATGAACTATCCATTTGATGCCCAAAAACTGCCTCAAAATGCTCCAAATTGCACTTTCTTGCCAACTTTGTCATTTGGACCTACAAACACACGAAAATAGCTTAAAACACTATAATAAACACAAACTAACTATGAAAACGCAAGAAAACAAGCTAACTAAGTCGCATAAATATGCTCCTATCAAATTCCCCCACACTTAGCTTTTGCTAGTCCTCGAGCAAAACAAAACAAACAAAACAAAACATAAACCTTCCAACGTTTGCCTCAGGGATTTCCAATGCAACATGACATGTTAAAAATCACTACTCCCACAGATTTTAGTTATCCTTACCCTCGAGCACATACTTAATCACAATCACCACTTACTAGCTCGCATTTAATCAATTTAAAACATGGTTTTGATGGTAGTAACATGCCTTAGAGAGTTCCTTCAATTCCTCATCGGATATACACTCTATTTTCACACAGATTTTCTGACTACACTCCCTATACTAGGTATATGTGAGAAGATTGATGTAAACATGTAGACTAGCCACTCACATATGTTTTAAGCAAAGAAAGCATGGGATGAAGGCTTTTTGGCTCTGGTGGTAACTACTAAACACTTCATCTTGTTATATGTTATGCACTCAATTTTAAGCTTTGAATGAAACGGGCATGAGTTCTAGTATTTGGAACTAAAGTGATAAAACGCATTCTAAGTATCAACCAAGCAAAGAATAATGAAATCATGCAACGACTTTAGAAAACAAGAAATCACAGATTAATAACTCTCCAAATAAAGTTTAGGCTCAAGTCTCTCAAGGTTGTAACGTTAGTTTGAGTTCCTTCCTTCAAGCATGTTACAAAAACTGATTTTTTTTCCTTTGTGATTACATGTGAATTCGTAAACGTTAACTACAACCAAGCATAAACCAAAGAGCATATCAAACTTCCACCCATGTTTGTAACTTTCTTTAACAGTCATGCAATTAAAAACCAAGTCCTCATCATTGTGTTGGAAGGTACCCTAAGACACAAACACAAAAAACAACTTTAAAACGACTCTTTTTGGCTTTTTCAAAACTTTTTCTATTTTTTTTTTTTCAAATTTTCGTATTTTCTGTTAAAGACATACTAAAACACCTCAAAACACACTAAAAACACTTAAAAACAGTGAGAAACAACTCTAGTGGTGCTAGGTGATAAAATCCCACGAATTTTCAATAAAAACACTTGTTTACCACCCCCCCCCACACTTAAACCAAACATTGTCCTCAATGTTTCAAACATAGACTCACACAAAAGCAAGCAAATAACACAACTAGAAAACATGACAAATATGACAAAGTAAAAGCAATAAAGAGTAGAGTTTAAGAACGCAAATCTGGTTATGGAGTCGGAGCTGCCTAGGTCTTCTTTATTCGCATGGGTTGCCTCCTAAGAAGCGCTTGCTTTAACGTCTTCTAGCCGGACAATACCTCCTTTTAAGCTGCAATAGGGCCAACGGCATGAAGGGGTACATTCTTCATGACATGCTCCTCAAAAGCTGCGTAATATGGCTTCAAACGATGTCCATTTACTTTGAATTCTTGTTGTGTCTTCAAACTTTGAATTTGAACTGCACCATGAGGAAAAACATTAGTAACAACAAAAGGACCAATCCACTTGGAACGCAACTTACCCGGAAACAAACGAAGGCGGGAATTGAAGAGGAGCACTTTCTGCCCTATAAAGAACGTCTTGCTACGAATCATATTGTCATGGAATGCCTTCATCTTCTCCTTGTAAATGCGAGCGTTTTCATAAGCTTCGTTCCTAATTTCCTCAAGCTCATTCAATTGAAGCTTTCTATGAAGACCTGCGGCATCAAAGTCCATTTTGAATGTTTTGACGGCCCAATGTGCACGATGCTCTAACTCAACGGGAAGATGACATGGTTTCCCATAGATGAGCTGAAATGGTGACATCCCAATTGGTGTTTGGCAATACGATACGCCCACAATGCATCATTCAAACGCAAGCTCCAATCTTTATGAGTTGGCCCAACGGTCTTCTCCAAAATCTGCTTGATTTCCCTATTCGAAACCTCGGCTTGCCCACTCGTTTGAGGATGATAAGGTGTTGAAACCTTATGCGTGACATTATACTTCTTGAGCAGCGCCTCAATGGTTCGATTGCAAAAATGGGAGCCCCCATCACTTATAAGTACCCAGGACATTCCAAACCTTGCAAATATGTTAGTTTTAACAAAATCTGCAACCACTTGAGAATCTTTAGTACGGGTGGCTTTTGCTTCCACCCATTTCGAAACATAATCAACCGCAAGTAAAATATAATTGAAACCATGAGATGAAGGAAAAGGACCCATAAAATAAATTCCCCAAACATCAAAAATTTCGACACAAAAGATGGGGGTCTGCGGCATTTGATCTTTTAAACCTATATTGCCCATTCTTTGACATCTATCACAAGTCATACAAAACGTTTTAGCATCTTTAAAGATCGTAGGCCAATAAAAACCACATTCTAACACCTTAAGTGCTGTTTTTTGAATGCCAAAGTGTCCCCCACATGCATAAGTGTGACAAAATGTTAAAATTGAATTGAACTCAGAATGATGCACACACCTACGTAGAATCTGATCAGGGCAATGTTTCCACAAATAAGGGTCATCCCAAACATAAAAACGTGCATCTTTCTTCAATTTATCACCTTGTTGCTTGTTTAGGGTGCTTGGAACTTGTTTAGTGACCAAATAGTTAACTAAATCGGCATACCATGGCACACTTACCTCAATGGCAACTGCTCATCAGGGAATGTTTCTGGGATAGGCACGGCATCTTCATCATGTACCAAATGGCTCAAGTGGTCAGCCACCACGTTTTCACATCCCTTCTTGTCTCGGATTTCGATATCGAACTCTTGGAGAAGAATCATCCAGCGAATAAGCCTTGGTTTGGCCTCCTTCTTCGTAAGCAAGTACTTCAGCGCTGCATGGTCAGTGTAAAATAACTTTAGTACCAAGTAAATACGAACGAAACTTATCTAAAGCAAACACAACAGCAAGAAGTTCTTTTTCAGTGGTAGAGTAGTTTAATTGAGCATCATTCAAGGTCCGAGATGCAGAATAGATGACATGTGGCTGTTTGTCCTTTCTTTGTCCCAAAAGAGCGCCTAATGCATAATCGGAAGCATCGCACATAAGCTCGAAAGGAATGCTCCAATCTGGTGGCATAATGATGGGGGCCGAAGTTAGCATCTCTTTGAGGTGTTTGAACACCTTCTCACATTCCTCGTTGAATTCAAAGGGCACATCCTTTTGGAGAAGTCGGCACAAGGGTGTTGAAATCTTTGAAAAATCCTTGATGAATCGCCTATAGAATCCTGCATGTCCAAGAAAAGAACGAACCTCTCTAACCGAAGTAGGAGAGGGTAAGTAGCGTACAAGATCTATTTTTGATTTATCAACCTCAATTCCCCTTTCAGAAACGATATGCCCTAAAACTATGCCTTGTTTTACCATAAAGTGACATTTTTCCCAATTTAATCAAGGTTAGTTTCAACGCATCGTTTTAAGATTAATGTGAGATTTTCCAAACAACCATCAAACGAATCACCAAAGACACTAAAATCATCCATGAATACCTCAATAATCTTCTCAACAAAATCTGAAAAGATACTTACCATGCATCTTTGAAAAGTGGCAGGTGCATTGCATAAACCGAATGGCATGCGACGATAAGCAAAAGTACCAAAGGGGCACGTGAAAGTGGTCTTTTCTTGGTCGTTCGGAACTATGACAATCTGATTATATCCCGAATAACCATCAAGAAAACAATAAAAAGAAAGACCGGCTAACCTTTCAAGCATTTGATCAATGAACGGCAAGGGAAAGTGGTCATTCTTTGTTGTGTTGTTGAGCTTCCTATAATCGATGCACACTCTCCAACCTGTTTGGATACGGGTTGGCACAAGCTCATTCTCAGCATTCTTCACCACAGTGACTCCGGACTTCTTTGGAACAACTTGAACCGATGAAACCCAACGGCTATCCGAAATTGGATAAATCATTCCACAATCGAGAAGCTTGATAATCTCCTTCTTCACAACTTCCATCATTGGATGGTTGAGTCGGTGTTGAGCCTCTCGAGTTGGTTTAGCCCCCTCCTCTAGAAGTATGCGATGCATGCATGTTGTAGGGCTAATCCCTTTAATATCGGCCAAGGTCCATCCAATGGCTGTTTTGTGCTCTGTCAACACCCGAATCAACTTCTGCTCCTCTATTGACATGAGTGATGAAGAGACAATGACGGGCAACGTCTCTTCATCTCCCAAAAAGACGTACTTTAAATGATTCGGCAATGGTTTAAGTTCAAGAACGGGGGCCTGAATCACTGAAGGTAACAACGTATTAGTAGAAACGGGAATTGGAATTAAGTTTGGAGGCTTACCATGATGTTGTGGCAGTGATTCAAAAGCAGCCACAATCTCGGCATGTGCTACATTAGGTACGGCCAGATTGGGCTTCAATCCAATTCCTTGTGTAATTGTTGTTTCAAGGGGATCTTCTTCCAGCAAGTCAAGATAATTCTGCGCCAATTCATCAAATACATCAATAGAAAAACAAGAATGATCATCTTTAGGAAATTTAATAGCTTCAGAAATGTTAAAATCAATAATCTCCCCATCAAATTCCAGTGTTAACGTCTCATTGCACACATCTATCTTGGTGCGTGCTGTTTTCATGAAGGGCCTCCCAAGTAGGATCGGCAATGGGGTAACATTGGGTGAATCCTCCATCTCTAAAACATAGAAATTTGCTGGAATATCAAGTTATCTACCTGCACCAAAACATTTTCCAAATCTCCTTTCGGATATGCATTAGAACGATCGGCTAATTGAATTATGACACCATCGTTTTTAAGCTCTCCTAAGTTCATAGATGCATAAATTGAGTATGGCATGACATTAATTGAAGCTCCTAAGTCTAACATAGCATGTTCAAACTTAGTATTGCCAATAACACAAGGAATTGTAAAACTACCCGGATCTTTGCATTTAGGGGGTAATTTCCTTTGCAAAACAACGGAAACATTCTCACTTACCTGGACAACCTCTTTGTTTGAAATTCTCCTCCTTGTTGTACAAAGCTCTTTCAAAAACTTAGCATACCTTGGAACTTGCTTTATTGCATCAAGGAGAGGTATATTGACTTTCACTTTCCTAAACGTCTCCAGAATGTCTTTCTCGTTCTCTTCCTTCTTTGTTTGCCTAAACCTGCTAGGTAATGGCGCATTTAGTGGAATAGAACTAGAAAAATTCAAATTAGGACTTACCTTGGTCGAATTAGATGGTTTGGAATTGGAAAGTGGCTGCGGGAATTGGAAGGTGGCTGCGGCAAGGGTTGCTCCACCCTTGCCGTGGGTTTGGCTTGTTCCTCCCCCTAAATCAGCAACTTTTCATCCTCTTTTTGACTTGATTTGGATGGTTGTGGGTCAGTTCCAACTTGCTTGCCACTCCTCAACGTGATCGCTTTGGCGGTTTCAAATCCTCCCTTCGGATTCACAATGGTTGAACTAGGTAGTTTGCCTTGTTCTTAAAACTGTCCTATGAACTCCGCCATCTGCCCCATTTGTTTCTTTAAATCGTTCACCTCTTTAGCTTGATTTAGCATTGCTTTGTTTTGAATTTATTATCCCTGAGATAAAGATGTGAGTAATTTAATAACCGTATCATTATCAAAAGACATACCTGAATTGGTTGGGGCAGATTGTGTTTGGGATTGATTTGGTACGAATGGCCTTTGATAAAAGCCCGGAGGTTGCTGCCTAAATCCACTTTGTTGTTGAGGTTGTTGAGGCTCCCTCCACTTGAAGTTTGGGTGATCTTTCTAGCCCGGATTGTAAGTGTTGGAGTATGGATCGTTGTATGGCTGATTTTGGCTCCCAAAACCCACGGCATTGGCAGATTCCCACCATCCATTCTCAATCAATTGAGGGCATTGGTCATTGAGATGTCCTTGCATAGAACACACGCCACAAACACTTGGTCCTTGTATCTTCATCCCTTCGGCCATTTGAGATACAATAGAAGTGAGGTTAGTTAATTGTGATTGAATGTCAGACATAGAACTTACCTCATTGACTTGCTGCCGTGGGGGATCTCTTTGTCCAAGCCCTTCGTATTGTTGTGCATTTAATGCTCGGTTGGCAATTAGGGTCTTTACAGCCATTGGTGTTTTGTCCACCAATGCACCTTCCGCTGAAGCATCTAGCATTTGTCGCTCAATTAGAAGAAGTCCTTCGTAAAAGTATTGAAATAGAAGTTCTTCTTTCATTTGATGCTGAGGACATGAGGCGACAAGAGCCTTAAAACGCTCATAGTATGTTGGAAATGACTCTCATTGGCTTTGTTGAATGCCACTAATCTTCTTTCTCAAGAGAATGACTCTCGAAGTGGGGAAGAACTTCTCTAAAAATGCCCTCTTCATGCTTTCCCAAGAAGTGACCGTTCCGAGTGCTAATTCATAAAGCCAATCTTTAGCCTTTTCCAAAAGAGAGAATGGAAAGGCCTTCATCATCAAAATGTTCCCATTGACATTGATGGGTGTCATGCTCGAACAAACCACTTCGAACTCCTTAAGATGCTTGTTTGGATCTTCCATGGACAGCCCATGGTATTTGGGAATGTGATGCAACAAGCTTGACTTCAATTCGAACTCATTGGTCTTGCCTTGAGCAGCCACGGGGTATTGAATGCAAAGAGGTGCGGCATTGGCCAACCCCGAGGCCGAGAGTTCTTTGATTGTACGATTGTCCGCTGCCATGACTTCTTCTTCTTCTTCAAATTCAGATTCGGCCTCTAAACTTGAACTAGGTTCACTAGGTTCTGGATGCCTCATCTTTCTTCTCAAATCTCGTTCAAAATCGTCGTTAAAGTGCAAGATATGTTCACGAACCGGTTGAGAACTCTGAGTCATAAACTAGTACCTAAACAAAGAAAACAAAACAAAATCAGAAAACAAAGTAAAAAGGAACACATAACACACGGCAAAAACAAGGGATTAGAAATTTTGCTAATCCCCGGCAACGGCGCCAAAATTTGATGTGAAAATTAACTCGACACACAAATTAAACCCTATTATTGACAATTGTAGGAAAGATGTAAGTAGGGATCGTTCTAGACCGGGGATTAACTAGGGCTGCTAATCAATGCAAATAAGATTTAAAAACACTAAACTAGACTCTATAGACTCAAAACTGACTTAAAATACTCAAAACAGCAACAATCAATCAAAAAGACTCAATTCTAGACCTAACAAGTGATTTGGACGAAAATAAAACTTAACTTGACTCAAAATACTAAAAGAAAACATGTTTTGACTCTAAAAACAAGACTTAAGAAAAAGGGATTTTGTTTTGACGAAATTAAAACTTAAAAACAGAAACTTGTAAAACAAACTTTAAAAACTCGAAATTGAATGAAATAGAATGGGTGAAAGGCTAGTTAGAGGGTTCCTTCTCCACACATAAAACATATGCATACGAATCGATTTCCAGTTATTCTTTCGATAAACCATGAATGACAATGCCCCGAATTAATTAGATTGCACCAATTGATTCTCAGATTTCCCTAGATTCATTGAATTGAATGGATAACGCATCACAACCAAATTATTCTTATCAAGTCCCCTAACTATGGAATACGCATGATAGAGACATATATCAAAGATCATTAAGTTCAATGGAAACCATAAGCATTGACAAGGCATTCATAACTATGAAAAGCATGTTATTCTTGCCTAGGATTTACTTAACACAATCGTGACTAGCGACTTTTACTACTCATGAATATAAGTTCACAACGATTAGGTGAAATTCCCTTATACTCTAGCATCAAATTCATGCATGCAAACTAAGTATGCATCCCTAATCAACACACAAGAACAAGTTCTTAATAAAACAGATAAGTAAACCACATCCACGATTCATGAAACAATAACTGGAGGAAATCAATTCATATAAAACATATGATAATGACTTCGGATTCACCTCTAACTATAAAGAACTTACTTCATCATGTCTTTAAAAACATAAAACCAAATTAAAAGCAACATTGAAACAAATCTAAGGATAGAAAGAACCAAGAACGTCCTAGCAACTCCAATGGCATATTTCGAACTCTCCCTTGGATTGCAAGCCACGGCACAAGCTTCTCCTTCTCCTTCCTCCACGCAAGTGCTCCTTTAAAACTCTCTGAAATCTCTCAATTATATCTGAATGTATGTGGGTGCGTGGGTGGTTTAATTTATGCGGCAGGGATGTGTATTTATAGGCTGAAATACATGGCACAATCCCTAAGGATTTAGATTGCACAATCCTTGAGGAATAGAACTAGGGTTTGGCAAAAATCCAAAAGGAAAAGGATTAAGGTTTCCAGCAGATTCTAAGACTTCTAGAACATAAATGGGCGCCAGATTTGTAGGGCTTTCTAGAAAGAGTGGTCACGGCACCAATTTAGGGATTCTAGAACATAAGGGTGCGACATGAATGTAGGGAAAGGATAGGCCTTCTAGAAATCAAGTTTTTAGGTCCTCTTGCAGCTAGATTTAAGGCACAAACTGATTTAGATAAGATAAGACCAGATAAGGCTAGATTTAGGCAAGGATAAGATAAGATAAGATTAGTTTGGATAAGATAAGGTTGGATAAGGTTTTGGATAATGTTTCCTCTTTTGAGCTGATTCCTTATCTTCTTTGTCTTGGATTTATTTTCTTCATCTTTTCAGCACATTCCTAGCCTCTTGAACTTCCAATTCGTCCATCCATCTTGCTCCACTCATGAACTATCCATTTGATGCCCAAAATTGCCTCAAAATGCTCCAAATTGCACTTTCTTGCCAACTTTGTCATTTGGACCTACAAACACACGAAAATAGCTTAAAACACTATAATAAACACAAACTGACTATGAAAACGCAAGAAAACAAGCTAACTAAGTCGCATAAATATGCTCCTATCATGGTCATGAATACTACTATGGGGGGAAAGTTGCATATATAGATTATTGCGATAAAGGCTTAATGTCACTCCCTGTGATAGATGATATGGTGGAAGCTCTAAGATATAGTGAGATGTTCATGAACTACTACTACAAGATTCCCAACATGGACATTAGTAATGGTTTGAAGCCTATTCAGAGTGATGTCAATGTACAGAAGATGTGCAACTTTGTTCCAAAGGCTTGACTATTAGACATGTACATTGAAGAATTGTTTGTAGAAGAAACCCTTACCAAGGAACAACATTTTATGGAGTCTATGGAGTGCACTGGTCCAAACACAGTGGTTATTGAGGAATTGAGCGATGAAGAAGGGGATGTTATGGCAATAACTTGTAAACCAAGAAAAAGAAAAGGGTTGCTAGCTATTGAAAGACCCTCGGATAATAAAGAGGTGTCTGTTGAATAAGAGGTGACTGTTATGTGCTCGGATGATGGTTTTCACCAAGAAGAGGTGGCTAGTACAAGTGTGGCTGAAGTTGAAGATGTACAAGTTGCTGAACAAGTTAGTGAACAAGTTGTACAAGTTGCTGAACAAGTTGGTGAACAAGGCAAACAAGTTGTTGAACAAGTTGATGAACAAGGTGTACAAGGTGTGCAAGTTGATGAACAAGTTGAGGTTGAAGATGTACATGTTGGTGAAGAAGGTGAAGGGGAACACGATGATACCTTCTTTGATGTACCTGTTGATTTTGAAAGGGACCAAGAAGGAAGTGATGAAGAAGATCCTGAAGAAGACAGTGACTTTGTAGAGAGTGATTATGGGAGTGATGAAGATAACCCAAATTTTGCTAAGTATGATGTGCTTGAAGAAGCACATGAGGTGCAATATGAGAAAAGAACACGAAGGCAATCTTAGAAAAGGAAAAAAAAGGCAAATTGAGGAGAGCAATAAAAGAGAAGAAAAGCAAGTCAATGAAGGAGAATGGGAGAGACAAGAAAATGAAGGACAACAAGAGGTTGAAGAAGCTAGAGATAGGGAGGTGAATCTGGTTCATGATCCAGATTATAATTCTGATGCTCTGGAAATTGTGCACTCTGAAGATGAGGAAGGAGGCAAAAAAAAAAATAGCATTATCCAGAGTTTAATGAGAAAACGGACATGAAGAATCCAAAATTTACTCTAGGGCTTATTTTCAGAGACAATGTGCAATTCAAGAAAGTCGTCATGATGTATTCCTTAGTGAATGGATATGGGAAAACTCTTTTTTATAGGAATGAGAAGTTGAAGATTATTGTCAAGTGTGCAAATGATTGCCCTTGGATGTGTGCTGCTAGCAAGATGTATGGATCAAACAGCATCCAAATCAACACAGTCTTTGATGACTACACATGTGGGCGAACTTAGGTAAATAAGAACATGACTGCTTCTTTACTCACAGATTTGTACTTGGATCGGATAAAGCTCAATCCTACATGGCTTGTCGAATCATTTTTATCCACTGTGGAATCCGAGTGGAATCATGGGTGTACAAAGATGAAGGCGTATATGGCATTAAATAAAGCTTTCAAGATTATTGAAGGGAAACATGCTAAGCAATATACAAAACTATGGGATTTTGCTGAGGAAGTAAGAAAGACTAACCCTGGAAGCACTGTGAAGTTGAAGTTGGATGGGGAAAGGTTTCAAAGGATATATGTTTGCTTTGGGGCATGCAAAGAAGACTTTAAGGCAGGATGTATACCTTTGATAGGTTTAGATAGGTGTCACTTAAAGGTTTTACATGGAGGGCAGTTGCTATGTGTTGTTGGCATTGATCCAAACGATGAGACATGGGTTATTGCTTATGCAGTGGTGGAAATGGAAAATAAGTCAGCTGGGATTTGGTTCTTACAACTGTTAGCTGATGATGTGGGTATAGAAAACCAAAATGGGTGGGCATTTATCAATGACAAGCAAAAGGGGCTAATTACAGCATTTCAAAAGGTTCTTCCCAGATGCCACCACAGATTCTGTGTGAGGCATTTGTACACAAACTATAGGAATTTGATAAAGGGGAAAACGTTAAAGGATGCTCTATGGGTAGTTGCCAAAAAAAAAAAACAGTTCCACACTTCAAAAAGGCAATGGAGGAGGTTAAGAAGCTAGATGAGGAAGCCTACAAATGGCTAGTGAAGAAGCCTGCAACTTAATGGAGTAAGTCCCACTTTGAAACCTATCCAAAGTGTGACATGTTGCTGAATAATTTGTGTGAATCATTCAATGCAGTCATACTAGTGCCAAGGCAAAAGCCTATTATAACTATGTTGCAAATGATTCACACTATGTTGATGAAGAGAATTCAAATGAGGCGAGGTGTAATGATGAAGCAAGTAGGGGATCTCTGCCCTAAGATTAAGAAGAAGTTGGATGAAGCCAAACTCTTAAGTGGCAGGTGCATTGCACAATGTTTAGGATGGACCAAATTTCAAGTAAATGTTGGAGGTGGGGAACAATATGTGGTGGATTTGGTTGAGAAGACATGCTCTTGTAGGAAGTCTAAGTTGACGGGAATACCTTGCAACCATGCAATATTTGCCATCTATTTCAAGAGAGAAAAACCTGAGGATTATGTGGATGCTTACTATTCAAAAGCACGATACTTGGAAGTTTATTCTCGCTTAATAATGCCAATGAATGGTATGTTATTATGGGAGGATACTGAAAACCCACCAATCTTGCCTCCATTGTATACAAGGTAACCTGGAAGACCAAGGAAGAAGAGAAACAAATAAGCTGCTGAATTGGAGAAAGATGGTGAACAAACTCCCACCAACCCACCAAATAATCCTGAAGGTCCTCCTAAGCCACTTAAGCTAGGAAGGAAAGGCAAGGTACTTCGAAGTGTACAATATGCAAGCAAGAATGACATAATTCAAGGACCCATCATCGAAGTCTTCCTCCAAGGGACAAACATGTAACATTTTGTACTTTCTTTAATCCTTTCATCCTTTAATGAATGATTTTATACTTTGTTATAGGAATCCACATCAGCACAAGAGAGAGAATCATCATCAGCAGAAGCTGCACGTAGAAAGAGGACAAGGAAATCTAAGGTAAAAACCTAATCCTCTCCTTTGTATTTTACAACAGCAAGTTTAGTTTAGAACCTTGCTTTGCATCTGACCTTTTGTAATGAACATTGAAATTAGGCATCACAAACAGGGGATGGTTCATCTGCAAATCCTGAATCTCATTCACCGAGACCTACCAAGCAGAGAAAGACAAGGCAAACCAAGACCTAAGGATGCCAGACATTGTAACAAATTACTGTTTTTTAGTTCATGTTTTATGTGCAATAGGAACTGAAATTATGGTACATGGATTCTGGAATTAAACATCACAAACATTGAATTTCTTTTGGTTTTTTAAACTGATTTGGAACCCTGAAAATGCACTGTTTTGCTAGATGGATTTCAGTAGGTTTTTGGAATCAGTGCACTGTGCATTTTGGGATATTTGAGGATGTCTAATGGATATCTTTGTAAATGTTGGATGGATTAACGATGTCATATGAATTACAGTTCATCTTTTGGTCTTTGCAAATGTTTTGTTTGAAGTGGATTTTGTGTTCATCTTTTGGTTATATCATGTGTTTATGTAGGATTTGTATTGATGTGGGATCATGTGTTTATGTAGAATTTCCATTTGGTTTTTTTAGGTCCAAAATTGGACACTTTAAAAAATTAATTTTTTTTAATATTTTTTTTTTTGCTGACATGGACTAGTTTTGGCAAAAAAAATTATACTGAAAAAAAAAATCAAAAAATTTTTTATTTAAAAAAATGACGTGGAAATTAATTTTGGGGGGAAATCTACGTGGCAGCCCACGTGGAAGTTCATCTGTGGAGAGGATGGGACCCAGCATAAGAGCATATAACAGAGAAATTGACATACAACGTAATGGAGGTAGAACATTGCAACAAATTCGTACATAATGTATGACATTGAAACTTTTTAAAGATAAGGTATGAAACTGTTAATGACTCAATAATTGAGGTAGTTCTGTGTAATTTACCCAACATTTTTTGCTCTAGGTGCTCTAGAACCCGTATGTCATGAATGGCAGAGCTATAATTCCTCAAACAACCTCTAAAACAGCATTGATATGAGAGGACATATGGTTGCCAACCATCAAACACTTTAGAGGTAAAAATATACATCAAATCATATCATGGATCCACGTATGTAGCTACCATAGTAATTATATATGTGTGTGCGTGTTGAAAAGACCTTGTGGCCACCACATTTCTCATCTTGCTTCATTTTTCTCCCATTTACGTAGAGAAACCCAGCGAAGGGGTCCCATACCTTACATTATGTGACTCAGCAAACACTCACCTTGTAAAGTGCTAGCTAGGTATAATTTAATACAATAAATACTAACTACACTCGCGTGGAAAAATGTCTCAATGACAACTATGTAAACACAAATATAGTTGTATTCGCGTCTACTTTCTCTTCATGTATTTTCAAGTGGTAAAAAGAGATGTATGAGACCAACTATAAATTTAAATGTCTGAAACTCGAATTCTTACTACACAAAATAACATCCAGATTCATTTGATAGGCATAGCTTGCAACCGATGATATATAATCATTGTGCATGAATAGAGGAAAGACTTGAATGTATAAATCTTCATGTTTCTCGTAAAACTCATCAAGTGACTTAGGAATACAGAGACATGTCACGTGATATTGCGACAAAAACATGTAAAATATATGTCAGTTGTATAAAAGAATCTCTTCACCCATAAAAACTCTCGGTGATCCGTGATTGCTTTCAGATGGTTCACGGCATTTGCCAACTGACAATTGGTTGGCGATGATGAGGTAAAGAGAGTAGGGTTCACTGACAGTACTTTTTGCTTACAACTTTACACACACGTGTGGATCCTCATGAGATGGGAATTCTGTGAAATTATGAATGCATGCTTCTTCCTGTTCAGGCTGTCGTTGCAGAAAAGCATTCCTTTGTGTGAATATATTAGTGAGCTGTGACTTTCTCCATAGATGTAAACTCTGTAACATCAAATTTTCAACCATGTCAGGACTGCACGTGTTAGTCCCTAACCAGGGCCCCCCGCATAAACATTTTGTCCTTGACATTACATATTCATCACATCTTTTAATTTTGGCATTCCACTACCATTCAAACTTACGGAGACATTTGGTTTTTTGTTTCAATAATATTGGATTTCTTATATGTAGGGCTGAAAAAGAAACCTGGAAAACCTGAATCCGACCAGAAATTTTCCGAACCCGATGAAGAAAAAAAACCTGAAATCGAAAAACCCCAAAATTCAGTAACCGGAAATCAAAATAATCCCGAACATTCAGTACGGGCATCGGACCAAGAGAGCAATATGCTCGGTAATACCAAACCAAACGAAAAATAATTATATATATATACACTATAATATTTTATATGTTATAAATAGGCAAAAGTAAGAGAGTTAACCTTTGTTAGAGACATGAGCGAAGAGGGTGCAATGTATTACACTATTTATTTTCGTAACTATAACACAAAAGAATTACAGGTAAAGAGAGGAAGAAAGTGATATTGATATTATTGTTTTCACTCTTTTCTTTTCTGTGTGTTGGATCATACACAGATTGCTCCTTGTAAAGAACCATATCCGTGAAGAATCATAAAAATGAAATGAGTGCATTTTAAAAAACATCGTACAACAACAACAATGTTATTATTCTTAAGTATTCCTCACTTTTCAACTTTGACTAAAAATGTGGGCATTCCTTCCCACAACTTTTACAACAATATATAATATATATAATAATTATAATCCTAGCTGTGGGGTTGGGTGGGAGTCTGGTCTAAATCTCAACCATTGAAAATAATAGAAGATTTTCTCCCTCTTCTTTCTAACAACCATTTCTCTTGAACTTAGACCCGACCTCTCTCCTCTCTTCCTGATCTCGAACGCAATCACCACCACCACTCCGTCAATTCTCAATCAATTCTCTCGATTCGACTGCCAATGTCCATTTCTCTCTCTCCTCCCTATCTCTCTGCAACTCACTCCCTCTCTCTTTGGGACAAAAATAAGGGGTTTTGATTTTGAATTGCGGGATGAATTTTAGAACTGGGCCTAAAAAATCAAGAGATTTCGGTTTCCCAGACTTGAAAAAGAAAAACTGAATTTTTTTCTTCAGGATTACTGATTTTTGGTAAATAGACACTAGACTTCATCATCGCAATGTTTTCATCAACGATGTCTTTTTGTACAATAATTACACAAAACTAGGCGCAGACATTAAAAGGGTTGGCAACTGCTCATCTGGTAGGCATCTTGCCCGGTGGAAAAGCTACATTCAATACCAGACCAATGATTATCGATACGCTCCAAGTTATTTTTTTCACGTGCGAGAAATTAGGACCAGAAGTAGTAGGATTTATTTTCATAATAAATCACTAAGCTAAAGCTAAGTTTGCCCCCATTCAATGTCAAGAAAAAGAAGTAGATATTCGTCACTCGTGACACCAAAACGAATAGTAATTGCCTTGTTAATGGATGAAAAGGGTACCATTCACACGAATAGTAATTTTCCTAACCCAATTGAGCATCAAAATACTATTGATACAGTTGTAATGAGTAAACGTTCCTATCTTACATTCACACTTCAAACTTCAAAGCGGCAAAACAAATTTGTATGACATGAGTACATTATTAAAAGGGTCATTTTGATTCCGGTTCCTAATTAACATAATTGTTAAACTAAATATTTTGATCGAGGTCCTTAGTCTCATTTAAAACATTTAACTCATGCATTTATGCATTTAATGTTCTACAAATTATGAAATTTAAACAAATTTAAATAATATTTTTAAAATATAATAAATACTTAAAAATCAATTTTAGAGTAATATTGTTCTTTACAAAAATTATAGCAAAAAAATAATGTACCCACATAATTATTAACATATTTTAAAAAATAACTATTGATATATTTTAAAACATAAAATAAATACATATAATTAGTATGGGTACATTTTGCAAAATTAAAAATTGGTACAAATAAATTAAAAAATATGGGGTACAAATACAAATAAAAGCTTAAAAAATATGGGCACAAAAAAGAATTAATATATAGGTACAAATTAAAACTAAAAAGAAAATTGGTACAAATTAAAAAAAGTTTTGCAAATTAAAGTGAGTACAAATTAAAAATAAAAATATATGATAAAAAAATTAGCCATAAATATAAATATACTAAATGTAACGTTTCTAACACTAAATGAATATATTTAGAAATAAAAAATATTTTACTATTGAAATAATTAATGACATTTATTAAAATCTAAGGACATTGGTCAAAAATTAAAAATGAATAAGATTTTAATCAATGGAGTAAAAAAAATAAGAATAAAACCTAATTTTCTCTATTAAAATAACATCTTGTACTAATGAAACAATAACTAACAGTGTATTCATGTCTTACAATTCTTTATTCTATATAGGCGAATTTACGGTCCCAATTTGACTGGCAAGTTTTAGGTCGGTGAAGGGAGCGGACTGTAAATGACCACCACTAATCGGATGGTCAGAAGTGGGTGGGAGCCACGGCAGAGGATTGTACCCACTTTCCCCCTCCTCCCATCTCACTTTCCTCTTGACAATTCTTTGCTGTTTGCTCACGTACGCAGTAAGCCCTACCTCCACATCATGGGCCACAGCCCATACATATTCAACATAATCTTACAACAATTATTCATTATTCATTTCCCTTTCTGTTTTTCCTTTTTCTTTATGGTTTGATTATTCATTTGTGTGGGACCATAATTTTTTAGAGCCCCAATAAAACGGATCGGAATATATATATCTCAGAAGTCAGGTCATGGACTTATCAGCACTAGATCTATTGAGTTGCTCAAACGGACCAGCAATAACACCTCATTTTGTTATGTTCCGTAAAGGTAAAAGTTTGTTGACTTCACTGAGATTAACCATTCTTGTTCTGCAAGACACGAAAACTTGATGTGATTGAGGATCAGATAAGTTTCCTATATTCTTGAAGATTCCTACAATCTACGGATTGGCGGGCGCTGCAAATAACCATACTTCAAAAAAGTAGCAATATCTTTCTCTATATATCCTTTAAGGATTCTCCCGGTTTAATACGGATTTTTATATTCTAAAAGATCTCACTCCTGACTATATAATACACTCATCTAAGATTCATCTCTCGTAACGCAATTATTGCATGCTCTATTCTCTTGCTCACTGCTTGAGTATTATATGTTTCTTACTAACTTAACTGTCAGATGACCTTTGGAAGATACTACACCGGTGCCTAAGTTGTCTTACAACCGTTTGTTCTTATATAGGTAATCGAGTTTGTGCCTCTTCTCTACACCCTCTGATACCCAAATTTGGTTCCAACAATATGTTACCAACTTACCAAACCCAAACAAAAATCCATCTGTTACTTTGTGTTCTTCTACACATACAACATCTCTTATACCACATCATCAAGTGGTATGTATAACATACCGAATTAGCATTTATTGGGATAAAATCAATATTTAGTGAGATAAAACTAACACCAAAACAATTTTGTTAATTGCATTAGCGGTTATGATAATTTGACACCCCATATGTATAAAATGATATGAATAGGAGAGTTAAGTATGGATAATTATCCGTCACTTAATATTACGGTCTAGTGATATTCCTCTTCACTTGTAAGTGAGAGGTCTTAAATTCGATTCTCACTAAAGACGAATTTGAATCACATTATTGCTAATCATCGTGAGGCTAAGCCTACCCCCTCCCCGTAAATAATATCGTTTGTTCAAAAATAAAATATGGATAATTACCCAATTTTTAAGGTTGATTTTAAATTGCTTTCAACCTTTTAAAAAAATCCAAACCTAATGTTTTGAGAACTATACATTCGTTAGGTCTCCAATATTAAATGATGAGGTCTCCAACGTTAAGTACAGGTGTGGACATATAATTATATTAAGGGGCATGTTCAAATATTTATTATCATGTTATCTATAAAGTTATGAATTCTTTAAAATGTCATTTTTGCCAAACAAAATTAGGGTTTAGTTTGGCTAAAACCGGTCCGTTTGGAGATTCAAAATTCCATAGATTACTAGTTAATGAAAATTCGAACATACTGTTCAATATATATGTCCACATCATTACTACTTACGTACTTAAACCTAAATAGTATTTTTCAACACTCACACACGCACACGCATACATAAACCTGCAAGCTCAATGGCATAGCATCAATTCTAATGAACCGTTATCCCTTCTAACTTCATAAAACACCTTTCATTTCCTGTAAATTTATATTTTTGACTTATTAACAATTATTATTATGTGGAGGCAAGTTTATTATAACATAATTTAAAAAATTAATAACTTTGTTGGAGCCTAATTTCATTAGGAGTGTAACTATGTAAATTCTAGACGATTATATGACCATTGCAATCATTGTCGCTCTTGAGATCGGATTCTCATCAAACTTCGAAACCTCTTCCTTAACAACATGAGCAAAATTCATGGCTATTGCCGTCTCTAGGAAAATAAGATAATTGTTCTTGACACTTAATTTTCTTCTCAAAATCTCCTTATATTTTTTACAATGATCTTTTAATAGTGATATGATTTTTACCACCTGTAAAAATAGGAACAAAAACACTTCAAAATACTTGCAAGAGAACAAGGTAATTGTAGTATAAATGCCTCAAGCAAGGTTGTTTCCACAAGGATTGAATGAATAATTTGTATTTAAACTAGTCCTTAATTAATTATTTGAAAACAAAGTTTGGAAAATGTTGATTTTATGACCTAAAATATTGAAAATGAATTTTAAATTAAAACAATTAAAGAAATTAGCAAAGTAAATAAAACAAAAAGAAATGTTTTGAAAACTAAATTATAGTTGTGAAAGCCTAGGGTTCCGCCGTGACCTTAACAACCCTACGTAATTTTAGCAATTACTTATGAATTATACATGCAATTTTGAAGGTTAGATTTTCCTAATGCATATTTTTCTCGTAATATTCAAGCAAGAACATATATCTAACATGCAACCCTTCTGTGATATTCAGATCAAATATGAACATGCAAGACTCATTAAGCTTTGTGAAAACCCTTTGAAAAACCATGTAACCTCTAAAAGGGTGATATTCGCCTTAGGTGAAATTTCAATTATCAATCACAAGAAGCAATACTCAATCCTCCGGTGATATTCTGACCGAATTGCATCCAATTGCTTATCTAAACATCCTAATGGTAGCTAAGCGTTAAGATATAGAGACAGTTTAAGCATAGTGATTAATAATTCAAAGTAAACATGCATAGTATCATAAGCAATTAATAAAAACTACATATTCATGTTAAGGCTCGTGGCCTCGCCCTAGCAAACCGAAATTAGTTAGGGACAACCATTAAACAAAATGAATTTTATTGAAATAGGAAAAGGATAGAAAACACCATAAAAGAAAATATAAATCGTCAAACCCTAGCCAAGTTCTCCAAATTGATGTGTTCCTCCTTCTAATGGCTAAATAGCCTTATTTATACTAATACAAAATAAAATCCTACCTAGAAAAGGTCTTAGAATAAAACTAGGAAACAAAATAAAATAATAAAACAGCAAATAAAATGTTTCCTATTTGACTGAAATTCGAACTTGTCAGAAAATCAAACTTTTGAACTACCAAACCAACTCCGATTTGGTCCCAACAGGTCTTTTTTTTTAAAGCTTGATATGTCCCTAACAAATCCTCAGAAGGAATCTTCCTCAAAATATGTCATCTTGACCTCCAAAATACCCAAAACATCCAAAAACATCAATCTGGGAAAATTGTGCGCTGGACTTTTATTTCATTGCTACGGTCAAACGGCTTGGTAGAAAAATCTGAAACTTTGATACAATCAACTTGAAAGACTCACGAATATCCTCCAATTGGAATCACTCCAAAATTCATCAGTTTGATCACGTTTTACTTAAGAGGAAATCAAATGTCCTACATTAGAAATAAAATTCAAAGTATCAAAATCTCAACAAAATAACCAATTAATTAATACTAAGAACATGATAAATTATATGATATAATACTGACTCATCATAGCCATTTACAAATCTCAAATTTTTTTACTAAAAGGGACATATTTTATTCATTTAAAGGGTAAAAGATTACAATCAAATGAAGACTATGATATCAAGAGGACATGAAAGCAAAAGAATTTGAAGATACAAAAACAATAATCACAAATGTTGCAAGAACATGAAAGATGAGGAAGATCATGTGTTGATAATAACTTTCAAAACAATTAATAGTGGGACATAAAAAAATTCCATGTTTCTATGGACATTGTGTATAAGGACATAGTGGCTCTAAATCACCTCTTGATTTGAAAACACCATTTAATAATAAATCTAACGAACTCAAACAACACATCTCCAATATTCTGGTGTAGACACTACCAAATTGACCTCATACGAACAAACTCCTCTACAACATATAACAAGACCACAAAAACTCGCGGAAAAGCAAGATTGTAAAACATAAACAACTCTTATTAAGTTTCCGTAATTATTATAAACACAAACTAAATCCGACAAGATTCACAAGTTAGCTCCAGCTTCATAGCATAAAGTTAGCCAACACCACTGACAAATTCACAACCTCTTGAGAGAACCACCAGTTTGCTCGACCTCACGCTAATCAAGCAAGGAAGACATATCCACCGTGCAGCCAAACCAAATGTAGATTCTACAAAAGAATCAAGCAAACCTTCCTAATTAAAAAGCAGGGCACACAAATCTAACACAACAATGACAAAAACAAGAACATCTGCAGAGAGGTTCTAGATGTTGTAGGCATGCTCAATTTTCAACATATAGGAGTAACAGATCATATTCTACTTTTAAAAAAAGTAATGATACACACAAACTATTTTTCACATCTCACACACTCCTGTTATCACATTCGTTGATTCCGTTTTGATTTATTCAATCTAAAAACTATAAAAAAATTAAAATTTTGTAGAAAAGTGTGTGAAAATCAGCTATATTTACTCTACAAAATTGGCAACAACCATGTTAATACCACATCAAGTAATATATGAAAGAAAAAAAAAAGTGTTACACACACCCATTTTTACCTCTCGTACCCTTGTTAGCTTTTTTTGCCATTGATCTTCTCCAATTTATTCAATTTAAGGGCTAAAATTTGAGAAGGATGTGTAAAAAATAAAAATGGGCATGTTGATAGCACTATCATAAAAAGAATAGAATAATATTTGGTGCCCTTATTACTACTCAATAACGGAAGTTCTAAAATTGTGTTATAAACATTTTATTGGGCAATGACAAATACATTTCTTTTTATTTCTTCACACACCTCTATTTTACTTATGGTTGTTATTTCTATTTTCTTTATTCAACTTGATGGATAAAGAAAAAGAAGGGTACATAGAATTAGAGAAATAAGGTTGCGGTTATCATTTCTCCATTTTATATTACATATCTATTTTTATCTCAAAAGTATTGAAATGTTATAATATATATTGATAAGTAGATATGCATATCTTTAAAAAAATGGATTTACCGAATAAGATAGAGAGAATTGACACAATTTCAAGTAAATCACCGTTAGTTGTTAGGTAAGAGAAAAATTAGTAGAGATTGATCTCGCATCGAAGCGTATAAATATAATTACTATCCATCACTGCGGTAAAGCGTTATTTGTTTTTTTTTTCACAAAAAAAAAAAACTTTATATATAGCATTGGGTTATCTCGACCATAAATTTTGGTTGCATAGCAAGAAACATTAAAATCAAATGATGGTAGGATTTGAGGACACATGACCCTTATAAAACTAACAATCTATAAGAGGGTCCAAAGAAAATAATTATAGAACTGTTTCCTTGCTCCTGTCTAGTGTCCCCTAAACAGAGGGCCCCTTATTGTGATTAGATTGTCCGAATTGACAAATCATCTACAATATTATGGATGTGAATCCATTACTAAATTAATATCAAACTCGTTATTTATTAAAATTAAATTTAAGACCTTTAATCTACACATAAAAAAGAATATTAATAAATTGTAATACTAATTCACTACGATTATAAAGCATATGACTACAATATTAGGTTTCACTCAGTGATACTGTTGCAAAATATAACTGTTGATTTTCCGAACCACTTAGCATTACACAAATTGTAAAAGCTGGGGTAACATGGCCGCTGCATGCTGAGCAATTGGCCGCACGAAGAGCCACGCACCACTGCATTGAATTTGAAGGAGATGCTGTGATTGCCCTTGCTGCTTTGGAGTAATCTGATCTGATGAAGATACCTATCCTATGGGACCTGTACGTTATTGTATGCACGTTATACTTTTACTAGGCTGCGAGTAGATGCCATTGGTTCGAGGAACCTTTCCACTTGATTGTTGACTTCATTCTTTATTATTTTATTTTTTTTATTGAGGTAAATTGTTGACTTCATATTAGAAGATAGAAATAATTTGTAATTTTAGTGGAATGTGAAGATGTGAAGGTAAAACAGTCTCACATCCGTTAAGGAGAAATTTTATGTTGTTCATGTGTTTGATTTGAAAATTGGCTGCAGTGAGGGGCGTGTAAGGATTTGAAGGTAAATTCTCCCTTCTACTTGTACAATCGGGAATAGGTCTTAGGTCTCCACGAATAAGAACGCAAGCAGCGGAAATGCAAAGGAGAAGAGCAAAGATTACTGACCCAAAGCATGTTATTGACTCAACCACAAATCTTCCACATCATTCCAAGGAGAAATCTTGCAAGGATTATAAGGGATTGAGCTAGTCCATATATTGCTAATTGTTTTTATGGTGGAATCTCAATTTCTTTAGTGTACACTATTTTCCCTTTGACCGATTCACATTTACGTTAAAGTTTTTATTGAACCTCATATAAAAACACCATATCCTTCTTTGTACTTGCTAATTCACCATATCAATGAACATGACACTCCAAAGTTCTTATTTTTCAGTGTCAATAACAGTTTCCTAAGAAATTTACCTATCTGTTTTGCAATATACATATTTATACAAGTAAAGTAAAGCAGGCGATGTTGAATTACATATACCAGTATTCATGAAAAAAACTCCGAAGAGCGATGACTAATTAAAAACTGGAAAAAAAAGGTCGAGTACAAGACCAATTAGAAATTAAGATTGATAGATAAATTAGTTATCACCACAACAAAAAGAAATGTAAGGATCTGAAGAGAAGATAAAACGTGAAGACGAACAAACATTAATAAGCTAAAATAAAATAAAATTTGATATTCAAACAATGTTGTACAATAGACAGATCTTGATTCCTTCAAAGAACATAATTATATATATATATATATATATATATATATATATATATTATAATATCGCAGAGGAAATTAAGCAAAACTAACAATTGTAGCTAGTTGCAGTACGAGCTACCTTATATCATGAGTATCCATCAGGAGTCACCACGTTCATGCCAACAGAGAAGCATAGCTATGCAACGCCGAAAGATGTAGAACTTAGTCCGTTGCTTCTTCACCAGATGGCTGCACTTTTTTCCGAACGGTCGGCGGCACCCGGATTTATGACACTCCCCATTGATATTATGATTGAAGTTTGCAGACGTAGCAGTAGTAGTACTAGTAGTACTGTCGCTTTCCCTGATTGCCGATGCCATATTGAACTTTGAAAGGTCTGATCACTCTCACCAGCTTCTGCTAGATTGCTATTAATCCCACTAGAAGCAGTAAATATATGTCTATATGATAGGTAGATATATCATATACGGTGATGACAAGGAGTGTGCTTCTTGTATTTATATCTTAAACGTTAAATATGTTCATCAAATGACATGAAAGTTTCTTTTTAATTCAAAGTTGGACGTATATTTGTTCATAAAATGACGCTGGACAAATTTTATTTTTGTTACTTTGCTCTTAATTTAAAAGGAGTCATTTAGAGATTTTATAGAAAAATTACAGTTTTAATTATGTGTAAATACTTTTTACAAGTTATTTATAATTATAAGTTAGACTGTAATTTATAAATCTTGAGAAATGATTCTCTTCAAGTAACTAACACAAAAAAATAGTAAATAAATTTGATAACTCTAGCATACATGATTACTTTTGCATTAAAGACGTGGGATTGGGAATTGGGGGGGCCTGGGTTGATGTACGAGAATTTTTTTTTATCTGGGTTGGATATGAACTGTGAACACTGCATTCCACCAACTGTCAGGAGACATAGCATATGAAACATAGAATGGGCCAGTTTTCCTGATATGTTCTGAAAATACATTTAACCATGACCCCACTCCAAGTCCTTTCTCATAAATAATGGAATGCACTTCTGCACACATTTTTAATTTTTCACACTCATGTTTATATATTTCTCTTTATTAACTTTTTGATATATACTAATTAGTACTGCGGTTTAATAAAATTTCTCTTTATTTATAAGTAACAGACTTCAAGTATGACTTACATATATAGCGGTGATATATTGTATTCATATTGAGTTTGAAATACAACTAGGTAGTCAGTGGATGAGCCATTGTAAAGCCTACACCAATTCTCTCTCTTCGTAGAGTAAATTATCCCTCTACAATACATTGAAGTTTTTATTTTTAATATTTATTTATTGTAAGAAAAAACCTAGAAGTAAACAAGGGAGTGCATGGAATTATATAAATATGTTGCATGCGAAGCCAAAAATTAGCTTAAGTGGCATGCTCTTTCTTATAGTTTATTATTGTTTATCACTCTCAACTTATAAGTGGCTTCGTCACTAGGTTCATAGTTTGATTCTCTCCAATGAAGCAGAAAATAAAATGGCCACGCAATTTTCACTTTCATGTCATGTACCAAAACATGAAAATAAAGTTAAAGCAAAGCATGTATAAGAAGTGATTTCTTCTCACGATGAATGACACAGTTATGTTAAACACCTAAAAGGAAATGCGATTAGAGTGATCGAAACATGCTTTTATGAATTTTATGTATTTAAACCAAGTAGGTAATAGGTATGCTAAGATGATGACACTTGTCAACGTGTAATGGATTGAGTTAGTTGTGACTGTAGTTAGTTAGAGGGCAATATAGACATTTACAGTTGAAAGAATGGTTAGTATATAACCAAAGTGTAGGAGTCATTTGGTATTCAATACAATAAAGCAAAAGCTTTACTTCATCCCTCTCTCTAAACTCTCTCTTTTTGCTTATTTTCTTTGTTCATTCGCATTGCTCTATTGAATTATTATGATGGTATCATCGCCTGAACGGTTCATCACCATTCCGATCCTTGGCGCTCTTCCGCTACTCTGATAGTTCTTCCAATACAATTTTTCTGTTCACGATCTTTGGAATCGAATGTCAGTTGCCATCTGGATCTTGTGAAGAAGTTTTTGGGGATTCTCTGTGAAGAAGTTTTGGGGATTCTCTGAGTTCTTGAAGGTCCTTGCACTCATTGACTTAGGTAACATTGTTTCTTTCATACTCTGCAATTCAGCTTTATGTTCGTAATTCAGTATGGGATTTTGTTGCATCTTGAGTAATTGATATATGCAATTTGTGATTGAATCTGGAGATGTGTGATTTCTGCAAATAGTTGAATGATTTGGGAATTTGTTCGGATTTTTATGTTTTTGAATTCAGACTGCAGTTTTGTTAAGAAAGTGTCATTCTTTCTTGAAGATTAAGAAAGTGTCATTCTTTCTTGAAGTTGTTATCTTCGTGTGTCGAATAGTTGAATGATTTGGGAGTTTTGTTAGAATTTTCATGTTCTTGAATTCAGACTGTAGTGTTGTCAAGAAAGTTTCATTCTTTCTTGAAGATTAAGAAAGTGGCAGTCTTTCTTAAAGTTGTTGTTTTAGTTTGTTGAAGAGAAGGTGTTATTCTAATTGAAGTAAAATCTTGGAGTAGTCAAGGTGGAGAATTTGTTAGGTATGATTACAATAAAGCTGAAAGATGATAATTTCTCGAAGTGGGCTTCAATTTATGGCTGTTTTGAAAGGTCACAAGCTATTTGGCCATTTTGATGGTACTAATATATGTCCATCAAGATATGTAATCAATACAGAAACTGGGGTAACTAAAGAAGTAACACAAGCTTTTCTTGATTGGGAATCGACGGATATGGCTTTACTTAGCCTGCTACTAACAACATTATCTGATGAAGCCATGGAATATGTGCTTCGATGTAAAATTGCAAATGAAGCTTGGTCTAATCTAGTTGATAAGTATGCGTCTGTGTCCAAATCAAGGGTAAATCATCTAAAGACAGAGCTCCATACTATTCAAAAAGGGTCTGATTCTATTGATAAGTACTTGTTGAGATTGAAAAGTATAACAGAACAACTCAGTGCTGCGGGGGAGTTTGTATCTAACAATGATGTAATGATAGCTGGTCTGGCTGGTTTACCAAAAAAGTATGCTATTATCAGGACTGTTCTCTTAGCAAGAGAATCATCAATTACTCTAAAAGAATTTAGGGCTCAACTTCTTGGGGCCGAGAAGGAATTTGAAGGGGACTTGTCTTTGTTTCCACAGAATGTGTCTGCACTTTATGGTCAGGGTTCTAATTCTGCAAATACTTCTTCTGGGTCTTCTAGTTCATCTTCAAATCCTCAAAGGCACAGTCACATTCCTTCTATAACTGCATGGGTCATCACTCCTGGTGCTTACAATTACAATTATGTGCTGGTTACAATTCTGTGTTGTCAATAAAAAACATTGGATCTACTTCTCTTAACACAAATTCTCATTCTCTTGTTTTAAAGAATGTATTACATGTGCCTAAAATTGCTAGAAGTCTGCTGTCTGTTAAACAATTGTGTGTTGATAATGCAAGCTGGTTCATTTGTGATGAAACTCGATTCTTTGTGCAAGACAAGAAGACAAGGGAGATATTGTATCAAGGAAAGAGTAGGCCACAAGAGTTGTTTCATATACCAGTTGTTCATCAGTCTCAAGGGCTGCAGTCATTTTATCAGAATTCAGGTGCTTTTCTTGGTCAGCTAGTCAAGTCAAATGTACGACATCAAAGGATAGGGCATCCATCACATGAAGTAATGTCCAGAATGTTAAAACAATCAAATGTAACAGTGTATGTAGATAAGAATCATAGTGTTTGCACCACTTGTTTGAAAGGGAAAATATCCAGAATTCCATTTCCTTTTAAAGTTACTCATTGTTTGATTCCTTTTGCAAAATACACTCATATATTTTGGGTCCATCACCTGTAAAGTCTCTA
This sequence comes from Malus fusca, assembly GCA_035220775.1. Taxonomy (NCBI): domain Eukaryota; kingdom Viridiplantae; phylum Streptophyta; class Magnoliopsida; order Rosales; family Rosaceae; genus Malus; species Malus fusca. The sequence goes on from CM069070.1 coordinate 18,556,454, forward strand.
GAAGGGTACTGATATTATGTAACATTTGTGGATGAATATACAAGATTTGTTTGGATATATCCTCTGTGCAATAAGTCTGATGTGTTTACAATTTTTGTGCAATTCTATAATATGATAGTTACTCAGTTTGACATGAGAATCAAATGCTTTCATAGTGATGGTGGAGGAGAGTACACAAGCAACTATTTTACTGCATTTCTGAAGGGAATACAACAAATGATCTCTTGTCCTTATACCCTTCAGCAAAATGGAATTGCTGAGAGGAAACACAGAAATATAATTGATACTACTATCACATTGTTGACAATTGCTGGTTTATCTCTTGAATTCTGGTATTTAGCTTGTGCTTATTCTGTGTTCCTTATAAATATAATGATGTGTCAATCTTTATCAATGAATTCTCCATACAAGTTGCTATATGACAAATTTCCATTTTTGACTACATTAAAGATTTTTAGTAGTGCAGTTTATCCTTGGCTTCGACCATATAATTCAAATAAATTGTAAGTGAGAACCAAAAGATGTGTATTCCTGGGATACTCTATGGGATATAAAGGTGTCATTTGTTTCAATATGAGTACCAGAAAGTGTATTATATCAAGACATGTGATTTTTGATGAAACTGTATTTCCATTTCTTCATAAACAGTGTGATGCAACAGTGAGACAGTCTATGCCCAGTTTAACAGCACCATCCACTATAGTTATTCCAGTTCTAATTTCTAATCATACAGTGAATGTAGATACTTACACTAACTCAGGGACAAGATCAACTCACTCAGTGAATGAATTTGATAGCAATTCTTCATCCCTTGGTAATAATAGGAATTCCACTATGAGAAGTCAAAGTACAACTGCAGAACAGACTTCTTCAGGCCATACTCTTTCCCATGACATTGATACATCTCCCTTGCTTCCTGTCCTGGATCCATCTCAACTTCAAGTATTACTTCCTATATTTCCATGTTCTTCAGTACATAGTGGATCTAATGGTTCTGCTAATGTCAATAAGACTCATGGTATCACTATTACCTACTGGTATACAAACAAGACTACAGACAGGTACCATATCAATGAAAAATTATGCAGCACTACTTGCTACATTGCTAGAATTGCAAATTGCACTCTTTACAATTAATAAATATGACTGATACTAAAGAACCTACATGTCAGTTCAATGGTTTTTCATTCTTGGTTAATGTTCATGAGATTGAGGAACCAAGGAGTTATAGAATTGCTTTACGTATTAAACAATGGTAGGATGCTATGCAAGATGAGTTTGATTCCCTGAAGGCACAAGGAACTTGGAAACTAATACCTCCACCATGTGATAGGGCTGTTATTGGGAGTAAATGGGTGTACAAAGTTAAGAAGAACCCTGATGGTACTATGTCAAGATACAAAGCAAGACTAGTTGCTCAAGGATTCAGTCAAGAGCAAGGGTTGGACTTCTCAGAAACCTTCAGGTCAATGGTGAGACATACAACTGTGAGGCTAATCTTTGCATTAGCAGCACAATATGGGTTGAATCTTAGGCAATTGGATGTCAAAAATGCATTTTTGTATGGTGATCTTGAAGAAAAGGTTTATATGAAGCAGCCACAAGATTTTGTAGATCCAAAGTACCCAAATTATGTCTGCATACTTGTTAAATCCCTATATGGCCTTAAACAAGCTCCCTGAGCTTGGAATTCGAAGTTTACTAGTTTCTTACCTGCCCTTAGGTTTACTACATCAATATATGATTCCAGTTTATTCATTAAAGTTGACAATGGTGATATTATATTGCTATTGTTATATGTGGATGATATTATCCTAACTGGGTTAAGTTCTGCAAAAGTTCAGTCTATAATTTCAAGTCTTGCTCAAGTATTCGATCTCAAGGATATGGAGCAGCTCACATATTTTTTGGGATTACAAATTCAATACGAAATATATGGTTCTTTGTTTATCAATCAATCAATGTATGTGAAAGAATGTTTCAAGAAAGCAGGAATTGAGACCTACAAACCTACTTCTACACCAGCTAAGCCACATACTCAATTACTTGTTGATGAAGGCATACCTTTTTGCAGACCCAACTCATTACAGAAGTGGTCTAGGAGCTTTACAATACCTCACGCTTACTAGACCTGACATCACACATTCAGTTAATATGGTGTATCAGTTTATGACTAACCCTACAGAGATTCATTATCACTTTGTCAAACGAATTATGCGGTATCTACAAGGTACTTTGACATGTGGTTTGAGGTATACTAGGTCCTCTGAGTTCAACATTTCAGCTTATTCAGATTCAGATTGGGCTGCAGACATCAACACAAGAAGGTCAATAGCTGGCTATGTGGTGTTCCTTCTAATCTGATTTCATGGCAATCAAAGAAGTAAACCACAGTTTCCAGGAACTCAACCAAAGCAGAACACAAAGCTCTTGCACATTGTGCTGCAGATGTGTATTAGATAAGGTCATTACTCAAAGACATTCATGAACCTATATCAGAACCTCCATGTCTACATTGTGATAATCTTTCTGCATTAGCATTAACTTCAAATCCTGTGTTCCATTCTCGGATAAAGTATCTTGACATCGATTACCATTTTGTTCGAGAGAAAGTTCAAAAGGGTGATTTGAAAGTTCAATACATTCCAACTGAAGAACAAGTGGCAGATGTCTTTACTAAAGGACTGCACAGTCCAGTTTTCATTCGCCACTGTCACAAACTTAGTCTAGGATCACCTAGTTAAGTTTGAGGGGGAAGTAATAGGTATGCTAAGATGATGACACTTGTCAATGTGTAATGGATTGAATTAGTTGTGATTGTAGTTAGTTAGAGGGCAATATAGACATTTGTACTTGAAAGAATGGTTAGTATATAACCAAAGTGTAAGAGTCATTTGGTATTCAATACAATAAATGAAAAGCTTTACTTCCTCTCTCTCTCTCTCTCTCTCTCTCTCTCTCAACTATCTCTCTCTTTCTCTAAACTCTTTCTTTCTCTAAACTCTCCATTTCTGCTTATTTTCTTTTGTTCATTCGCATAGCTCTATTGAATTGTTAGAGTAGGAACTTAAAATTTTAAACAATATTAAGGGAAAAAAAGTTAATTAATACAGAAAGAAAAAAGGAAGTGTTTGGTAGTTCTATTTCAGCCATGGTGCTCTTAACAAATACAGGAGAACATATCACACCAGAGATTGAACTTGGAGTACATTTTCTTGCCTTTTTTCTTCGTGTGAAGGAGATGATTGAGGACCGTTTGAATATCGAAGTTCATAAGCAGAGTCTTTGGCTTTATGACATAGAGCTGGAAAATGATCAACTTGTTGGACATCACATTGAAGGAGAACATGCTACTCTGAGGCTCATTGTCACACCCCCCGCTGCCAGAACGGCAAAAAATGCAGTATTTTGATCAAGTTTAGCAACCAAACTTCTGGCAATGTGCAAATGAGAGATATAGGTTATGTGGCCAATCTGAAAAGAAAAATCGGGAGGGTTGGGGGTTTCTGAATACTGATAACATTGCTCTTTTCCATGGTTCTACAAAAATGATGAACAACCGTCCTCTTTCTGCATATGATATAACCGACGGTTCTGAAGTTAAGGTTAAGATTGAGATTGACACTCGTTAGTTGATCTATAGATGCTCTCCGTCATCTATTCAGTTGAGCTGTATGATTTTCAACTATTTTAGGGGTACTAGGATTTTATGATGCTTTTTTCTTTTGAATAAAGGATCTTGTCTAACATATTAAGAATATGATAGATAATATAGACAAGTGTTGTGACATATGTTCTAATACATATTATGATTGTGTAAATCTTAAGTAGAGACAGATTAGGAATCCTTTGGGATCTAAAAGATCTTTCCTAATAGACTTTATATTACTTGGAGAGCAAGTTTCTCTCCCCTTTATTACTATAAATAAAGGCACAAGGACTGGGGAATTAACACACAATTCCTCAAGCCTATTATCCACTCTCTTTCTCTTCATATCGCACCACTCAGTTAAATATAGGCCACAACACGTTATCAGCACGCTCATCCACTGCGATAAGGAATTTGATATGGTTATTCTTCAATCAGAGGAGTATTACGTTTCAATTATTTTTAATTGATTAAATTTTGATTTTATTGAATTCATATATTTTATTGATTCAATTTTTTTTTTCTTGTGTTTAATGTGATACAAGCTTTGAAGATGGAAAGTCGAAATTGAAGAAATAATTTTCTGCATCAAACCAATTCATCACTATCATCATGCAATTAGGTTCTTCCAAAACAACAGTTTTTATCTTGATATTTTTACAACCCTGACAGCATGAACATTCACCATAATGCATGGCCCAACTTTACGTTTTTCGAATTTTAGATTCTACATAAATTGTGTTTGCATTATACGCATAATTTTAAATTATGTGAAATTGATATTGCTATGAATTATATTGAATATACATGAATGGAATGATATGTTGTTATATATGCATATAATTGAATTGAAAAAAAAATAATTAAAAACTAAGGTTTCGAGAACCTAACCCAGCGAGCTGTAGGCTTTGAGCCGCGTCACCACGTCAGACACAAAGCTGTAATGCACCGGAGCACAGCTCTGCTATGCTGAGAACCCAAGAAAACGAAGTCGTTTTGGCGTCATCCCCAACCCAGAAAATCTAACCGTGCCGGAAGCCGAGACCACGGCTTTGTCATTCTTTTTCTGGACATCACGACCTGCAGTCGTGTCCCTTTTGTGGTTCGCACCGTCGTCTTCGACAACGTCCCTTGAATTCCCCTTTGAAATTCATTGAAATCGAGGATTCCTTGAATCGAATCCTCTTGGTTCTACCCTTTCCGGACTTCGAGGGTCTTCCTCCGTCGTTGAGACTGGTTCTTCGATGAACCACCATGCATCGCTACTCACTCCCGAGGTTTCCCGACCAAGACACCTTCGCCAGAAATGATGACTCCAGTCTTCTTCCCCGATGAACCCACCCAGCACGACTGGGATTCTTGATTGGATCAAACCCATGGCCTTTTAGGCCTGGATCACGTCGGCCTATAGTATAGCCTATACTCGCGGCCTGCTACCCTTCGTGCTCAGCCACATGACACCAGCCCAATTGGGCTCTAGTGTTCTCGTGTCTCGCGCCGCAATGGAACCCAGCCCAGGTGGCTTATATGGATTCCTTGCACCACACCACACTGGATCCCAGCCTCTATGCTGGTGCATCCGTGTACGCGATGCACAGGATTGCGCCCTCTTTTGAGCCTTTACCATCTGGGCCTACATTTGCAACCCATCTATGCACATGAGCTTATTGCCCCTGGCTCAGCCCGCCTCATGTCCAGCCCAAGTTTGGGCCTGGACCCCATGACAACAATTTTTAAGCCCACATGTGGGTTTTAGTCCACTGTTTTAGGCCCCGAATTTTAAACGCCTATTTTTTTTAGGCCTTGTAGGTTTTTATAATTTTTTTTTTCCCAATCTTTAATTTTGGCCTAAAGTCCAAATAATTAATTCAATTATAATCCTAGGCCCCGAAGATCTATTTGTATATATTTGTTGCATATTTTTGTCCTATATATATTGTGTTTGTTTGCAGGTATTATGAACCTAAAGTTCATATTTCCGAACCCAAATTTTCGGAAAAGTGCCATAGAAACTTGAAGTTTCTTAACTCGCAACACTCATGTTGAGACCCAAAGTTCTGCATGCTTAAATTCGTTTAAACCAAACCATGTCTTACAACTTGAATGTTCTAACTTTGATGTTTATGGAAATGTTATTTTCTAAAACACCAATCTCATTCTTGTTTCCGTCATTCAGTGTATTGTCGAATCGTAACAAGTTCGATTTCACTGATTTGGAAGTTTCGAACAAGAAACTAATTTATATGGATACAAGACTTGACACCCCTCTTGACTACAACTAGTTGCGAAATCATTGTAGCCATTTATGGTGGAGAAGAGTTGAACACACCTCCGCCATGATCTTCATTCGAAACTTATGCGTAAAGCATATCAAATGGAAGTACCTCACAACTGAGGACTTCATCTGAAGTTTTTATCCGATCGAATTTTGACTGGAAGAAAATAGTTCTCGTTCTTCTACATCTAAATTGCTCCTGAAGTAGCAGTATAAAAAACGGAAGTTTACCAAATTCTCAGATCTGATTACTATCACAACTGTGAGAGAAAGGTACCCCAGCAATTCGATTGAGAGGTACCGAATGATATAGACCTAGTTTCGGCTGGAGTCTACCAAATGGTGATGCCCTGCTTCGGCAGGGATGCACCGAATGGCATGCTCTGCTTCGGCAGAAGTGCACCGAACTGTATTGCTCTGCTTCGACAGAGGCTTACCGAAAAGACCCCTACAGCTTCGGCTAAGTTTAGGTATGTATGTCTCTCTCTCTCTCACAATCTCATTTCGAGTTTGTTTTACAACATATGGTAGAATCAAGGTCTGCCAAGATGTGGTATCATGCCCGAAGTATGATCTTTAGCACCTAAGACCTAAAACTTCAAGAATAAAGGATAGTATTCTTGAACCTCAACCCTACAGAATCTAATTCAGTTTTGACGAAATAGATCATTGGTTATGCACTTTTCTGTGCCTCTACCAATGTTGTTTAGTCATTCTCGTAGTCAATCTGCGAGACTAATTTTGTTCCACCTAACACATTTGGCGAGCGAAATTTGACATGGAAGGTCTATTGGCCGAACCCCCTTGTATATTTGGTTTACTTTGTAAACAATTTATTTTGTTCTCGGATTTAAGATTGGTGTTTGGATGTTACTATTATTCTCGAATAAGAGTTCATTAACAAAAGTTACCACATGTGACTAATACAATTAACTCATGATTAGGTATGTTTTGTGGGGAAGTTAGTTGTTTGGTTATATGCTAACTTTATACCTAATCACCCCCTGACAACCTTTCAGGCTTATCCAACCTGATTGTGGGGCATGGCATTGCCCTATATTGTCCAATGGTACTAATTTTACCATAAAGGGAAACCTTATACTCACTTCGTTCCAGAAGAAATGCCTTTTTGAGCTTTAAGGATATTCGAGAGCACTATTACCATATTGAAACCAATGTAGAAAATGGAGTAAAATTTATTTACACTTCCTACGAATATAGCCAGAAGCGTATTCTAGAGAAGATGGAACTTCTAATGAGTAGATTACACCCATTTAGGCCCACTATATGGCCGGCCAAAAGCTCGAGATTCCAAAGGAATTTCCATTGTGGATGTACGTTTGGGATATCTAGGATGATCTGTGATGCACTGTTTTGGGCATCCCCTTACCAGAAGTAAAGATGTCATACCTAAAAGCGTACCATGCATTAACTCCCTCCATCTTTTCTACAAAGGATTCAAGGCCACATTTGTGGACTGATTCAACTGCAGATCATTTGGATACTTTATGGTATTGGATGATGCTATTACACGTTGGTCACACATGTAGCTATTGTCCACAAGTTGCCTTCTCCATACTGGTGGCTCAGATTAACAAGCTTAGGGCTCACCACCCTGATTATCTGATCAAATTTATTCGATTGGATAAGTTTGAGAATTTACTTTGAAAAAAACTTTCGATGGATATTGCATGTTGGTTGGGTTTTGAAGTTGAACATCAAGTACCCCATGTTCATACCCAAAACGACCCAGCATAAGCATTCATTAAATGCCTTCAAATGATTGCGCGATCGTTGGTCATACGTACCAAGTTTCTGATCTCTGCTTGGGGTTATGCAATATTGCAAGCAGCCATGTTGGTCCACCTGAGGCCTGTCACAACCCAACCTTATAAAGCATGCGTCAGTTGGTTACTATATACGAACCTGACATATCGCATATACGCGTCTTTGGTTGTACGATCTATGTGTCATTTGCGCTACCCTTACATAAAAAATGGATCCTCAGAGAAAGATGGAAATCTATGTCGGTTATGATTCTCCTTCTAATATTTGTTACTTAGAACCTTTGACAGGCAATCTCTATACCCCTCATTTTGCTAATTGTCACTTTTATGAGACAGTATTCCCGTCGTTATAGGGAGATAAAAACGTCAATGTTCCTAAAGAACGACACAAATTATTGTGGACACTATTTCTCATCTCGATCCCAATCTATATTGTCAGAGTATAACCAGAAACTTCTTCTGATCTAGCAAAAGTGACGAGATCATATATACCAGCTGCAAATGTGCCTGCAAAGATATGTATCAAATGTACGACGGATCTTCGTCCGGAAAGTAGGAACTCCGCTACTGTGGCCAACCCTCGTACATTAGCGGCTAGCCAATCAATATGTCTTGCGCCAGAAACGTGGCAAGTCACTTTGTTTGAAGGATTCACCTCCCCAAAAGTAGAGGAACGTGGCACGAACGAATCCACCCCTCAATCGGTGTCTCAATCTTTTTCATCTCATAAGATTAAATTCGTATTACTCCCAAGATCTGAAGTTCTTGGTCCAGTATACTAGTTTAGATGAGATATGGAATTGGAATGAGACTATCATAGGTGATGTTTCATTTATATGGTAACTACCAACATAAATGAAAAGCGACGATAACGAACTGAGTTCCGTTGATTAATGTCAACGTAGAACTGATTGGTCAACTAGAAGAATCAATCTATGATGAATGAGATGAATGAAATAGTGCAAATGACGCCTTGTGGCGCAAGGCTTCTCTCATACGCCTTGTGATTGATTGCAGCATTACAAATGTGGTTGTAGTATCTATGGGATCCTGATACGAAACCTACATGGAGTTTCCAAATGACTTACATGTACTGATTCAAATAGTTCTAAACCACAAGAACATCATCTCGGTTTTGATGAGGCCTTTACTTTAGGGATGTAGAACTATCCGGGCGGATGTGGTATATCCATTTAAGTGAATATTTGATCAGTTAGGGATATATGCCCCCGCGTGTATAAAATCTAAAATTACTAGAGTTGAGAAAACTGACTTGCACTTAAAGTCGGACTTTAAGATGTTTGATATTGAGAAAACTCGACATTACCTCGACCTAAAGTTTCGAGCTAGTTCTAATGGTATTCTGGTCCACTAGTCAAACTAAACCCATAAGGTGTTACGTCTGAGTATACCCTGATCGTATGTACGCTAGATGCAAATGAGGCCCTTATGGATGGTATGAAGCATAAGGTTCCATATTGGAACATGAGGCAACCATATATAAGTACCATTGGCATTTGTTGTACTTAGCTCAATGCAATAAAATCAGACATCTTATGTGCTAATAATCTTTTGGCATAAAGCAACACTGCGCTTACACGCCACCACCAAATTTGGTGTTAAAGACGTTTTTCCGTTACTACAGATTTGGGCTTATCTATCCCTATGCATCTCAGAATAGATCATACCCCTTTGATCTTCAGAATGATGCCTACCTTGTGGGATTCGCTAAATCAGACTATCTATCTTACCGCACAAGGTACATTCCCGAATGGTTATATCTTTACCATTAAGGAACACCGCAATATCTTGGAGGTCCGTGATATAGACCTTTAGTTGCAAAACCTTTGAATCATTCCAAGACTCACTATATCTTATCATGTGAGAGATATGGTCGAGAACTCTTATTAAGCATATTCGAACTCCCTGCTATTTTCATCCATCGTTGAGTCCCAATAACGATCTATGAAGACAACATTGTATGTATTGGTCATCCAACAAGTCAACACCAAGCATATTGTGTCTACATCAGCATGAGCATCAGAAGATTAAAGTCAAGCAATCCGATCCTAAACAACCTTGTCAACCTCTACACGGAGTCAACGCCGAAGTCTTCTTTCCAGAAGTTTGTCCAAGGAATTGGTATGCATAACTTTCTCATTTGCAATGCTTATAGTTTCATTTAGAAATTCTGTCAAACTCAGGGGGAATATCCAGAAGTATACTCACTTGATCTTAACGTACTATTTTTCCCTACGCTTAGGAGCATTTTTCCCACTAGGTTTTTGCTACCTGACTAGGTTTTGACAAGGCACCCATCATAGGTTGGTCATACCCTTGTGTACGTCCTACTTGCATCCCGAAGACGTATAGTTTTGACTTAATGCAACTAATCACTTTTCTCCTTTAGCTATGGGCTTTTGTCCCCCCTTGGGTTTTGCCAAAGCGAGGTTTTGTGAGCTTTACCACCCATGCATTCTTCCGTTTGTTTTTAGACTAGCATTCACTACTTGTGCCGACTAGATAAGACGACTTCATCAACTGCTTCTACATTTGCCTAAAGATCTGATGCACCATCTACTTGACTATTTGCACACTCAAGGGGAAGTGTTGTGACATATGTTCTAACACATATTGTGATTGTGTAAATCCTAAGTAGAGATAGATTAGGAATCCTTTGGGATCTAGAAGATCTTTCCTAATAGACTTTGTATTACTTGGAAAGCAAGTTTCTATCCTCCTTATTTCTATAAATAAAGGCACAAGGATTGGAAAATTAACACACAATTCTTAAGCATATTCTCCACTCTCTTTCTCTCCATGCCGCACGTCTCAGTTAAATATAGGCCACAACAACAAGGTAATAATTAAGTTAAATTATCAGATAAAATAATTAAGCGAGAAAATATTTAGAAAAGGTAAAATAGATTAATATCATCGACCTCTTAAAATACTATTTCTTTTTTTGCATTTCTCTCACTAATTGTTTGGGACTGTTTAAAAGTGCTTTTTAACTAAAAATACTTTTGACTATGTTTGAAAAAAAAAACATAGAAACACATTTGAATTATAGAATTGCAAATTGGTGAAACACTTGACTTCAAGAACTTCGAAGTACATTTCTAAGTATCACTTCAAAACACTTGGATTATTAATAAAACGAAATAAAAATGACATACACTTTTTTTCCTCACTATACACATGTCTTTAATTTTGTTCATTGTTTTCATTTGATATATTCAATCTGATAGTCAAAAAATAAAAATAAAAATAAAAAAGCGTGATTATCATTTCCGTTAATGAAAATTTCAACATGGTTAATAAAATAATTATGAGCCAAAACACTTATGAGAGAAAATGTCTTTAAAAAGTAGTCTCAAATAAATAAATAAAGTCAATAAGAAGATACAAATAGAGAGCGACCAAAGAGAAACTATGAGTGTCAAACTCACTGTCGTAAGAAAAAACAACCGTTCATGAAAAATGAATGGCTAAAAACATCTAATGGGTTTGAGCAATGCACCACGTCTGCACTTTCTAACATTGAAGACATGTTCACTCGGAACAATATTGAGATCATTTTAATTCTTTTATTTTACGCTTTTACAAATGACAATGAAAAACTGTAAATTTTATGTTGCGTGGGTCAATTTTGGGGAATAAGGAATATAGAGTTATTTTGGGTATAGAATTGTGTAATTGAGGGATTTACTTTTTGCTTAAAGTGGATTGAGGGATTTCACGCAATAGAATTTTACGTCTTAATTTTCATGTATTCCATAATTCTCAATATAAGTACATACAATCCTTGTTACATAAGAAAACAATAAAGGACACAAATATATCCTTCCTAAAACATGACTCTAATAATTACACAATATTTACATTCATTTTCCTTAAATATTGACTCACGCCAATACTCCCTCTCAAGTTGGTGCATAGATATCACACATGCCCAACTTGATAAGTGAGTCATCGAAGCTCCTACTACACACGGCATGAGTAAGAATATCTGCAAGTTGTTCTTCCGAGCTCACGAACGGTATTGACACCACCTTCTTCTCAAGCTTCTCTTTAATAAAATGTCGATCAACCTTAACATGCTTAGTCCTATCATGCTGTACTGGATTCTCTGCTATTTCTCTCGCCGACTTATTGTCACAATACAAATTCATCTCCTCTTTTTGGTTAAAGCCGAGACCCCAAAGCAACTTTCGTAGCGAAAGGATCTCACAGACTCCATGCGCCATGCTTCTGAATTCGGCTTCCGCGGAAGATCGTGACACCACCTTTTGTTTCTTACTTCACCAAGTAACCAAATTACCTCCAACAAATGTAAAATACCCGGACGTAGAACGTCTATTAGTCACATCTCCTACCCAATCGACATCAGTAAATCCCTCAATCCTCATATGGCCATGATGTTCATACAAAATTTATTGGCGTGAGTCAATATTTAAGGAAAATGAATGTAAATATTGTATAATTATTAGAGTCATGTTTTAGGAAGGATATATTTGTGTCCTTTATTGTTTCCTTATGCAACAAGGATCATATGTACTTATATTGAGAATTATGGAATACATGGAAATTAAGCCGTAAAATTCTATTTGGTATCAAGAGCTTGGTTTTGATTCGAATTCTATACAGTAAATCATGTATAATTGCGGTATTTTTTGCAAGTATATCGTGGATAAACTGTTGCACTAATTGCAGCGTATTGTGTCTTTGCTGCTGTACTCATTGCAGCAAGTGTGCCATGTATTAGGTATCATATTGTGCCTCGTGGGAATATTGCTCTGATGCTGCTGCAGTCTGCTTGTTGTGACCATCCACCCGTGTAAGAGGGCTGTCTTCCAAAAACAAGGAAAAAAAAAAGGATTTGATATAAGAAAAAAGGGATTGGCTGCTGGAATTGCAACGTGTATCCCTTTTTTTTTTTCTTTTGTCTTGTAAGTGTCGTTGCTTGTGTTTTATTTGCATCATACAATTGTTGTGGTTTTGCAATTGTCCCCGTAAGTGTGGTTTTTCCGCTTCTGCCTTGGATTGCAGCGTGAGATACTGTGTGAGGAGTGGTCAATTATTATGCAAGAGGATTGCAGATTTGTTTGGTACTGGAATTGCAACATGTATTGGTGCGATTGATGCATATCTCCAATTACTATGCTTGAGCAATTGTAGGAGTAACTCAGCTGCAAGGTCTCCGTGTGTGTTGTAGTCTTGGGTATTGGTGTGATTGTAGTGTGTTACTGTTTCAACTTGCATGTGTTATAACAATGACGAATACAGGTTGGATTTTGGACTCCGGTGCAACAGATCATATGACCTTTGATAAAAATTTAGTTACTTATGTGACAACGACTCCTCGGAAGTGTATAACAACGCGAATGACACCACTGCACCGGTTATTGGGGCCGGTACTGTGGACCTTACACCGGTCCTCTCCCTTCATAATTGCTTGCTTGTTCCGTCGTTGTCTCATAATTTGTTATCTATTCCCCAAGTTATTGAGCAATTACATTGTGTGGTACTTATGTATCCACTCTTTTGTTTACTCCAAGATATTTAGACCAAGGAGATAATTGGGCGTGACACTAAGAGAGAGGGGTTGTATTATGTGGATGACGTCATTCCTGGTAGAGCTCATGCAGTTCGAGCATCTCATACCAATAATTTACAAGAAGTTTGGTTATTGCATCATCGATTAGGACATGCCTCGTTTGGTTATTTACGGCGCATGTTGCCTAGTTTATTTCATGAAATAAAAGAATCAAACTTACATTGTGAGGTATGTATTCTTGCGAAGAGTCATCGCGCTTCGTTTCCTCCTAGTATAAATAAAATATTGTTTCTGTTTGATCTTATGCACTTTGATGTTTGGGGTCCCTCTCCTGTTAGTACTCTTTTCGGAATTAAATGGTTTGTTACCTTTGTTGATGATTGCACCCGTATGACTTGGATATATGTGATGAAAAATAAAAGTGATGTTAGTATGGTGTTTCGATCTTTCTCTCAGATGGTTACAACACAATATTCCTCTGTTATTAAAGTTCTCCCCTCTAATAATAGAGGTGAATATATGAGTTCCGAATTGTCTGGTTTTCTTCGGGATCAAGGAATTCTCCATGAAACTACTTGTCCCCATACTCCACAACAAAATGGGGTTGCTGAAAGAAAGAATCGTCATATCTTGGAAATTACTCGTGCCTTGCTTATTGGTGTGTCCATGCCTAAACGGTTTTGGCCTGAAACTGTTACCTATGTCGTGTATGTGATTAACAGTATGCCATCTCGGGTTGTAGAATGTTGAAATCCCACATTGGCTAGAGAAAGAAACAAAGAAGAGTTTAAATATCCTAACCTCACTCCACCTAACACTATGGCCTTTTGTTATAAAACCCCACACCTAACTGATTGTGCAAGTGGTAATTACCAAGTTGGGGACAATATTGATGTTATTGGAGTTGGGCCCTTGGCCCGCCTCTTTGATAATTTAACATGGTATCAGAGACAGGGGGCAGGCCCGTACAAACTGCCACGTGATGGGTAGGTCCCATTGGCTTCGCGCGATGATGGCGGGTCCCTTGGCCCCGCGTGTTGGGTGAGTCCCATTTGCTCCATGTGGTTGCCGATGTGTGGACCTCTCACATGTGACGCACTAATTGGGTTCCACGTGAAGGGGCGTGTTGAAATCCCACATCGGCTAGAGAAAGAAACAAAAAAAGTTTAAATATCCTAACCTTACTCCAATTAACACAGAGGCCTTTTGTGACAAAACCCCACACCTGATGGATTGTGCAGATGGTAATTACCAAGTTGGGGACAGTATTGATGTTATTGGAGTTGGACCCTTGGCCCGCCTCTCTGATAATTCAACAGTAAAATTTTGTACACCTCTTCAAGTATGGACGGAACATGTTCCTGTAGTATCCACCAATACTCTTACTCCTCGTGTGTTTGGATATGTAGCATATGTTCATATTCACAATATTCATCGTAGCAAGTTGGATCCATGTGCCTTTCGGTGCGTTTTTGTTGGGTTTGCCCCCCAACATAAAGGGTATTGTGTTATCACCCTGAAAATTGACATATCTATGTGACTATGGATGTTACTTTTTCTGAATCAGAGTATTTTTATTCTTCAATACCATCACCTTCAAATCACCACTAGAGAACACTAGTGGTGATCCGGGTGATCTTGGGTGGTTAGAAGTACCAGAGGATGTGATATGTAGTTCAGGGGGAGCATGTGTTGACGACAAGGATGAAAATGGGACACCAATCTCTCGGCAAGAAATTGCTGAGAGTGATACGGTTCTTCAGCTGCTACCTGCCTAGACAGGTGCAGGCCATCGATAAGGTCCTTCCGAGGAAGCTACAACAGTCCAGCAGCTAGTTGCTGCCGATCCAAGTACATCAAGGGAAGAAGTGCTACCTACCGAACCAAGTACATCAGAGGAAGAAGTGCTACATGCTGAACCCACATCACCCTCTCTCACTAGCTCGATAGTGCCATCCAATGTGTCTTCTCTAAATATCCCTGAGGTGAGTAGTACAGATGCTCATGTAACTAATCCAAATAATGGTGTAAGTACATATAAGTTGCAACCAAGGCAAAATCGTGGTGTTCCTCCTGACAGGTTTTCTCCCGAAGGAAAGGTAAAGTATCAAATAGCAAGTTATGTGTCATGCAAGAACTTTGCGCCTGAACGCCAAGCATGGGTGAATAATGTGGAAGCAATCCAAGTACTAACTTGAGTTGAAGAGGCCTTGAAGGATCCTAAATGGGTTGTTACAATGGATGAAGATATGATGGCACTACATAAGAATGATACATGGGAAATAATGGAACTACCTAAAGGAAAAAAACTAGTTGGGTGTAGATGGGTCTTTTCAATTAAATATAAGGCCGACAGATCAATAGACAGGTATAAAGCAAGGTTAGTAGCAAAAGGTTATACTCAAATGTATGGTGTTGATTACCAATAACTTTTTCCCCAGTAGCCAAGATGAATACGATACGTGTTCTTATTTCATTTGCTACAAATTTGAATTGGCCACTAAAACAGTTTGATGTAAAAAATTGCTTTCCTTCATGGGCATTTGGAATAAGAAGTATATATGGATTTTCCTTCGGGATATAATGCCGGAGGGAAAACCGGAGTGTGTAGGTTGCGAAAGTCGCTTTATGGGCTTAAGCAATCACCTAGTGCATGGTTTGTGAGATTTAAAATATTTCCTTGGAGTAGAAGTGGCTCGTTCGTGTAAAGGTATTTTCTTATCTCAACGTAAATATGTTCTGGATTTATTAAAGGAAACAGGCATGCTTGGATGTAAACCTATGGACACTCCCATTGTAAAGAAACATTATTTGAGGATTTATCCAGATCAGAAACCGGTTGACAATGGTAGATATCAGAGACTAGTAAGGAGGCTAATTTATTTATCTCACACTCGTCCGGATATTGCCTATGTCGTAAGTGTGGTTAGTCAATTTATGCACTCACCAAGTGTGGATTATATGAAGGCGATAATGAGAATTTTGGCATATTTAAAGTCTGCCCCAAGGAAGGGAATTTTGTATGAACATCATGGCCATATAAGGATTGAGGCATATTTAGTGTGTGAGTTGTTTTGTTGGACAGATTAGGTCCGGGCTGTCTTGCTGCAACAGACGCAACCCCCTGCTCCCATCCACTTTCTCGTTTTGGGCTTTGGGCCCACTTTAACCCTTTGTTGCATGTGAGGTCGTTCCTGATCCAGTGGCTACAACCCAAGCTTGGCTCATCCTTTTGTTCCCTCATGCCTTTAGCTCTTTCTTCCTCTCCCAGTACAATGCATCATTATTTTATCACATGACTTCATCGTCTAAAGAAGATGTCATTACAGCCAATGGTGATGTTGGTCATGTAATGGGAGTGAGTTTTATTTCCTTACTTCATCTTTGTCTATTCACAACGCACTACTTGTTCTGTCATTATCCAATCATCTACTTTCTGTTGGTCAAGTTACTAAGCAATTAGATTGTGTTGTGTTAATGTTTCCCACTTTTTGCCTAGTTCAGGATATCCAGACTCGGGCGATAATTGGGCGTGGTACTAAGAGGAGAGGGTTATTTTACGTGGATGATGTGTCGGCAAGCAGAGTAAATCAAGTACGCAGTAGTCACCCGAACAAGAATAAGACAATCTGGTTATGGCATCGTCAATTAAGACCTGTGTCTTTTGGTTATTTGAAAATTTTGCTTCCGTCTTTATTTCATGGCACTTCGGACTCTAATTTCTAGTGTAATGATTGCATTCTTGCAAAAAGTAATCGTACTTCTTATCATTTGAGTTTTAATAAACGAACAGTTCCTTTTAAGTTAGTCCATTCTGATGTGTGGGGGCTTTCTCTGGTAACTACTAATCACGGGGTTCGTTGATTTGTTATCTTTGTGGATGACTGCACCAGAATGACATGGCTTTATACTATGAAATAAAGTGATGTGGGACAAATTTTTCAACAGTTCTACTGCATGGTTAAAAATCAATACTCTTTTTCCCTTAAAGTTCTCAGGTCCGATAATGGCAAAGAATATCTCAATACCGAACTTTCTCAATTTTTCCAAGAGCATGGCATTCTTCATGATACTACTTGCCCACAAACCCCACAACAAAATGGTGTCACGGAATGCAAAAATTGACATATTTTGGAAACCACTAGAGCACTACTCATTGGCGCGCACGCACCACACTCCTATTGGGCGGACGTTGTCAGATACTCCGTTTATCTGATGAACTGAATGCCCTCACAAGTGCATAATTTTTGCACTCTTATGGAAGTTTTTGCTGATCATGTGACGTTGCCTTCTTCCCTTTATCTGTCTCCACATATCTTTGGTAGCGTGGCATATGTGCACCTTCACAAAAATCAACGTAGTAAGTTGGATCCATGTGCAGTTCGATGCATTTTTCTGGGGTTTAATGGTCAGCAAAAAGGGTACCCGTGCTATCACCCATCAACCAAGCATATGTACATCACCATGGATGTTACTTTTTCCAAGCACGAGATGTTTTTCCTCACTGAAAACACCTACTATAATCTTCAAGGGAAGATGACACATGAAGATTATAGTGGGATTGATCTTCCAACTGAGAAGTCTGTCGTGTGTTTTAGTGATCCAATAGCAGTGGGTGTGCTTGAGTTCAATCTGGTCAACATGGGTGAGCCCAACGGCATAGTTAAGCCCAATCTGGCGTGCTGAACCTGGACAGCAGAGAACCGGCAGGTGGGCCTGATGGCTTATCTTAGCCCAGCGCACAGCAGAGGACGTCACAGTCCAGTAGGCAGTCCAGTGGCGAGTCGCAAGCTCAAAGTTTTACCAACCCAAATATTTCAAAGAATAACCCTTCTCTTATGGTACCTGCCCATGTGCTCGAGGATATCCATGAGGTAAGTTCATCTCAATCTGATGAAGCTCATAATTTGACTAACATTGAAAGTACTTACATATTACCCCCTAGACAAAATCGTGGGAAACCTCCTTACAGGTATTCTCCAGATGGAAAAGTCAGATATGATATTACAAAGTATGTTTCTACGCATCGACTGTCTTCCAAGTACCAAGCCTTAGTGAATACAATGGATGGAATTAAAATTCCAACAAATGTGGAAAAAGCTTTGCAGGATCGTAGATGGACAGAAGCAATGAAGGTCAAAATGGAGGCCTTACAGAAAAATGGAACTTGGAGTGTGGAGTCATTACCACAAGGAAAGAGACCAATGGGATGCAAATGGGTGTTCACCATCAAACACAAAGCAGATGGAACCATTGATAGATACAAGGCAAGGGTCGTTGCTAAGAGGTACACACAAACTTTCAGAGTAGATTATCAGGAAACATTTGCTCCCGTTGCAAAGATGAACACCATAAGAATTCTTTTGTCTTTAGCTGCTAACTTTGATTGGCCGTTAAAGCAATTTGATGTAAAAAATACAGTTCTACATGGAAACTTGGAAGAAGAAGTGTGTACATAGAGTTCCCATCTGGGTATGAAGTGCAGAATGGAGCATGCAAAGTATGTAGACTGCGGAAGGCTCTTTATGGACTCAAACAATCGCCAAGGGCCTGGTTTGGGAGATTCACTGATGCAATGAAGAGATATAGTTACCTACAAGGAAATGCAGATTGCACCTTGTTTATCAAACGCATGGGAGGTAAGGTCACCTTGTTGATAATATATATGGATGATATGGTGGTCACAGGGGATGACACAGAAGAAATGGAGAGACTACAGGTGTATCTCTCTTCGAAGTTTGAGATGAAAGAATATTGAGTTATTTCAAAGATGCCCTTGGAAAAGGATTGATTTTCAGGAAACATGGGCATTTGGAGGTAAAAGGATACACCGATGCTGATTGAGCTAGGAACATCACTGATAAGCGCTCTACATCAGAGTACTTTACATTTGTTGGAGGAAATCTTGTGACTTGGAGGAGTAAGAAACAAAATATGGTTGCTAGATCCACAGCAAAGGTCGAATACCGTGGCATGGCACATGGGATTTGTGAGTTATTATGGCTGAGAATTCTTCTTACAAATATTGGGTTCAAACCACGTGGAGCTATGCTATTATATTGTGATAATCAGGCTACGAGAGAAATAGCTAATAATCCAGTTCAGCATGATCGTATGAAACATGTTGAGGTGGATAGACATTTTATTAAAGAGAAGTTGGATGTTAAGCTAATTGATATTCCCTACGTGAGATCTGAAGACCAGTTAGCAGATGTGTTAACTCATGCAATGGCGACAAGAGTGTTTCAGGACTCACTTAACAAGTTAGGCCTAGGTGATATCTACTCACCAACTTTAGGGGGAGTGTTGAGTGAGTCAATCTTGAGGAATAAGGAATGTAGAGTTATTTTGGGTATAGAATTGTGTAATTGGTATCCTTGTAGATTTGGGATACTTGTTTCCTAATTTGTTGGAGATTGTATAAGTTTATATATTCCTCTATGTGAGAAGAATAAATCAGAACATTATTCATCAAAACCTATAATTCTATCTTTTTCATTTAAAATCCGTAAACTAATAACTCAAATCATCTTGGTCTCTAGGTCCTTACTTCCTTATTTTAAGGTTTCTAATTCCTCGTGTCATCGCTAGAGAGACACCTCATCATTCAAGTCAAAGTCAGCAGCGCCACCTAGAGTCCAAGTCATAGTCTGGTCATTTTGCACAGTTGTATTTCTGTTAATATCCTTATATACTAAAGCAATATTAAAAACTTAAACAAAAACAAATATCAAAAAGGAGTTTTACTAACATTCTAAAAACGTGTGGTAGTTGCCACTTAGTACTACAGTCTGGTGGTATTCCTCTTTATTTAGAAGTGAAATATCTTAGATTCGAATCTCGTGGATGGCGAATTTGATGCCAAATTAGGCTGCCCATTGTGTGGCTTAGCCAAACTCCCCCTCCTCCTGATGTAAAAATATCGATGTACTAAAAAAATAAAAATAAAAACGTGTGGTAGTTGTTATTGTTACTTCAAAAATGTCATATATGAATAAAAAAAATTATAGAAAGTAGTGCAACAATGATATTTTTAAAATAACAAAATACGGCCAATATAAGGGAGGAAATATTTATGAAGAAGTACATCAAGAAAACTAGCCTTCATGCACGCACTCACGCTTGTGCAGAATACATTTTTTGAATCACGGCATGTTACGCGCAACTTACACATTTTAAATGTATCTATATGCGTAAATTGACAAAAAGAAAGTCAAATATTTGAAATAAATGAATAATCTTAGATCATGCTAGAAGAAACCCCTCATAAATCAATTAAAGCAGCTAAATCCACATAATAAAATCGGTCTTTATAGAATTTACGAATAAAGAAAATAATATTTAATAAATAACTGATTGAATCACATTATTGCTAGCTCATTGTGAGGCTAAGCCTACCCCCCCTCCCCCTTAGTGTAGATAATATCGTTTGTTAAAAAAACATAATCATTTGACAAATAATTTAATCACATTATTATCCGCGTGCGAAAGACCTTTTTTATAACCGGCAGGGCCGGAAATGTGCCATTTTTTAATACTGAAATATATGTTTAATATATATATATATATATATATATATATATATATATATATATTTAACGAGGGCTGGAACCAGTCGAAGCTGGGGGGCTAGGCCCTCACGCCCAAATTATATTACTTGAGAAAATATACAACGGGGGGGACATAGTACCTAAACCCCGACAATCAAAAATACAATCATATACAACCATTCCTAGCAAAGCTCCTTAAAATTTCAACCTTTAAGAAATTGTCTTCTAGCATTTTTTGAAGCAAAATCATCAGTTATATCATCATACTCCAAGTCTTCAATCTCATCATTTTCAATGCATAAGATTGCTAATCCATTTAGCCTATCTTGAGTCATAGTGGTCCGCAAGTAAGATTTTAATAATTTCAATTTTGAAAAACTTCTTTCTGCAGATGCCACAGTCACAGGTACAGTCAACAGTACACGATAAGCAATCAAGACATTAAGACACATGTCAGTTTCTTTTACAAAGTTTGCTATTTCCATGGATGTCCAAGGGTTATTAGAGAGAAATGCTTCTTCAGGTAACATCATTTGCAACACATGTAATTCAGAACATAAGTCGGCGCCATCTACATCCATGGTATTTTCATGTTTCAAATGTGCTTCAAGATTCATACAATTTTCTTTTAGTTGTTGATCATCCAATAAAATTAACTTCGGTGCATCAAACAAGAAGCCAAAAATATATTCAAAAGTCTTTAACTATTCAAACCTGTTTTTCAGTTGAGAAAGAGCAATATCCACTATAACAAGAAAATAATATGTTCTACATGATTCTTCAGCAGACTGTTGTTCCCTCTCATTACCATCAACTTCATCATGATGTCTTTTTCTAGGTCTATGACGTTTAATTTGAAAAACAGGGTCAATTTCCGAATCAAGTGCAATTTCTTTAGCATCACGCATAACAGAAGCGAAACCAGTAGGTAACAAGTGCTTCCAATGCCTTTACAGCAACATCAAGATGCATGTCTTCAGATTGTAATTTTGTGCTCACCATGTTAATCTTCAACAAAATGTCATGCCAAATAACCAAACGTAATACAAAATCAAAACTGGAAAGTTCTCCTGATGCTAAACATCCTGCATCCCTACTCAATTGGGGATTCTTAGTAATTTCCACCAACGTAAACAAAGCATTTCTAACTTGGGCTACTTGGGATTTAATTGCTTTAACACTTTCAATGTGACTTTCCCATCGAGTAGTTGACAATAATTTCAAAGTTAAACCATCAATATGTTCAAGCAAAATATTCCAACGCTTTGTAGAGTTGGAAAACACCGTATATATGCATTGACATGCTCCAAAAAAAGATTTTGCTTTAAGACATGAACTTGCCATATCACAAACTATTAAATTAAGACAATGAGAACCACATGGCATGTAAAAGGCTCTGGGATTTATGTCTAACAATCGTTTCTGGACACCTTGGTGTTTCCCTTTCATGTTAGATCCATTATCATAACCTTGTCCCCTTACATTATCACTATCAAGATCAAGAGACTTTAAGACATCTTGCAACTCATTAAAAAGTCCTTGTCCTGATGTATCTTCCACACATAAAAACTCCATGAAATACTCCCTTATATATATTGACCTGCTTGACAAGTCAACACATCTCAAAATTAAAGTCATATGTTCCACATGACTTGCATCAGGAGTACAATCAAGAATGACAGAAAAAAATTTGGCTTCTTTTACTTTTTTTAATGATTGCGGTTTTGACTTTTGAAGCTAAAGTAGCTATCAAGTCATTTTGGATTTTATGGCTCAAATAGTGGTGATGAATCTCTTTATTCTCAATGAGTCGAAAATGCTTTTGCATTATTGGATCAAACTCTGCAATCATTTCAAGTAAACCTAAGAAATTGTCATTAGAGTCTTCAATAGGTCTTTCATTTGTTCCACGAAATGCTAAATTACGTATGGCAAGACATTTCACAACAGCAATAATTCTAAGCATCCCTTGTTTCCAATGATTTGTCTCTTTCTTGATTCGCAATTGAAATTCTTTATCAATTGTCTGATTTTTTGTCAATCTACTTTTCAACTCAACCCAAGTTCTCGAATTAATGAGATGCTCTTTACTCTTTTCATGTTGATCAAGCTTCACACCAAGATGTCTCCAATCACTAATTTCATCTTTTGCTAACTCACTTTTTGAGGCAATTGTTTTAAACAATTTACAACAAAAGCAAAAGTCTTTATCCAACTCTTTTGAGTACACGAGCGATTTCCTATCATAAATTTCACCCATTGGTAATTTTCGATCATAGTAGTGTGAGGAAAATTTTCTAGAGAGTTTGTCCTTAGGATAAATTATATTAGTTTCTCGAATTGGTCCCTTTTCTACAAGTAAGTCTCTCATTTCTGCATTAAGACCATCCCAAACTCTTGGATCATAAATGTTTAAATGGAAAATAGGTTCAGGAGATTCAATATTTTCCTCTACACCAATATGATCATCATCAACATTTAAATTCACATCACCACCATTTTCATGGTCTTGAGACTCATCACCAACATTTTCTTCTAAATCACTACTATTTTCATAATCATGAGACTCCCCAACAACATTTTGTGACTCTTCACCAACATTATTTTCTCTTAAATTTTCAACTGACTCATTTTTTGTAGAGAAAAATTTATGAAGAGATCCTCTTAAACTTTCGGCAATTTCGTTATCCTTTGCCTTTTTTTTCCTTTTCATATTACCAGAGAGTTGTTTCCTAAAAGACATGGCTTCGATAATTTGTTTGCAAAAATTACCTACACATGATATAACAAAAATTTCCTATCAAAATTATCATTCCAACACATATTATATATTATAAAAATACGAACACATAGTCTAACATATTATAAAAATTAAACCTAAAAATTGGGTTTGAAATGAAATCAAATAATTCAATTCATCAACAACAACAATTCTATACATCAATTATCATATAATTCTATGTCACTTGCAAAATTTTATATTAAATTATGAATTGATAATTCAAATTTTAAAAATTAGTTTACCTCAAAACTCAAAAGGGTTGGTGGTGAGTGAATGCTCTTGGCACTTGCACTTACAGCAACCAATGAATGGTGAATGGGCTTGGCACTGCTGAGGATGAGGGACAGGGTCCTGTGCAGCTAAAAAGGGAGTCAGGGTCAGACGGCAGGGGGAGGGAAGTGGGGAACAAAGGGGGGGGGGATATCGGGAAATGAGGAGTGAGGATATGGGAATAGGGTTAGTGGGGACCGAGTGGTTCTTTAATGTCGTTTTGAATTTTTTTTTTTTTTTTTTTTTTTTTTGGTTGTGATGCCCTAAACCCTAATTAAACCTGGGCCCTTTTTCACCTTTCTTGGGCTCTTACCCTCCATCCCCTATTTGGGCTCTGGACCTTCTTTTTTTTTTTTAATACCTAGTTATTTGGGTTATTTTTTTTGGTGCCCCCTTTAGTTTTGGGCCCTGGACAACTGCCCCTGTGGCACTGGGCCTGGGTCGGGCCTGATAACTGGCATTACACGCCTCTTAAGATGTTTTGAACGTGTTTAAAAATAGAGAAAATAATATTTAATGAACAGCTTATTGAATCACATTATTGCTAACCTATTGTGATGGACTAATTAAAATAAAAAAAATAAAAATAAAAATAAAAAACTGTACAAAAAAATTAATTATTAAAAAATACTGTTAAAATGACGAAAATACACCTGCCACATTTGATGCATTATTTTGCGTTGTTTTTAAAGTTTTTTGTTTGAGGGGCATTTTCGTCTAATTTTTTTTGGTGAAGCTTGTGACACCAAAAAATACTATTCATTAGGCTTATTGGCTTTATATATAAGATTTTTTGAATCACGGCGTACTAAGCACGACTTACACATTTTAAATGTATTTATATGCGTAAATTGACAAAAGGAAAGTCAAATATTTGAAGTAAATGAATAATCTTAGATCATGCGAGAAGAAACCCCTCATAAACCAATTAAAGTAGGTGAATCCACATAATAAAATCGCTCTCTATATAATTTACATTAAGAATAGAGAAAATAATATTTAATAAACAACTTATTGAATCACATTATTGCTAGCCCATTGTGAGGCTAAACCCCCTCCCCCTTAGTGTAAATAATATCGTTTGTTAAAAAAAAATTCATTTGACAACTAATTTAATCACATTATTATCCACGTGCGAAAGGCCTTTTTTATAACTAGCACTACATGCCTCTTAAGATGTTTTGAACGTGTTTAAAAATAGAGAAAATAATATTTAATGAATAGCTGATTGAATCACATTATTGCTAGCCTATTGTGAGGTACTAATTAAAAAAAACTGTACAAAAAAATTAATCATTAAAAAATGTATAAAAATGTATATAAACTCAGCTGTAATCAATATTCGTGTGTGAATTATATATATATACAATATTTCTTATAGGGTAAACAGCCAATTTAGTTCTTGAATTATCACCTTAGTGAAAATTAGGTCCCTAATGTCACAGCCCGTTCCGAATATTTAATTTTCGACGATGTGAAATGACAGTTATACCCTTGGACGTGAGAATTATGGTGTGTGTTATGCATGTTAAGGGGGTTCAAACTTGCATTATTCCTCTATTGTTGGACCCAATTAGAACTAAGTGTTTCTCTTAGTTTTGATTGGTAACTTTTGGACCACACACACACACACCCACCTTTTCTCTCTCTTTTTCCCGTCCTCTCTCTTTCTCTCGGACTCTCACTCTCTCTCTCTCTCTCCCTTCTTCGTACGAACAAGCTACAAATCCCACACTCAAGCACAGATCGACGTTCTAAAGGTGAGATTCTTGTTCCTTACAAGCTCCTGAGTACATCTATACTATTCTTAGGACTTGAAACCGTGAAAAAACCCGAGAAACCCTAACCCCGATTTTGTGCACTGATCATGCACACGTAAAATCTTGTGTTTCAGGGAATTTGAAGCTTATAGGAAGCTTAAGGAGGTCCTCACGAGTCTCGGGGTACTTCGTTGGACGGAATTGGACGTCGGAGGACTGAGATCGACGTTTATCCAGGTAAGCCGATCTATCGAGCTTTCTCGGGGAAAACCTAGTAGGATTTAAGCCTTAAAACTTGTATAACGTGATTCTACATGTTATTAGCTTCATTTTGGTACCAATTTCATTAAAAATGGTGAAGAAACGAAGGAGAATAGTGGTTTTAAAGTTTTACCCAGAAACCGGTGAAGTCGCCGGCGACCGACGACTCATTGGAGAAGAAGGGAGAATATTCCATCAGTTTTGACGAAATATGCTAACGCCGTCAGTTAGGGTTAACGGTTACGGTTGGGTTTTAACGGAATATTCCTAACGGCAGTTAGAGAATCCGTCAGGATTCCCTGCGCATGGTCGCGCGTCTTGCCGTGCACTCGCCGGCGAGTGGCGGCGCATGGGTGGATAAAAATTTGGGGATGATCCTGAGGTTGTGTAGGTCACTGTGGTATATTCAAATACCAAAATTGAGCATTGTATGAGAAGTTATTAGCTAGTTTTGTCTATATGCTCTAAAATAACGTTTTTATAGTTAATTCGCATATAGGTGAGACTTATCCCGAGGAAAAGTGTGTTCAAGGGCGACTCGGGGCCTACGACCCTTCGACATACCAGTGAGTGGGCTTTTGGTTTTCAGTATATATTTATATACTGTATATTTTCCCAGAAATATGTGTTTAAATGAAAGTATGCCGTAAATGCCATGCATATAAGTATAATTCGTATATGAATTGGTATATGATGCTTTATATATATAAATGTGGTGTTGTGAACGCTCAGGTAAGCTCAGGTGAGTTATGTTTGGTTATGTGAATTGTTGATGATGTGATATATGATTGAATGATGTTGAGCTCATAAAACTGCACCTAGGGTGATTGTGATTTAGCCAGAGTTATGACGCAAGCCTGTTTATTATGTCACCTCCCGCACCATATGCTCATATTGGATCCAATTTAGGTGCACAGTCTTGTCGCATAGACCATCTTAGGTGGTTCCGACTCGTAGGTGACTAGCGATTCATCGCCCAGCTATTATGTGAAAGTAGTATTGAGCATGATTATATTACACCCATTATTGTCGTATAGACCTTTTCATTTGGTTCCGACTCTTGTGCAGTATGTTGCCGTATAGGTCATTGTAGTGACTCCGGATAGATTGACGTTTGAGCTATGAATTCAGCCGTACAGACTACCACAGGGGTTCCGGCTAACATGTTATATTTCAATGAAATTATTCTTACCTGATTTGCTTACTCTGTTATATCTTGGCATGGCATACATATGAATATGATTATGGGAAGCATGATTTGAAGTGATATGGTTTCATATATATATATATATATATATATATATATATATATATATATATATATATTTGTGTATATGCTTATATCTTGATTCTGGGAAAAATTATACATGTTTTACAGCGAGGGGTTAGATATGTTGATAAATGAAATGGTTTTGTAAAACATTTGTTTTTGCCCACTCACGTTTTCTGTTTTGCGCCCTTCCAGGTTTTAGGTAACCTTGTTGTTGGTGGCTTTGAGGACTTCGGCGGTTCTGACATATCTAAATAATTGTAGGACATCTTATGGTACTGTATAATTAGTACTTGTCCTACTGGACTGCACCTAAACTTTATATGCTCTTATTAGGAGTGTTTACTTTTGTATCTTACTCCTAACACCTCCTGTTTAGTAGTGCACTCTAGTAGTTCGGTTTTTAATTATTCATATATTTCTTATTATTATTGCTTCTGCACTGTGCACATGGCTACGTCACTCTCACGTGACGGCCAGCATGCCTTGATCTCGGTCGGAGTGTGTCACCTAAACTATTTTTTCAGAAAAATTAGTCCCTGAATTATAAAAATCTGCCAATTACATCCCTAATGTTATATTCGAAGCTACTATATTCAATTTTTCGTCAATTTAAGTCACGTTACTTGCATGTGATAAACATTGGAGGGTAGATTGGTAGTTTTTCATAAAGAAATAATGTATGGAGTTAACTTTAGAGAATAAATTGATAGTTTTTCATAAAGAAATAGTGTAAGTTAACTTTTGAGGATAAATTAGACATTAAATTCACAACCTATATGAAATGTTAAGGGCTTATAGATAAGAAAATGATGGTATTACACTCTAAAGTGTGTCAAGTGACTTAAATTGATGAAAAATTGGATAAAATAGCTTTGAATATAATAGTAAGGATGAAATTAGCAATTTGTAATGAATTTAGGGACTTATTTTACCGAAAAAATAATTCAATGACCTAATTTTCACTAAGGTGATAGTTCATGAATTAAATCCGCACTTCACCCTTTCTTATAATAACAAACCTTGTCCTCTCAAACCCACTCGTCCCACCACATTCTTGTGGAAACTCTTTCAACTTTCTCCAAAACAACCCATCTCACAAACCCAATGTTGAAGCCCACGTTACCCTACTTTGCAGGCTATATGAAGCTCCAAAATTATCCCAAATGAAGGTTGTACTAAATTGTGTTGTCACGAACCATATTATTAATTGCCCGGTTTCCGAAATTGCATCTCTGATCAAGGATGAGCATGATGGGGTGGAATTTGTTGGGACATTATGTGATATGCACTGTTATAAAAATCTCCATTTAGGTATCGCCTAGATGTTAGGCGGTTGGTTGTTGCCACGATTAATATCTTGACGTTTGAAAAATAAGAAATATGCCTAAACCTGCCTATGGGCCCGCCTAGCCCGTCTAGACTTGCCTAGACCGCCTAAGTCGCACTCTCACTTAGACAGAAAATAGACATAACTTCCATTATACATTTTATTTTTCAATGAATTGTAAGAGACTTGTTGGATACTAAATAAACACTCATTATATGTTTATTCCCCATATTTTCAATTTGTTTTAGTACTTTATAATTTATATGTCATTCTGTTTTGTAATTTATTTATTCCAATACAATTATATTTTTAAAGTATAAAATAAATAGACATTTATATATATATATAATAAATTTAGTTAAAATTAAAAAAAAGGGCGTAGACTCTAGGCTCTTGCCCGCCGCTGAATTATCGCCTAATGCTTTTTAGAACCTTGGTGATATGTTGTTACAGGTTTATGCAGAAAACAAATGTTTGAAGAGTCTGTTGGGGTATTTGGTTATGTGGGTAGGAATGGGATTGAGATTGGAGAAAGGTCCTGCATTGTGCTTTTGCTTGCATTGAGGAAATGTGGAGGGGTGAATTCATGTTGGAGGTTCTTCGATCGAATGGTCAAAAAGGGTATTCGGACACGGTTCTTAGTTAAATATAACACCCTTTTGAAAAAAATCGTATCAGTTGTATCAGTTGTTATGTAGAGTTGTCTCTTGGAAAGCTATGTTTATGAAGAGATGTCTCTCTTTAGAAATCTAGGGTTATATCTGTAATTCTTGGATATAATTCAAGGGTTGTGTCCTCTATGTAAAGGTGCTATTGCAATTGTATATAGGGGTGTGATATCCACACACCCCATTTTACTTCTCACACACCTTTTTAATTTTCGGTCGTCGGATTAGATGAATTGAAGAAGATCAACGGACAGAAATTATCAAGGGGTGTGTGAGAAGTAAAATGACGTGTGTGGATAGCACACCCCTTTCCCCTATATATATAGTCCAGTCCATGTATGTAACCAATTGAAAAGGCAATTCAGTTCTCATATCCATTTTCCTCCAACAAGATGGAGATGGCAGACATCGTGGTGATGCAGAGTAAAGGCATTGACGTAAACCGAGTGGTATTTCATACGCTAAAGGAGGGGTACTGCAAAAAAGGGATGATGGATGAATCACTGAAGCTGTGGGATGTCATGGAAAAGAAAGGGTTTCAACTTAATGTGTTTACGTACAGCACTACAGCTAGCGCGTTGTGTAATTTGAACAGGAATGAGGAGGCAAAGGGTTTGATGTTCACAGTGGAAAAGAGGCGTGGCTCCAAACGTCGTGTGTTTCACTATTCTGGTTGACATATTCTGCAAGTAAGGAAACTTCGGGTATTCAAAGGTATGGAAAGGAAGGGGGAGAGACCTAACACTGTCTCATACAATGTTCTAAATGATGGATATAACAAGAACGGTAAGATGAATAAAGCTCGTAGCTAAAGAAGGAGACGGAAGACAAGGGTTGATACCTAATACACGTACGTTGAATACACTTCTACATGGCGAATGTGTTGATGGCAAGGTGTATGACGCACTGAAATTATTTCGAGAAATGCCTGGCAGAAATTTAACTCAAAAGTGTTGTCACGTACACAACTATGATTTCGGGTTAGTCGAAGAATGGGAGAACACATGAAGCTCTTAAATTGTATGATGAGATGGAAATGGCAGGCCTCACACGGTCACACCTGATAAAAGTCTATATCGTTCGCTTGCAGACTTAGTTGGCATTGTTGGAGCAATATTAGAAAATATGAAAAATAACAATATAATTTCAATGATAATAATCATAAAGAAATTCACAACATCAATTATATATGAGATTAATATAAACAACTAGAGAGAAAGTTAGAAAAACTGACAAACTTGGAGATTGAGGCTTGCATAAATACAATGTCCTAAAGACAGAATTTCGCCCCTACTCTTGTGCTTGTTGTTCGGTAGACATCTGTCTCCCAGAATTCAACAATCTATAATCTGAAGTCAAAGCACTTCAATCTTCGGACTCTAATGAACTTCATATATTCGTACTCTCAAGACACGACTCGGATTTCTACTAAAACATTGGAGAAAACTCTTCTCTATTTTTTAATTCTATTAGACAGATGGGATGCTTGAGTTTATATAGAACTCAAGGCACCCTTTTTGAAACATTATGACTATTGCCTAAAGTTCCAACGAACAGATATAACTCATGAATTTGAATTCAACTATGACACATGACTCTTATTTTTCATTCATAAAAAAATATTAAACATTATAATATTAATTATAATATATAATTTCCAACAATCCCCCACATGAATGAAAAATTAGGAAGAATTTGAGATTACAGGAGGACATGAGATGCATCGGGAGAGGTGTCTTTTGGACTTGAACCTACCCTAGTGAATACTTATCGGATTTACTTGGTGACGTAGTGGATATGGAATCTTCAACTGTTCACCGTAACAGTAAACCGAGACAATAAGCAACACACATCACTAATTCTAATATATTTCAGTTCATACGGTTGTGTTCATTTTGGTCCTAAACAAATCCTGGATTCATGAGAGCTTTAGAGAATTTAGCCATCTCATTCTCATAGAAGCGACCCACTTCTACTCTCACATAGGTGACCACTGATTAAGAATAGTCTGCTCTATTCCTCTTATTTATAAGATATCATTGTCGTTAAGTATAAATATACACCCTAAAACTTCTGCAGACAACACACTTCTTCCACCATAGGAATGAGGTATATAGTGTGTTAACTTCTTTGAATCATGCCCAACCAGTTTGCCTATTGAACTTAGACCATGGGATCTCCAATCAACTAAGTTAGGTTTCCGCCCGGCTAATTCATTAGTTATGTTGGCTTTAGCCTCATTCCCCTCAATGATCAACTTACTCTATAGTCTAACCTTTAATAATTGGATCCACCACTAGGTTGACTATCGTTAATGGTGTGCAAAATCCATCTTATGAAATTTTATTTCATATGAGAGTAATTATTTTCCAATGTTAAGTCCTCGAAACATATGTTAGGACTTATTCAATAATTTGCTAACACTAGAAAGTAGACTTTCCCCACATTTAAGGTATTTATAAGAAAGTCTCTAACCTTGCCATACCTTAAACAAGTTATCCATAATAAGAGATATTGCTTATTATCTCTTTTAAATGCAGATTACTCTTCCTAATTTAGACATTGTTCTTTGCCTTATTTGACAAGCCATCATAATACATGCATGTCCATTCATATGCTTACTTAATAAGCATCATCATGTCTAATACATTTTTCCAAATATCACACATTTTAGTGTCTAGTCTTTTCTTTTCCCAAAGACCTCCACACTTCCAGTGTATAATTCCTCTCACATTAAGTGTCTAGTCTTTTCCTTCCCCAAAGAGCCCCACACTTCCAGTGTGTAATTCCTCTCAAATGAATTTCCTTTGGTTTCATCCATGACTAACATGGGCACCGCGAGATTCCTTTTATGATACTTATCATAAAATTGATCGTCTTCTTTTGCTAGTGCTTGTACTAGTCTCACTTCCTTTGCAATTCGAACACTACACTAATTACTAGCAACGCTAGTGTCTAGTGCCAATTACTAGTTTGAAACTGCTTCTCTATTGCAGTAATAATGCATTTTTGCAAAGAGTTGCAACGGCTTGTAAAAATAATCACGTCAGCACCTTCTTGTGTGGTTTTCTGCACGTGTTTTCATAGCTCTTTTCAAACTGCACATTCATGATATTTCTTCATAAATAAATAAAAATTCATGGTCATTTCAAATTAGAATCAAGCAACCATTACGTTCCCTTTGGTAGAAAAATCAAAGGGCATTTGACATACCAAACTTTTCTGATTCAATAACACATCTCCTTTCTGGAAAAATGATCCATTTCATGAACTGCTATGTATCTAGTACACCACTTTGGCGTTCACTTGGCCTTAACCGACACCTTTCTTCATATAACGGAGACAAACACTAAACATGAATGGATCTCATAGTAATTGTAGCAACCACATAATGAAAATCATTATCACATGATCTTTCTGGACACTATGATCTCATAATAATTGCAGCAACACATGATGAAAATTGTTATCACCGTATCTTTCTGGAAACTAGAATCTCCAGCTTTTCTATATCCCAAACTACCGTAACCGAGATGGTTATAGTCTAAAAAGAACCAAACTAGGGACTACGACATCTCTGTCCGTAACCAGTGACCGAATGGTTCACCAATTTGTTTCCTTATCCTTGTGCTCATATTGTTTGAGAAAACTTGGAGACCTTCTCATATTGTTTGGCATCTGCAACCAAGAGGGAGCAGTATATCGTCCCTTAATCGACACCTCTTTTCAGTATATGCAGAAACCGACCATACTTCAGCTTGGGATATAAAGCACTTAAGCCTAATCCTGGCTTCGATGAATTCAAATGATGCAACGATTTGCATCTTTCAGTGATTACTTGACATATTTGTTTGAACAGATAAATTTTTCAAATGAAGAGTCACGTTTACCTCCCCAATCATATAACTAACTGTTGGTTAAAAGCACCGAATGCCTTTTCAAGAAAAAAAAATTTGACAAATTTAAACACCAACCAAGCATCAGCCTGATATATCAAGCCCAGATATGGCTTCGTTAAAACATATGCAGTGGTTTGCATCTTCCCTATCAAGACATGATTTGTCTCGATCATGAAGCCACCAGCTTCCATTTTAAATAATGGGATTCGTAATAATGTATATCAATTTGATTCTGTTAGAGGAATCACTCCATAACAACATCCTTAAAAAATCATTTAACAGGCACAACGGTTGGCAAGATTTTGAATTG
This sequence comes from Malus fusca, assembly GCA_035220775.1. Lineage (NCBI taxonomy): Eukaryota > Viridiplantae > Streptophyta > Magnoliopsida > Rosales > Rosaceae > Malus > Malus fusca. The sequence continues at coordinate 18,589,825 of CM069070.1, forward strand.
GCAAAACCAATCACATATCACATGATCTTATCGCCATTCTCATGTCTAATTTTTAGAGTATTGGACCAACAACAATAACGTTAAATGGCAAAAAGCATTAAATAAACAATACCTTAACAAACTGCCCATGTCGTTCTTAATGAAAATCAAGAACAATACCTTCACAGCAATATGCATGTGCTTCAAGGTCTAAATTTTAAACAACATTTTCACTAACATATATTCAAATCATTCTTTTCTACTTTCTCAATATAATTTTTTCTTAAATCCATTTTTTGTCTTCTAATTATTGCATAAGGAAAAATATGTCTTTAGATTGTTGGAGCAATATTAGAAAATATGAAAAATAACAATATAATTTCAATGATAATAATCATAAAAATTCACAACATCAATTATATATGAGATTAATATAAACAACTAGAGAGAAAATTAGAAAAACTGACAAATTTGGAGATTGAAGCTTGCATAAATGCAATGTCCTAGAGACAGAATTTCGTCCCTACTCTTGTGCTTGTAGTTCGATAGACGTCCGTCTCCCAGGATTCAACAATCTATAATCTGAAGTCAAAGCACTTCAATCTTCAGACTCTAGTGAACTTCATATATTCCGTACTCTCAAGAAACGACTCGGATTTCTACTAAGACATTGGAGAAAACTCTTCTCTATTTTTTAATTCTATTAGACAGGTGGGATGTTTGAGTTTATATAGAACTTAAGGCACTCTTTTTGAAACATTATGAATGTTGCCTAAAGTTCTAACGAACAGATACAACTCATGAATTTGAATTCAACTATGACACATGACTCTTATTTTTCATTCATAAAAAAAATTAAATATTATCATCTGCCACATCCAACTGCAGTCTCACCATTTTGGTTTTATTTTGGTCCTTCGACGCCAACAGCAACCGTCCCAAAGCAGCTATAACCGAAATGTAAGTTGTGAGTGTCAAAGAACGTGTGCTCACTGTTTCTTGACATACATGTAACTTGGTCAATCCGAGTTAATAGTTGAGAAAATTATGGAGCCTTAATTGGTTAGGTTTAGGAGTCCTTATTTAGTGCAATTAATTATGAAAACCTTATTTAGTTGACAAAGAATTCGTTACCATTTAGGACTATAATGAAATCCTAATTGATTTGGAATATCCCTTTAATCATTTAATAGGTCGGATTAAAGGGATGAGCATCTATATATTAGGAGGTCCCTGCACTCACAGCATTATCCTATTCTAGTGCAAAACCCTATTTCTGTGCACAAGGACTCTCGGCTGCTAGAGTGTAGAAGTTCCTCCTTGAAACCCTAGCAGTCATGGCTTCTTCTTCCTCCGATTCGGAAGATAAGTTGATTTCCCTTTAATCGTTTGATTGGTTTATTGTAGTTATATTTGTTATATATGTGATCCTAGTAACTTGTTGATTTAGATTACTTCTTACATGTGGTATCAGAGCCTCTCAACTCGTCTAGGATTCAGAATTTCGATCATGGTTGGTTTTGAATATAATGGTAACGTTCTAATATCATGCCATCACTTTTATCCTTTACGATGTGTAAGCGAATAATATGATTCATTGATTGAATTGCTGCTAATTCAATATGTGGATTGATTATCATATTGGCTTTGCAAATAATTATTTAGATGTTATTATTATTATTTTTAATCTGACCCATCTGCAGAAATTACTTCTGCGTGTAGTTGTATTATTTTTGTCTGCATGCTAGGGAATTTGCAAGGGGTTCGGATTAAAGGTAATCTGTTTGAACAAATTTTTGACAAACTGAAGGCACAATTAGTTTGTGTTTTAGTTAAAGGTCTTTTACTTATCGATCCTGAGGCTTCCGCTCATTTTTAGAGTATTTTTATAATTACTTTTCTAACTTCATGATTCTCATGTAATTATCAAAAATGGTTTTGTTTTGCTTTCATGGGAAAACATAAAGATAAGTTTTCTTAGCCATATCGTGATAATGATTAATTAAGAAGGCAAATCTTATCTGATTGCTTTGTATATGGCTATACCTGTAACATATATATATATATATATATATATATATATATTAATTATAATTTTGCATTGGATTTAAAGTTCGAAGGCTTGGCGCATATGCATCTAAATAATTTGATTTAACTATTATTATTATTTTTTAACATGATTAATATCAAGATTGGCTTTGATCCGCTTGGATGGCATTTTTGTTGCTCCTGGGCAGTGGTTAGGGTTCCTTGTTTTGGAATCCCATTTTAAATTAATAATTATTTTGCACGCTTCTCTCTCCTAGTCACCGTGTCAATGATCAGGTTTAAAATTTCGGTTATTTTTGAAGGTTTTTCAATGTGAATCACTTGCCGTCAGGAGATAACTTGGGTGAGCCATTGTGATCTTATATCATGTTCACATTTTATGTTTCCTGGGCCTTCAATTCCTAATGCCTAGAATGAGGCTTTGAGGATTTTCCCCAATTGCATTTAATTTCGTTTATTCTAGTCTGCTGCATATTTTGAGTAATGGTTTACAAGAATAATGGTATGGCCACTTTGGTGTATTAGTTGATTAGCTGAACTAATTTTAATATAAAGTCCAACTGCTTCTGCAAAATAACTTTTCCATACATATTAATTAAGTTGATTTACGCTTCCATCTATCGTTATGCATGGAAGCATCCCTCTTCAGGAATAAGAATTTGGTAACTTTTGATTTCCCTTATGCTTCTATGACTGATGGTTGGGACCAATTAATGTTGAGACTTTCTTTTCTAATATCAAATATGAGTTGTTGGATTAATAAGTCTAATGCATCCTTCGTTTAATATTATATATATATATATATATATATACACACACACATAATATTACAGTTTATGTTTTGTACGTTTGTCCTTTGTGACTTTCATCTTCAAACATAAAATTGCAAAGTTGAGACTCAAGTGCTTTTGGGAAATTTTTCAAATACACACACTAATGACTGGGCGTTTTTGGTTTCCCTTTTTGAATTATGTTCTTATCGTAAAGGGAGATTTTGATACATTATGGACATGCTAAAGGTTATTTTAAAACTACTCTTGGTCAATTGTGAATTATCATGTAATTTTATCATGCTATGTTAGTATATGTTTTTTTTTATAATTAAAAGTTCTCACGTCATTTTGGCATGAAATGAAATTATTGTAAAATTTAAAAAGGAGATTATGCTACTGAAATTTTCAAATTTCTGCAATATTGTTTGTTTGTGATATTATTTTGATATACCTAATCAACTCATAAATTCATGAAATTTTAGTATGGTATAGATTGATATATCTAGTTTAAATCTGGAAATTTGCACGACAATTGGCTGCAAAATGAATTATTGTTGAATTTTGTTTTAGTCTCGGGTATGTAGTGCAGAATTTCTACAGTTTCTGCAGTACTTTCCATTTCGATTTTATTTTAGCCCACTTTTAAGTTTGAAAAAATTATGAAACTTTGGCTGACGGTAAATTTATGTCTACTTAATTTCTGGAAATTTTCATACACATTGGAGAAAAATTGAATTTTTGGTGAATTATTTAGTCTCCTGTATGTACTGCAGAATTTTTTGCCATTTCTGCAGGACATCCCATTTTGTATTTTCTTTTAGTAGACTTGTAAAGTCTCAAAAATTATGAAATTTTAACAGATTTGTATGTTTTCTTATTGCCTGAAAATTTTCATGCATATCGGATGAACAATGAATATTTGGTGAATTTGTAATCTCAAGTCTGTACTGAACATTTTCTGCAGTTTCTGCAGCACCTCTCTTTTCGAATTCATTTTTGGCTCGCTTATAAAAATAAAAATAAATCATGAAATTTTGCAAAACAGTAGTCATATATGTCTAGTTCATACCTAAAACTTTTCATGAAAATCTAAAGAGAATTGAGTTTTTAGTGAATTTGCAAACTAAAGTGGTATTGCTGAATTTTTGGTACTTCAAAAACTAGTTATGTTATGCAATATTGCTTTCACTAATTTGTGCATATCCAATAGTACCAATTTTTTGACATGTTTATTTGCTCTAATATGTCCTGGTTTTCATTGCAAATTCTCAATTCTAATTTATTAGTGAACACTGATTAAATTTTGGTTGAAAAGTGTAATGGTTTATTTCGCTCAGACCAATGTTTTGTTTGGTCATCAATTTTGATTATGATGATCATTGTCTTTTGAGACAAAAATTGGAAAGTGACATCAGTTTACTAATTGATCATTTTGGTCCCTATCGATATTTTGGTCCCTATCGAATAATTGAATAACCATGTTTCCTCTTTCGTGAACTCTATTGTTCAATGTCAATAACGACATACTTTTGTGTCTGATTTAGTCTTTTGAGAATCATTGAATATCCAACAAAACGGTTATTTAATACTGTTCTAAAGGATTATTTTGAAAAATCAGAATTCTAATTTATATGGTGAATACTTTTATCCCAAAGGGAATTTCAGGAAATCATTTACCAACTATAAATACTATTATAGCAACATAAAATACTTCTAGCATATTTTCATCTGGCCAAAGCTGTTGAAACTATATGTATTTTGTGTATTTTATGTTTTGGCTAGCTATGCAAGTATTTTCTTTGCATGATTAGTTTCTGCCCAAAGGTGTAACAATCATGCAATTTAAAGTTGGTTCAATCCTCCACAGCTCGACTACTTCCATGATGAATCTTGCATAATCGAGAATGAGTAGGTAAATTTACCAATCTTTTGCCTTAATTTTCTCTGAGTTCTAAATTGGATTAAAATTATTGTTGAAAAATTGATGTTATTGAGATATCTAAGTGTTTATTTTAATCGACCTTGTTTTAGAATTAAAACATAAATTTTGAGTTTGGGTTCTCTTATTAGGTTTCATTTTACTTTATGACCTAATCTTTAACACATATGTGAGCCTTCTGTCATACACTAAAATAAAATAAAACTTGTAGTCATTGCATAAGTTTTTATTTATGAAATTTTTAATTCTAACCTACTTTAAAAAGAAAAGAACAAATTTATGTATTTGATCTTCATTGATTCAACTAGCCTATATTTTGTTATATGAAAACCACTTTCTCCAGTGTTTAAACTTGCAATTTTGAGTGTTTGCCCAAGTGGGAGAAATTATGTATTATGGGCTTCACACTCATCAATTTTGCATGCTTTTAATGGTCATGGTTTTGGTAGATAAAACATACATTATCATACTTGTTTATATTTTATTTGTTATATATGCAACTAATCTTGCAGGAAATTCAAGAAGGGTTAATGAGTATATTCTGCTCAAAAGTGTTTTGCTTATTAATTCTTGTTTGTTGTTCAAGAAATTGGACTTGTGATTTATATGTTATTGATGAATAATTAATCTGCTCAAAAGTGTTTTCTTATTCAGTCCAACTATAAATCAGTGAACGGTTAAACATGGAATTGACAAGATTGCATATACTTCATCTGCTCAAAAGTGTTGAAACTATATACGTTTGCCCTTGTATTTTATGTTTTAGTTGTGAAAACCTAATATAATCAGATTTTGTCCAAAGATGATTCTGGAATTATATGTTTTTGTTGTAATCAGAAAACGTTCCGTTAAAGTTTTCTGTTTCTGTCAAATTTTAGATGAATAAAACTGACCATATGATTTTGTATATCCTTTTAGCCACTCACTTCCTTGCAATATCTGACATAGAGATATAGTCAGAAAAATTAGTAGTTGATGTTGAATTCACACTATTTTTAAATCCTTGATTAATACTTGATCAATGGGAGCTTTTAAGAGGTATGTGCGTTTATGAGATTTTTACTCTTTTAATCGGTGGGAGTTTAAAATTACTTTTGTATTATTGAATTGAAGTGTTAGTGGAAAATGGTTTAATAGTAAAATTTTATTCACAAATCTTGATAAGAGAGTAATTTTGCAACATTATATTGTATTTGCATCTTCTCTTATTTTTATGTTTTAATTGACAGAAAATATGAGCCATGCTTGCATAAGGCTCAGTTCAAGAGTTGATCTTTTGCTTATCAACCTGAATTTAACGAATGATGTCAAGCAACATTGTGCTCGTAATTTAATATTCGTGGTAATAGAGTAAACATGTAGAAGCAATTATGTGTTATTGTCTATAATCCAATATTTAAACTACTAGTGACAAGTTGTTAAAGGTATAGTTGCAAATGTTGTGGGACTCAGTGATCACCTACCACTTAGCCAAATAAGGACCATGTTCTTGGACACTCAAGTGGGAGAATGTAAGTTGTGAGTGTCAAAGAACGTGTGCTCACTGTTTCTTGACATACATGTAACTTGGTCAATCCGAGTTAATAGTTGAGAAAATTATGGAGCCTTAATTGGTTAGGTTTAGGAGTCCTTATTTAGTGCAATTAATTATGAAAACCTTATTTAGTTGACAAAGAATTCGTTACCATTTAGTACTATAATGAAATCCTAATTGATTTGGAATATCCCTTTAATCAGTTAATAGGCCGGATTAAAGGGATGAGTGTCTATATATTAGGAGGTCCCTGCACTCACAGCATTATCCTATTCTAGTGCAACCCTATTTCTGTGCACAAGGACTCTCGGTTGCTAGAGTGTAGAAGTTCCTCCTTGAAACCCTAGCAGTCATGGCTTCTTCTTCCTCCGATTCGGAAGATAAGTTTATTTCCCTTTAATCGTTTGATTGGTTTATTGTAGTTATATTTGTTATATATGTGCCACCAACGTGAGAGGCACATAGAGGGGTGGAAGTTGGATTGCAATTTCTGACTGCGCCATCAAAATATAGAATCCGAACTCGAAAAATTGGAATGGAGTTGAAATTCTGAAAAATTAAAAAAAAATTATAGTTATTTACTAAAATGAGGTATTTTGTAATCAAAACTTATTTTTAGCATGTTCACTGTTAGTTTAGTCTTTTAGAGGCATTTTATTCACATTTTTATGTAATTATTTTTATGTAATTATACACATACAAATTAAATGATAATATATATATTTAAAAAATAAAAAATTATACACTTATATTTAAAATAATGAACATATTAATATACTACAAAAGTAATTAGATTTATACATAAGTACTACATCGAAGTTAAGAAAAAATAATAAATTGCATATGCGAAAAAGTTTATGAATATCTAACTTGTAAAATATTTGGAGAACTCTGAATTACGTTTTGAAATTTCTGAGATAACTCTAATCTAAAAATTCTTAAAATTCCGGTGTGAACTGTACTTTTGGAATGGAAATTCGAACCATATTTTCAATCTAATCCTTCGAAAGCATTCAAAGATGAGAATATTCGTTGAGAAATTGGTTGTTCTAATGACCACAACAACTGGGTGTTGAACTAACCAAGGCAGTAGACGTAGTGGAGATGGTGATGGTAAGGTGGTGGCGGCAACATGGCGGTGAAAGCAGTGGTGTAGTCCATCAAACACCATACCGCCCACTTAAGGATAAAATATCGTCGCAGATGGCACTTACCGTCATGACGGAAAGCAGTCATCTCTATGCACCTTGATGCGGGTTCGATTCTCATTAATTTTCCTTCCCTATTAACTAACTATTTAACTCGCTGATCTATAAAAAAATAAAAGTAAAATATAATACAATATGGTCCTAATAAATGAGGATGTTAGTTTGTATCGGTTTGCCTTTTGAACATCAATTAATACCCGCTAAAATTAACACTTCCGAAAACTCTAATTCTCCTCCTCCTTGTTCTTTGCTTTGACAAAAGAAATGTCTCGGAAAACCTTCAAAACCTTGAAGAAAGCCTTCCCCACGGATCCCGCTTCGATATCGAACCAAGAGACCGCCGAGAAGATTGCCAAAACCCTAATCAAATCAGGCCTTCAACCCCTCAAATCCACCTCACCATCTCTGCTATCCAATCTCAACCCCCACGTAACCAACCTTGTCCTCTCAAACCCACTCGTCCCACCCCATTCTTGCTTGACCTTATTCAACTTCCTCCAAACAAATCCTTCCCACAAACCCAATCTTCAAGCCCATGCAATCCTCATTCGCAGGCTATATAATGCTAGAAGATTTGCCCAAATGAAGATTGTACTGAATGGTATCGTCACGAACGATAATCTTCGTTTCCCGGTTTCCAAAATTACATCTCTGATTGAGGACGAGCCTGACGGGGTGAAATTTGTAGGGACATTGTGCGATATGCTGTTTCGGGTTTATGCAGATAACAAAATGTTCGAGGAGGCAATTGGGGTTTTTGAGTATGTGGGCAAGAATGGGTTGGAGATTGAAGAAAGGTCATGCTTTGTGCTCTTGCTTGCGTTGAAGAAATGCGGTCGGGTGGATTTGTGTTTGAGGTTTTTCGATCAGATGGTCGAAAAGGGTGTTCGAATCACGGTGTATCCGTTGACGCTTGTGATGAATGAGCTTTGTAAGAGAGGAGAGGTTGAAAAGGCCAAGGCTTTGATGGGGGAAATGGCCGGTACAGGGACTAAACCTAATGTTTTTACATTTAACACGCTTTTGAAAGCGTACATTGAGAGGAAGGATTTTGAGGGTGTCAATGAGGTTTTGAGGTTGATGGAGAAAGATGGTGTGGGTTATAATGTGGCAACATGCACGCTTTTGATTGATTGGTTTGGTAGTTCTGAGAAGATCGAGGATGCGGAGAAGGTGTTTGAGGAAATGCGTGAGAGAGGGATACAACCCGATGTGTATGTTTATACTTCGATTATTAACTGGAATTGTAGAGCGGGAAATATGAAGAGGGCGCTGTTTCTGTTCGACGAATGTACTCAAAGGGGATTTGTACCGAATGATCATACTTATGGGGCGTTGATTAATGGCGCCTGCAAGGCAGGGCAGTTGGAGATGGCAGAAATCTTGGTGAATGAGATGCAAGGTAAAGGCATTGACGTAAACCAAGTTGTGTTTAATACGCTGATGGACGGGTACTGCAGAAGAGGGATGATGGATCAAGCTCTAAGGCTGCAGGATGTCATGGAAAATAAAGGGTTTCAGCTTGATGTGTTTACTTACAGCACTATAGCTAGCGGGTTGTGTAAATTGAACAGAAACGAGGAGGCAAAGAGCTTGTTGTTCACAATGGCTGAGAGAGGTGTGGCTCCAAACGTAGTGTGTTTCACTACTCTGATTGACATATTCTGCAAGGAAGGAAACTTCGTCGAAGCAAAGCGAGTATTTCAAGATATGGAAAGGAAGGGAGAGAGACCAAACACTGTAACATACAATGCTCTAATTGATGGGTGTATTAAGAGAGGAAAGATGAAGGAAGCTCATAAACTGAAGGAGGAGATGGAAGACAAGGGGTTGATGCCAGATATGTATACGTATTCATCGCTTATAAATGGCAAATGCATTGATGGCAAGGTGGATGAGGCGCTGAAATTGTTTGACGAAATGTCTCGGAGGGACATACCCCATAATGTTGTGACATATACAGCAATGATCTCAGGTTTGTCGAAGGATGGGAGAACAGAGGAAGCTTTTAAATTGTATGATGAGATGAAAAATGCAGGCCTCACGCCTGATGACAGAGTATATCATTCACTTGTAGGCAGCCTTCATACAGCCAACCCATAGCTCTACGACGAAACTATATTATTTCCTTCGTTAGACGATGGGAAATGAATCAATTACTTGAATTTGCAAGAATGGTTTTGAAGTCAATACGCCAATTTGTATAAGCTGGTTTCTGTCGAAACGAGATGATGAAAAATAACAGCCACCCCTCAATGAAGAGTGCTAGCTTTTCGATATAGAAGATGTGAGAAATATACAATTAAGTTACAGTAAAGAGTTTCACCTCTTCTCCAGAAGAAAACAGAGAGTCAATATTACAACTTTGAAGCATTGAAACCTAGCCTATGCTAGCGCAAGGTTTTGATCCTCGAGCCTAAGTTGTTCATTCGGACGTTCTTCATATTCCAAGCCACAGCTTGCTGTACATTCACCTCCAAAAGCCTGGACCTCAACAGCTGAACTCCAGATTTCCTTAAAAGATATCAGGAATCTGAACCGGCGGAGTAGATACCATAGCCAGGTGCTGCATTTCTAAACAAGTAAGGGACCATAAGCCCCGAGGCCTTGGCTACCAAGGGATTGCTTGAGCTTTAAGAATGCTCGGCTCTCCAGCTGCCGCACCCGCTCCTTGGACAACCCAAACATGTTGCCAATCTCTGAAAGCGATCTCTGCTTGCCATCTTCAATGCCAAATCTTAGCCTGATAATCTGTCTCTCTCTTAAGTTGAGGATGCCTAGAAGGTGGCGCACATGTTGCCTCATAAGCTGCTTTTCTACACTCACATGTGGGATCTCAGTCCCAGTGTCAGCAGTTATCTCCTGCAATTATGCAAGAAAAGATGTCTGGTTCTTAAACCGTTGGAGGATCCATGCTCAATATAGCCCAACAAATTGCATCATATTTAAAATTTCACTTGCCTACGGCAATATCATCGAGACAAATATGAGAAGCAAATCGAGACAACGAGAATCTTTACCTGGAAAGTGGTGTCTTGGTCTGCCCAGACAGGTTGTTGCATTGAAAGTGGCATTCTTGTAGAATATAGCAACTTCTGCAACTTTTCAACTGTAATTCCAACCCGTCTCGCTAGTTCTTCTTTGTTTGGGTTGTGATTTCCTTCCTGAATACATGATTTCTTTGCCTCTAAGACTTTGCCCAGGAGGGTGTACACATTTTCCTGTGAATAAATTATCGGTTCTCTGTCATACTCAGTAAAGTACTTTTTGTTTGGACATGCTATGAAATAGTTAACCTTTTGAGTACAGATTTTAATGGAAACAAAACTTTTCTTTCTCAGCATTTAATCAATTTAAACATTTTCATTTTATTCAAAAATCCCGTGTCGGGAGACAAATTTTCGGAACATGGTAGCAGTTGACACAAAATATACTCTGAAGAAGAATGTCAGTGAAAAGTAGGGACTGGAAACGTGGTTTCATTACCGGCAAGCGGATGGTCCTGGAATGTTGAAATATGGCCTTCCTAACTGTTTGCCTTATCCACCAGTATGCATAAGTAGCAAATCGGCAACCAGCTTGAGGTTTAAACTTCTCAACACTCTTCATAAGACCCATACTTCCCTCCTACAAAAAGATAGAGCCTTCATTAGTTGTACTTCAAAATCTATGCGACAACTGTATTGGGCCTTATTGTAAGAATCTTAATTCTGCTCTTTTTGGTTCAATTAAGTTTCTGAAAATGATACAAGTTTTTATAGCCTTTCCTATGCTGTCAGCAATCAGATAGAGCATCCGCTTAGTATTTGTCCTACTGGAAATTGCTGACATTCATTAGGATGATCGTAAAGGATACCAGCCTGTACAATGGATACCAACATGTACAATAGTTGCTCTGTACAGAATACAGATGCACAATTTAAAATTAAAATCTGGTATGTAGGACTTGCCAATGTAATTTGATGATATAGACGATGCTTTTACTGCATTTAAGCAAAAACAAAACAACTTTTGCGTAGAAGTCAAATCATTCAGTAAGATGTGGTCTGTGTAGCAGAGGCCCTCAAGTCTAGCCCTACACGACTATATAACAACAACAACAACAACAAAGCCTCGTCCTACAAGACTATATAAACAATAAGAAAACATGTTCCAATGAAGTTACCTGCATTAAGTCCTGAAGGCCAAGGCCTCGCCCTTGATATTGTTTAGCAATGTGAACCACCATACGTAAGTTAGCATAAATCAGCTTTTCACGGCTGCTGGTGCCAGAGCGAAGCTGTGATTTCAAGATCTGACAACTAATTCCAACAGCTTCAGCCCATTCAACCAAAGTTGGTTCACGACCAAACTGTGATTGAAGTCTACTCTTCACTTCTTCTAACTTAAATAAATCCTGTTACAAAATTCGACACATCAATGCAGATAAGACCCGTCAAAAACAGTAATTCCGATATTAGAACTTAGCAGACAGAAATGACATAGAAACACACCTGAACTTGGGCAATCAGTTCAGCCTCTTCCTTGGCAGTCAAAAGTTGTTTTGTTTCAGGACCCCACAAGAACAACCGCAGGGGATCATTTGGATTTAATCCTTCGTTTATCTTTTTCCGCACATCTGAACTTGTAGGACTGTTCGTCTCATGAATTAGAACTTTTGATTTAGAGACCCTCTTTTTCTTAAGTCGCCTGCGCCGTCTCTCTAGAAGTCGGGCTGACCTTACAGTTTTCTCATCCTCAACCAGCCAGTTATCCAAACTACACAAAACTTTTGGATTCAGTTGCAAAGCAAATTGATAGGGTAATAAAAATCAACAAGTAATACGAAACTGACCCTTCAGAAACAGAGTCATCAAAACTATCTCCCATTGATTTGGAGTCTTCAGCAAATGAGACTGCTTCTTTTGAGGCTGACAAAGCTTTCTTAGCCAGCGCAACTGCGTCAGAGGGCTTGATGTCCATATGCTTACTGGAAGCAGTGGTAATAGGCTCCGTAGTTAAAGGTGCGGACGACTTTACCCTTGTTTGTAAAGATGAAAATCTGCAAAGTAGAAACAACAAGGATGCAATTTGGTTGTAAAATGCAATCACCCAAGAAAAAAATGACGCAAGTAAAACGGAAAGCAGAAAATAAAATAAAAAAGCAGAGTTTTATTCATCTTACACATCTAAAAGACCAGAGCGGTTAAGCAATTGGTGCTCAGAGTCCTTCACCAACTGGTAGAAACCATCAATCTTTAAATCTTCATTGAGAGGGGCCCTAGTCTCTATCTGCATCCTATCTAACGTAGCCTTTTTTATGAACACAGGAAACAGTAATGAATTAGGAGTTTCCCAAGACACAGAGATAGAATATGAGTCCAGTTTCTAAGAAGTAAGTAATCCCAAGTATGCATGTCGAATGGTAAATGTGTAAGAAACATCAATCCTCACAGATCTTGAATTATAAAAAATCAATGGTGGCATTTTAGAAAGAAGGGTAGTATCATCAATAAGCATAATTTCAAACAACGGAAAACAGAAGTTTAAGAAGTTTTCCACCATTGAGGATTACACAAGTTAGAAGCAGTGCAAGTCTAAAGCAAAAGTCTGATCTACGTAACATGCATTTCATATTTGCAGCAGAAGTCTAACCTGAGATGTTTTCTCTTCTTTCAGTGCATGCAATAGAGGCTTGAACTCATCGCGCTGCTCTTGTAGAAGAACCGAAGTTGGAAAGTGTCGAGCTACAAATGTAATCGGCACAGAAGTAACTGCAGGAGTTGCTTGCTCATGAAGCATCAACACTGCAAAATATGAGTGCCACACAAGCCTGATGTTAACCAACAATGCACAAAAAGGGGCTCAACTATCCTTAATTAAATATCTTTTTTGATAATCACTATTAGAACAATCTGCACCTCTTCAGTAGCTCTTGGAGTAGCAGATTGTCTAAAGACTAATTTAAGTAACTTAAGGCCCGTTTAATAACCATTTCATTTTTATGCTTTATTTTTCATTTTTGTGTTATAGATGGAGATAAAGTATTGATAGAAAGGGGACATGAAGAAGGGTAAAGGAAGGATAGTGGAAGAAACGTGTATTGGATTGACACACAAACTGAAAAAAAACTGACAACAATTTTGAAGTTTTTTTTCGCATTCAAGTTTTTGTTTTCATATAATCTCCTTCATTTCTCCTTCCTCCCTTCATCCTTCTACATTCCTCATTTCTCTCGTATACTTTCCCTCTATCCGTCTAGCACAAAAAACTAAAACTAAAACCCAAAAACGAAATGGTCATCAAACGGGCCTTATCATCTCAAGACATTATCATCTAATTTCTGATTCTAGAACCAATTCTCCCGTAAAAACATCCAGGATAAACCCACATCTGTTCACACTTTTCGAAATCAAAGCTTCAGAGCACAAATCAACACACCTATGCATGCAAGAGAGCAAAAATAATCTTTCCCAGAAATGCTCCAACAGAAAAATGTCCAAAAATAACCTCTACTTCCAAATGTAGCTGTGGCATCAATATTTTTCAAGTTCAAAAGGACTAAAATCAAACAAAACAACCAAATATCCAAAACACACAATCTCAACATACCCAATTGCCGTTTCGGGCTTTAACACAAAAACCAATACTTCCTAAATCATAATTATGTCCCAGTTGCTGAATTCCAAGAACTATAAGCATACCCAATATCCCAGTAAATTCCCAGAAAGCAAACAGATAAATTTACGAGTAAGAAACACGAAAGTTACGAACTTTTTTACCTGAGGTGGAGGAAGAAGAAGAAGGAGAAGAAGGAAGAGGATGCCTGAGGTGGGTTGTGGAAGGAAAGGCAGAGGAAGAAGAGAGAAAATGCCTCCCAACCTCCATTGAAATTGGAACAACAAAAAATAGTTAAAATTATAGTCCTGGGTAGTGGCACATTCAGGTGAAGATGGTGTGTATTCTTCTGGGTTGCTGGAGTGCCGCCACGTCTATGTGCGCGTAGCTTCTTCGAGCTTGCATTGGTTTTGTGTGTGTGCGTGTGTCTGCAGATAATGTTGCAGGAGAAGCTCAGCTCTTTCATCTCTCAGACTATTTCACACCTCAAAATTATCTTCTCCATTTTTTTGCAAATGGATCAGGTTGGGCTTATTTTACTTCTACTCAACATAAGGCCTTGTTCAATTTTAAATCATTTAGGGCTTGACCCAGAATGTTTGACGGACCTTAGCCCAAATCTGGCCCTTTATATGATCTGCTTTTTTTTTATATTAGAGTGGATAAACCTCAAAAAAAAAATTTCTTTTCTTTTTTTTTTGTCAAAAAAAATAAAATAGATTTTATTAAATTAGATGTTAGATTAGGAAGCTGACAGGATTCGAATCCTCCCCACCACCGTAGTAGAGGGCCACTTACCCCAAAATCCTTATTCGATTGGGTATGACAACAATAAAGCCCATTTCAGCCAAGCCCAAGTTTAATAGAGTGATTTAAAATTGATCCAAGTGAACCAAAATTCGCTAATTATAGTGCAAGAGGAGATGGAAAATACCATTTTGCGACCAACCTGACCGCTGAGGAGATTAAGATCTAAGGGGGTATTTCCGACATTTTCTCTTAAAATCCGACAGTGGTTAAAGTGTCGTCAGAGTGCCGCCAAATAAGTGACAAAAAGTAGAGAGGAGAGCAAAATCCTGAAACGGTGGCTCTTAGCGCTTGACACGACACAAAAGTGGGCCCTGGCCCCTTGCATTGGAGACTTTTTTTAGCGTGCCTGACGAGTATATACATCATATTATTATACCATTAGAGCAATATTTAAAAAAATAAATATGACATGCTGTTTCGTGTTCTAAATTTAATAAAAAAGCATTGCATCGGCAACTTTTTCTGTTTTCATTTTTTATTATCAACCAAAAATTACAAGAAATGAAATTATGGTGAGATTAAAGAAATAAAATTAAATTGGAGCTTGAAAAGTGGGGGATAAATTAAATTGGAATTTGAACAGTTTAGCAAAGAAATAAAAAGAAAATTTGGAATTTGAAAAGCGGGGAAAAAGGGAAGTCGATGAAAAGAGCAGTTATTGAAGGCTGCCCAGCGCGTGTTCTCCCTTTTTCTGAAAAGATAGCATGCAACTCCCAACCCCTCTGACACACTCCTGCGGAAAATAAGGGCTGGGACCGACCCTCGCTTTCCTTATCCCCACATCTCTCTCTCCCACGGAGATTGTCTGCCCTCCTCATATAATGTCATTCTCATCTCTTTCTATTTGTATGATCACGTTTAAGTCACATTAATATTTTATATTAAAATTTTAATAAAGATAATAAGACAAAAATCAATAAAAATATAAAATGTTAACGTAACTTAATCGTGAACGCACAAATAAAAAGAGATGGAAAGGGTACCATAACGCGCAGACAATCTGCCTCCCTCTCCCACAATATAAAGGGACCCCCACTCCTTGTGTGGGGTCAATCGAATCCCCTCAACTTCTCAAAACCCTAATTTAACACTCTACCCCAAACCCTAAAACCACCATCGCCACCGCCATGGCCTCCGAGATGGCCCTCCAGCCACTCCACAAACTCGAAGACCGAAAGCCCACCGTCTTACCCACCGCCGTTCTTACTTCCGCCACCATCCAAACGGCGCCGTCGCTCCAGCACTCCCAACTATCCGACCTCCAACTCCAGGCCCAGCCCAAGCCCCAGAAACAGGTCAGCCGCCGGAACACTAGGGACCGCCATACAAAAGTCAATGGACGGGGCCGCCGCGTCCGGATGCCGGCCATGTGCGCCGCCCGCATCTTCCAGCTGACCCGGGAGCTTGGCCACCGCTCCGACGGCGAGACCATCGAGTGGCTCCTCCGCCACGCCGAGCCCGCTATCATCGCCGCCACCGGCTCCGGCACCCTCCCGGCGGAGCCGATCTCGACCACCTCCCCGTCCGTGTCGTCCCAAATGCCGTCCGTCCCTTGCCGGGTTCAGCCGCTCAAGTCGCTAAGAAGCTCCGGACAGTTCCTGTACCCGGCGGCGGCCCAGGCTCATCAGGTGATGCAGCTGCAGCTGGACTTGTGCCAGCCGATGGGGGTGGACTATAATGCGGGGTACCGGCACATGCCGTTCACGTCGCTGCTGCTGCAGACGGGGGAGAGTGAGGTGGAGGAGGGGCAGCCGGAGGAGGAGGTTGTGGGAATTGGAATTGGGGATGATGAGTAGACAAGGACAATGTGGGTGTGCTGAGTAGGAGCGGTGGGTGTGTATATCAAAAGCAGAGGGTGCAGGAAACAGTGGGGAGCGGTAGTAGCCAATGTGTAACGGAGGTGGTGGGGGGAGACAGTTTAGTCAACATGGGGATTGGGGGTGTGTTTTGGTGTAGAGGGGAGGGGGGGTGGTTGTGTTAGTGGTTTTTGTGGTTTGGGTAAGTCTTTTTCTTTGGTTATTTAATTACGTTGTAGTTCATCAATGGTTGTGTAGTAAATTAGTAATTAAGTAGTAATGAGGGTGGAAAATTAGGGGGATGAGTAACTATATAAGTTGTATATGTTCAACTAAAATGGAATAAAATGAGGATGTCTTTTGAATTAAATATTAGGTACTGCTACACTTACCATCTATTTGTATCAACCCGTCAACGTCTGTGAGCCCCATCTCATCTCTATCTATAGTGCAAATATATTGAACGAGAGGAGGAGAGGGAACCATGGACCCACCAATGTCCAACTTAATCGATTTATTCTTATAAATTTAGTTCAATAAAACGGAGAGGGAGGACAAGAGGATAGACTGAGAGTGGGACTCCCTCCAATCCAAGTTAACAAAGAAAATCGATGACTTTGGCAAGGCAACGATCCTGTTGTCATCTTCAACCTCAAGTTTGGATATCACTATCCCTAATACTCTAAAGAAATCAATCATTTCAATGATGAAACGTGAAGCATTTGACGGCCGTCGAAGCAAAAAACAGACAAGCTATAGTCCATATTCTTCTTCTGCTGCTGCTATTACTCACGGAAATGTATAAATACTTGACTACGATCAACAAGCAAAGAGTAAGTTCAATGAGCTCTGTTTCTAACTAATAATCTGCACCACTCTCTCTCTCTCTCTCTCTCTCTCTCTCTCTCTCTCTACTCAAATGAGTAAGTTCAATGACCAAGCAAAAACTTTAACACCCTGCATCCAATCGTGTATATTCACCAATGCGCAAGATGCAAGTAAATTATTACCCATGAAACAAATGATGTAAACAATGGCCGAGCTTTCCAATTCAGTTGGAAACTCACCGGTTGCATATTTGTCGTGTGTTGACGCAGATACTCACCAGAGATTTTCCAATTCAATTGGAACTTGGAACCCACCATCTGCATATTTGTCGTATCCGCTCAAATACATGCCCTTGCACAACGACGTGGATAAAACCGCTGGTAAGAACTAGACAAATACGTTTGTCGCATTAAATCCACGTTCAAACAGAGAAACTAAGAGGCTGAACGGTTGTAAGAAGGTATGATTATGAATAAGCAGTCTCACAAAGATTCAACAACTAATTTAAATCTGTTTTCTGACAACGTATAAAGGGATTCATTATTGTATTGTAACTGGTATGTTCGAAAATACTGTACGGTACCAGCATGCGACTACAAAAATCACACATGCAAGCAACCATAATAATAGCAAATTTATAAAAGGAAAAAAACTGAAAATAGAAACTCGCTCTTACGATGAGATAATCCAGCCTGGACGGGACATTGGAAGAGCAAATATATGATCATGTGAGGTTCTGAACCAGAGATCTACATGATTTAAACAAAAGCAGCAGCAGCAATATGAGGGAGAAATGTGCCTAATGCCATCCAAACATTCCTAATGCTTATTCCCAAATATCCGCCATTTTTTCTTTTTTCTGTTCTCGTATGAGGGTGTGCCTGAAATAAAACCAAGACCGTAAGTCACGCATTAATTTTAGAGAGAGATGTAAAACCCAAGGCATGTATGCAGGCACTAACGTCAGACAACTAAAGAGTCTCTTTGAAAAATCAACTTTGAAAGTTTTCAGATCAAATAACGAAATATTATGGTGGTGTGTCGTGACTTCTCACTCCCCGTCTCACAGTTGGTATTATATACACACAGATCCAAAAAGAAAAAGAGACTAAGTTAATGATAATTCAAAGACTGTTAGGTAATTATACAATATTATTGCTTGAAATGGTTGAGTTCAGCTGAACAAATTATCCAGAGGCCAGGTTTCATTTTACTCCAATCTACTTTGTAATCTACAAAGGTGCATAAAGAAAAATAAAAAAGGTTACCTCCTTGAGGATAAATTGAGTTGTAATGCACCTCCGCCCAGAAACTCAAATAAATAACTGCACAAGACATAATAGCGTCTGTAAAGCTTAATGGAGGACAAAAGGACAGTAACATGTGGAATATAGAAATTTCAGCATACATATAATTAAATACTTAAAAATTCCCATTGTCTATGCCCACAACGAAAACTAAGAGATCAACAAGCTTACCTTGTTTTGAAGTTTGAATATTAGGAAGAATCTCTATGCAACAGTTATCCTTAAACGACGTCAAGACAAATATTTTCACTTCGTACTGCAACAAATTATTCACACAAGTATCAGTTTTTTTTTTAGTACACAAGTATCAGTTACCATATCAATTACTGTTCAAAAGTTGGAAAAATCCAGATGTGCACACTTCATTGTAAAAGATTTTTCGTACCGAATCAGCAGCCGCCTGTAATGAGACATGGTCACCCCACTCACCATCCCTGGTTTCATTAAGATTGATAGGTATTAGTTATGGCCAAAATTAGTTGACAGGAAAACAAGAAAAATTATGAGTTCAAATCATACTTGGACATCTTCTCCAAATAGTCATCATATGCCATAGGAACATATCCCTCGTATATCTCTGGATGAGACTTAAGCTGATAACAGTAAACCATCAGAAGGATAAACCAGTATCAATGGAAGATAGTTGATAATACACAAAACTTAAGGGCGATAAAGTTCAGTATAACAAATAGGTATTTCCAGGAGAGCAAACCTGATTTACAACTTGCTTTCTCACATACTCGTGGTTGTCAGGTGATTGATACAACTGGTCTGATAAAGCATGGAACTGCAAAAATAAAGCAAAGCATGAGATTAACATGTCTAATTTGAAGTATTCTAATATCAATATCCAGTCCTAAACAACAGAAATGGACATAGCTACAAAAGGACTAACCTGGCAGTTGCCATCTCCTGCCACCTTGTGTTCGACGAAGCCATATAATTGAAGCCTACATGAAAAAGGCAAGAAATACTTTTATGAACCCAAATCCAATATCAGACCATGAGTCAAAGAAAACACGTAAAAATGGATTCTGCTAGTTAGGCAAATTATTGAATTACGTACTGATGCTACTTCACTCCTAGAAAGGAAAGGGGCAGAACGTACCTATCAACTAGCCTTTGATGATCTGAAGTCGCTTCATCAATTGAAGGAATTTCTCCATTGATTCTAGGAATGTGCTAGACCATATAAAGGGAACAAAGTTAATACCTGACATTTGCACATCATGCCATGTGTAGCAATCCAAATCCAAATACACTAGTCATGAATGTGCAAACTGTGGACTTTAATTTCCAATCTACGTTACCGACTTTACTATTACCTAATTTTTATTATACACTGTGACAACTCCAATAAACTGTTTACTAACAAAAAGATGATGAAACATTTGAAGTTACAACATGGTGAAAACACTGAACAAAGACAGAAAGGAACTTTGAACGACATAAACTTACAGGAACAGGATTCCAGCCCCAGCCTACTTCACCATCAAGTGCACATCCATCAGTTAGCTCCAAATGATCATCAGGTCTAGAACATAAGCTAGAAGGCGCCACAGTATCAGCTTCTTCCTGGCCATAACCATGGTCTGCATGATGCAAAAAAAATGCATATCAAGATAATTAAATGATATAGGTTAATTTAACATGTATAAAAAGAAGGTGCAAGCAGCAATTTTCCAGATACCTGAGTAATAATCTCTTGTAGATTGACCATGCCACTCATCTGCAAGAAATGAAGCTTGTGATTGCGCTTCTCCTGCATGGGAGTATTCAGAGGCCTCTCTTACAGATAGTCGCGAAAATTCTTCTTGAAGAGTATGTGCAATGATCTCATCATTTTCTACATTGTTTGATTCTGTATCATAATGACTTCTGATACACTCTTCATGGTCGATATCATTGGAATCGCGTTGTATCATGTCACCATAGTAGTATGAAGAATTACAAACTGGATCCCTACCAAAAAGACGAATACCCCACTGAACAATATCTGAATCGTACTCATGGGAAGTCATCTCCTTAAAAAAGCATATGCGGAATTAGAATGCTCAATCTGCTTCCAGGAGCAATGACGGAATCCCTCAGAAGATCAGGAATTTGAGCAATATCTGTCAAAAAGCTACAAATAATGTTAAAAAAACCTTCAAAGCTTTGACATGCTTTAACCATAACTATAATTTGCATGCAAATTTCAGCCGCACAAATCGAAACTAAATCACAATATGAAATAATTTTCTTAAATCACGTATAGTGCTCCCGATTGCAAGGGAAAGCTAAGGGTTTTTAATGTAAACCCTTAATATAATAAAGCAGTTGACTTTTTCACAGAATACTGGCCAAATATATAGTAGTGTATACCTACAATAGATTATACATCTAAACATAGAACAGATTAGAATAAGCGCATTTGCGAAAATGATGCCTGCCCCAAGTAATCATAATTTAAGACTTCACTAAGGTCAAGTATGTTTATTGTTAACTTATATTAAAATTGTGATGATATCAGAAAGGGTTCAGCCCACCGTCAAAAAACCAGGAAAAAAAAGATAATTGCTGATCTAGAATGACCGCCTGCAGACTTCGATTATCCTTACAACATCATAAATTGACAGAAAAACCTGTTAACCTAACAACGCGTGCTTATGCACTCTCAGCATGTCTAAATAAAATATTACAAAGAAAGATAACGACCTAAACCAGCCCACCTGCTTTTGCAATTTTAAACTAGATGCATGGACAATAAACACATAAGAGAAACGGTCAACGATAACGGTTAATCTGTTTTCCTTACATGCTCAGGGAAATCGAATCCAAGAAATTAAGTAAACTTTAACCCAAAGAAATTAGTCTTTACTTAAACATATCAAAACTTCATAAAATATGTATACCAAAACTAATGAATCAATTGTGCAAACAAAACAATTTAATTACAAAATCTTCCAAAAACAAACTGCAATTACTCTCCATAACATTCGTATTACTACATACTCACTCTCAATCTCTGAATTTTCTTAATGAATCGATTTCCATTTTATTTGAAGACTACACCTCTATCTATTTATTTTCTTTCCACAATTTGAACACAAACTATTCACCCCATAACAACACAACTTGCAATCCGAACAAGACACCTGCTATGCAGCAACGCAGATGTGGGTTAGATCAATTCGCTCCGAACTTCGAATCCCCATCGATTAAAGTAGTTTAGAATATCGTCTTGCCGAAAGAAAAACAACACAACTGCTACATGGATATCCATGATCAAAACCATAAACTACGAGCAATCAAACAGAACCCAGAAAGCTTAAGCTTTTGCAATAACATCTAAATCAGCAGTAAAATCTCAACAATAATCCAAACAAAAGCAAACCCAAATTTCTTCATCGATCAATAAAACAACCCAACAAAGCAAACAGAGTAAAACTGCAAAATCAAAAGATTAAGAACTCACCCAATCAGCTTCTGCTCAGAGCAAATAAGAAAAGCGAAAGCCTTGAAAGCTGTCGTTTTCGCAAGAGGAAAGCTTAGGGTGGAAGTTATAGAGAGAGAGAGAGAGAGAGAGAGAGGAGAGAGAGTCGGGATAAATGTACGAGGATACGTATTGCATTGGATGACGACGAAGCACTGAGAAAATCGACCAGACAATGGAAAAAAAATAGGGGTGCAATTTCACCCTTATTATATGTAGTTGCCAGCGACGTTAAAGTTCGAGCAAGTTATCCATCGTACGGACAGAATGGATGGTGGAGATTGACTTGATTGGGTGTTAGGTAGTGGTCATTTACTCGGTAATTCCTTGAACGGCTTCTTATTCCATATTTACATTCCCGTCCAATTAATTGACCACATTATGATTTGGGTAATAAGAGACAAAATTTGTAAACAAAATTGTATCGTTTGTTTGATATCTTATTCGAAATTTTTTGTAATTTCTTAAACATTTATTGAAAACAATTTTCTTTAAAACTCAAAATTTTATTTGGTATCAGATTTAAAAATTTTGTTACTTAAGTGTTCATAAACGTGTTCATTTCTATTGATTTGCAAATTCGATTTTATCTTGCACATTCTTAGTTTGCAAACTTTTGTCTCTAAATTTTGTCGAAATTAAACTCGATTTTATTCCTTTTAGTAGTTTAGTCTTATTTTATAATTTTATATTACAAACGATATTATTATTTTAAGTTACATTAAAAAATAAGAAAGAGTATAAACTCGTGAATTGAAGAAGAAACCCGAATATCAAAGCAATCCTCCACTGTTGTAATCTTACTTCGTAATTTACTTTTGCAGCTTAATAATCTTTCCAAGCTGTATAATTTCATCAAAATTTCATTTTACCTAATGGTCAACTGAGAGGTACGTGTGTACGCTGCTGAGTCTATGATGTGTAAAGGCTAATCCTTTTTTTTTTTTTTTAAATTAGAACATTAAGCGAATGTATTGGAATTATAACAATTGATAAATTAATTATTAATTTTCTACTATGTCCGAAGCACAGTATGCACCAAAATTATAAACACGAAGAGAGGGTGGGTTTAGCCTCACAATGAGCCAGCAATAATATGATTCAAATTCGTCTTGGCAAGAGTCAAACTTAAGACCTCTCATTCACAAATGAAAAAGAAATATCATTAGATCGTAGTACTACGTGATCAAAATTATAAACTGTTTAACTTATAATATAATTTACCTAACAAAAAAAAAATCCTGGCCCTTTGTTATCTAGTACACTCTCACAAAATTATAACCAGTGGAAGGTTGAGACTGGTTTGAGCTGAGGTTTGGGGGATCGAACGGCTGTGAATGAAGAGATTTGCTACCAATCTGGTTGATGCCATCTGAAAGGGCGGATTCTCTCCGGATCCCTTCCTTCTAATCCTAGGGATTTACCAATTTGGGGTCTTGAAATTTGATCAAACGACTATAAACAGAGACACACTTTAAAAGTTATAATAATTTTAACCGTTAAATCAAATTTCAATGACTTGGATTGGTGGATTCTTAGAATGAATGGATTCGGAGATGATTCTTTCCGTCTGAAAGCTAAAAATGTCTCATATGAGGCTTCTATGATTCCTCACCCTCTGTTCCCAATCCTTTCCATTTGCCTATGTCCTTCATTGATCCTTCCATCTGTGTCTGCATCAACTACTCAACACTGCGATTTTTCGCAATTTCTTGGGAAGGTGCGTAGAGCTTCGAGTTTTCTCGTTGCTCGGGTGTTCCCACCACCTCCTTCCTGCTGTGTGCCCTTGTTGGCACTATTACTCGTGGGTTGGTTCCTGCGAGCTTTTGTCGGTTTCTGCTGCAGATCTTCATGGTGATCTTTGAAGGATGTTGGCATCTTCTCTTTCTCCACTTTGGGGTCTCTGTTTGGCATCATTTCTGGCGTTGGGTTTGAGCATTGCAGTCGGGGTCCTTTCGACGGCGTCGGCAGCGGCTGCAAGCTTTTAGGGTTTTTTTGGTTGCTTGTTTGTTTTCCGCTCTTAGCTTTCTGTTTGGCTTTTTTTACTGTTCTGTGGGGGTCCCTATCTCTTTTGTGTGTATGTTGTATTTGGACTCTTTCTTGTAATTTTGTTTGTTGGTAATAATAAAAGAAGCCCAATTTCCAAAAAAAAAAAAGAGGTATTTTAATTGGCAAAAAGCTTAAGGTTCAATTAATCCGCGAAAGGTTCCACACATGGGGACGTGTCACCCACTTGTAAGTTAAGTCCTCCATTTTCCTTTTAAATAACGATATATTTACATGAGGTATTTGTCGATTAAGCCTTGAATTTGTAAGCTATCAATTTTTTTTTTCTGAATTTTAATTTTAGCCGATTACCTCTTAAGATTTTATAAATAGCTAATTCCCCCACATTAGATTTTAAATTTTTTTTATCCAATTTCATCCATCTAATTTTTCATTCTTTTTGCCCCTATACAGTTGTCATGTGTTGTTCACGTGATCAAAATGGATGGAAAATTGTATGAAATTTTTTAAAATCTAGCATCAGGGAAAGTGGCTATTTATAAAAATTCAAGGGGTAATCGGCTAAATTGAAGTTTAAGGAGGAAATTGGCTAATTATAAAAGTTTAGATGGGTAATCAACCAAAATTAAAGTTCGGATGGAAAAATTGACAACTCTATATAAGTTCGGGAGACAAATCGACAAATATGCCTATTTACTTTATGAATTCAGTGATATGGGTTAAGATAGACAAATCACAACAATTCGATATTAAACTCAATTTTTATAAAAATTAAACTTATAATCTCTCATTTAAAATTATAAAAAATTAAAAAAAAATTCACTAAACGAGGATACTAAATAACGAAAAATGAATACGTTAATATTATCGAAATCCATGAAACACTAGCAAAAACGATAACAATGACACGTTCATTGCACTAAGGATTCTCTCATTAATTTGTTGAAAAAATTTGTCAGTCTGCTGTTCTTTCCTCATGCATGTGCAAGCTCTAAGTAATTTTATATATATTAAAGGGATCCGATCTAATCAAAGAATGATGTCATGTCATCTCTAATTATATTGTATTTATTCCACATTTGATTTCTGTTTTTATATATCTTTTACTCATATTAGCACAATTATAGGTTAATATTGTAACCTTTATGTAAACATCATGTGTGCAAAAATCAATTAAAACATGTTGTTTAATCGATAAAGTCTAGCGGATCTTAATAATTTTATTAATTTCTATCATTTTTATACATTTCGATGAATAAGCAATCTTATTTTTTATCGACTTCTTATAGAGATAATCTATATAGAATGATTTATAATGCGAAAGATTATGATCATAAACATAAATTTCTGTGAATCAGCTTTGAAGTGTTTTGCGGAAAAATTTCTCAAATTGTCAATGGTTGTGATATTCAAAAGCCAATTTAGGTGGCTGCTGGCTTTGGCAGACTTAACTTTCAAAAGCTAGCTGGTTTTCCAAAATAAACCCCACAAAGATTAGCAATAGTAAGCTAATATAATATATATATATATGCACACACACATATATACATATATCTGAATCACAGAAATTGGAATAATATATATCTTCAACTTCAATTGTAGTGCCTAATTGACGGGCTACAATTAATTGACTATAACACTTACAAAGGTCAGCCTACTATTCAAAAAGCCAGTTACATGGTTTACACGTAACAAACAAATCTAATGAATGGTCCAAAACTGCATCAATAATTCAATGATTTCGTGAACCTGAAGTTTATAATCCAATCCTTTTCCTTATTGCGTACATGTTACTCGAACTTGAGTCTTCTCCCTACGAAATAAACACAATTATCGCTAGATCAAAAATTAGCTGGTCCCAAAAAAGGTGGACGAATGAGTTGAGTAACAAGACTTCATTTTAAGTCGGAAAAAACAATTGAGAGGTAATTGAGCAAAGTGGCGAGTATCAATAGTGCCACGTACTCTTAATAATCAAGAACTTACATAAAACGAGTTCATGGTTACTGTAGCATCTTGATCCAATAATGCATTGTCATATGAAAAAAATAAACTAACACATGACCATACACTATTAAACCGAGATGCTACGTGACATTAAACCAGTTCCAAGGCCTAATAACCGCGTCCGAATGCTACCATTATTCTTATTTTTACAGTGTGATTTCTCTCAAAATCTGATTTAAGTGTATAGGTCCAGGGACCAAGGTACAAATCTTCATACAAACAAATATTTCATCCAGTAATTTTCATTATCAAATGCTTAAACATAAAAGATTACAGAGACTCAACATCTAATAATAAAACTCAACATCTCAGACAAGATTTCAACAGGAACCAAAAGAACCCTGCCGTCCCTCCCTCTCCAGCTGAGACCACTGCAATTAAAATCTGCTCCGGGGCTTCTTGCACTGCACATTTCAGACCATTTCTCATTCCGACGTTGAACTAGACTGAAATCCGCTATTCTTCTCTTGTATTCGTGTTCAATGTCAAACATTCCGAAATAAGGTTCTGACTTCGAGCATGCTTATACATATTGCAGAGAAGAATTGGAAAGCAAGGGGGATGCTATTTACAATGTAAGTTATCTGTGTAGGAGGTCTTCTGTATTTTTCCATGTCAAGCTGTAATTTATACTTCAGATAGCCGAACCACCACTAGGGCCAGATTGCTAAAATGCACTTATAATCAGCACGTCCTTGAAAGTTTTGGTGTCCACGAGCGAGAGAACCAGCCAGTTTCCTTCCTCCTCAAATCTACATTTCTCTTCTTGTTCACTGTTTCAACATCCCTGGAAGTTTCTATTGGTGCCAAATTCTTCGGGGGCAGTTGCATACTTTCTGTTCCTCTTCGTGCCTCCATAACTTTATTTTGGCTTGATGGTGCCTCCCTTTTTTTCTTTCCAACTAAGGGTACCTCCATAGTTTTCTTTTGGCCTGATTGTATGTTGGTATTTTTCTTCTGGCCAGATGAAGCCTCTATAATTTGATTTACCATTTCCAATACCTCGCTCATCTTTGGACGATTCTTGGGGAGTTTGACCAAGCATCTGTTGGCTACAATTGCAAGCTTTTGAGCTGACTTGAGGGGGTATTTACCTTCAAGCTTGGGGTCTATTATTAGCCGGAACTTCTTCACATCTGACAGGTATGGCTTTACCCAATCCAAGAGATTCTGCTCACTCTTAGGGCGGTTTCGATCTAGAGGACGCCTACCTGTGATGAGTTCATAAAGGAAGACCCCATAGCTCCACACATCATTCTTAGATGTTAGACGTCCGGTCTGGATGTACTCAGGTGCTGCGTATCCCATGGTTCCAACAACCTGATGAAAAATCACCAGACATGGTAAGTGCGTGAGTGTAGCACATAGAAGGATTACTTTTACCGCTACCATATTACTCTTTCATCTATTTTGAGAGAACGGGGCGGGGGAGAAAGGCTAAAGAACAGGGTATTCAAACAAAAATTGACCAAAAGCAGTCATAATCTAGGTTTCTACAAGCCTTCCATTTTACTCAAAATGAGCTTGCTTTTTTTCCCAAGAAAATTCCAAGAATGAATGTAGACATGATAAAAATTTGAAGAAAAAGTAGTCCATAAATGCTATCCACTTAAAGGGAAAACTAATCAGATGCAGGCCTAAGCACAAGCAACAACAAAATTATGAAAGAAAGTTAATGTGCTCATATAAAAACTACTATTCGAGACAATAAAATTATGCAAGATCTTTTACGTAAGCACAAGCACAATAGATTCATATCGGATAGACAGTAAAAGACAATGGGTAATTCAAAGTATTGACGGATAGCTCAGCCAATAAAATCTCTGCAGGTTGCAGACCAGATCTACAGTTGAAGTTCTCAATATTAAACTCAACTTATCTATTCACTTTACCTACAATCTCTAATGTGAATACTCTGATAATCTGATTATATTAAGCAACTTGTTTCAGGTATATAAAAAATATTCTTTGCTTGAATACGATCAGAAACAGTGAAGCAAAAATTATCCAGTCCCTAAATACTCACAAAAGGTTACTTATGTTCAAAAGATATTGGTGTTTTCACAATCTGAATATATGATTAATGCAATTTCAACGGCATATTTGGAAAGAACGAACAACTGTGGGACTGACAATTCATGACTCACAAGTCACAACCCACAAAAAAACTATGTAAAAAAGTTTAATGGGGTCCTGTTTCGACACGTATGACATTAGAACTTGAAATCTTTCTAGCAGACTACTGAGGTAAACACCATCACTTGGAACATTGCCTATCATAAAATAAGCTTAAAGTTGATATTAATTATGTAAACGGGTGGTAATTATAATAGGATCATTTGTATAATCATACAGCTGTTGAGACGTGGGTTAATCCTTCCGATGGGCCCAACCTAGCCATTCCAAAGTCTGACAGCTTCGCATTCCATTGATCATCCAGAAGAATATTTGAAGATTTAAAATCCCTGAAAATGATCTAGAACAAAAATATAGAAAAATGTCAGCATGGATTACCTCAAAAAACTTAATCCCTTTCCCCTCCCTCCTCTTTTCATATTTAACCCTTTAAAACAAATATTAATGTGAACTCAAAAACATGTGACTACCAAATGCATAAAAACTAAAAAAACAGTAAAAACCTTCACAGAATGAAAAGGAAAACAAAAATTCAAAGTACCTGAAACTCCATTTCTTCATGTAAGTATGTCAAGCCACGAGCAGCATCTTGTGCTATTCTCAATCTCATGGCCCATGAAAGAGGATCTACACGACTGGCTAAATGGTTCTCTACACTTCCATTAGGCATGTATTCATAAATTAGAAGTCGTTGGATTCCTCGTTCATCATCCTCAGCACAGTAGCCCACTAGTTTGACTAGGTTTGGATGCTCAACCACCCCAAGAACATTAACTTCTGTCACCCATTCCTTGTGCCCCTGGTAGCAAAAAGGCAGAAATTTTTAGTATACTGAAGTCGTTTTTTCACATAAACAGAAAAATGCATCTTATTAGACTTTATATCAGTTAGATTAACAATCTCGGTGATAAGGACAATCCACAATTTATTACCAATTTACCATTAAGTACAAGACAATGTTTTTCTCCATATTAGGAAGAAGCAAAATTAGTGAATGATGAGAGAAAGGAGTGGACTCAGCATGCTAATAACCAATAAAAGAAACAAGAAAGCAACATCCTTGTGTTAATGCATCCTTACCATGTTTATATCATTCAGAGTCATTAGGATTTTTTTAATCAAACTTAACAAGTAACACAGTACCTTATTTAGTATATATCTAGTAACTATCGCCAACTAATCTCCTTTCATGTGGACCCGACAATTAAATCACAAAAAAGTTTAATGCAGATAATGAAAAAGAATCTGAATAAACTATAAAGTTAATAGAAAAACAGACTTGCCTGCAAGCCTCTTTTACTGAGCTGTTTCACGGCAACTTCAAGTTTTTTATTTGGATCTTCTTCGCTTTTAATCAGCCCCTTATAGACACACCCAAACCCACCCTCTCCAACCATGACAGAGCGGCTGAAGTTCTTCGTGGCAGACTTCAGCTCCGAAACTGAAAATACTTTAAGGTTGCTGGGTCTCCGAGAGAAACTAGGATATTGGTTCCTCCTCAGGGATTCTGTGCTCGCATCAGAGATATTCTGGGAATCTAACTCTGATCCAGATCTCTTCATTTCACCATCGGTAAAAGTTGTATTTGTGCTCTTTGGTTCGTCCTTTTTCTCTCCAATGTAAAATGGGAAGCACTTCATATCTCCCAACGTCGTTAAATGCTCTAATTCTTGCCTATGATTCGGAAGCTGAAGAGCACCTTAGAATTTGCAAGTCCCTGAATAAGCAACGAATCAAAACCATTGAAAGTAATGATAAGAAAGACTACATATTATAGCAAAAACTCAAAATGTCAGTCTCCAATTCTGCAAACGTGATTAGAACTATCTTACAACTGCTGGTTTTCCTACCTAGTACAGGTCTTTCGCGATTACCCTGTGAGGATCAGATACAACTATGTAACAAGTGATCATATTTCTTCTCATCTAGTAACCTAATCAAAAGTTCAAATCCAAAATCTAGTGGTTAAAAGGAAACCCCAATACCTGAACTCAGAAAACAACTTATCCCCACCCTTTTTCTCCCAACAAAATCCAGCATTAATCAGAAATCTCCGGTGTTTTCTTCTCTTATCATAAATCCAACAACAATTAACAACCCAGATTTCAAATAAACAACACCAACTATATTAAACCATCCCCATATCTTAACCTTCATCAGAACCCAAGAAATATCAAATTCAGAAACAGTTTCATTTCCTTAATAAGACCCAACACATCAAAGTTTCACAACCATATAGTGCAAATCCAACAAAACAAACCCAAACAGAAAAAAACAAATATTAAAAAAACTGAAATTATGGGGGAAACAAGCAAAAAGAAAGCACCTTTTTCTTGATCTCAGTCTGATTGCACAGAAATATGTCCTATGGCTGGTAAAGTTCACAACTTTGAAGCATATGAGGAGCTTTGAGAGAAACCCATTTAGTTAATTTGCACCAAATGACCTGTGAAGCTTGAGAGAGAGAGAGCAGTCCATGGCTTTAACTTTCAAAGAGAAAAGCCTCCACACGGCATCTTTTGAGTCTACAGGAGACGGGGCTAGCTCAAAACTTACCAACCAAATTACCAAAATCAAAACCACATATAAAATATTATATGTAGAAGAGATTACTTTTCTAAAGGTGAAGTAGAAAACAACGGCTCCGATCAAATGGAGAAGGTAGAAAGCAAAGCTCCGAGTGGTGACTGTTAATTTAAGAGTGAACGGAAGGTTGGAAAATAAGACCAAAAAGGGCAAAGGTGGGAATGGGACTGACTGACTGAGTACGTAATTATAAAAAGGGTCAACAAGTCCGAACCAGGAGCCTCTCCTGAGCACTTCCCTAGGGATCGGGATTCCGCAATCTTGTCCGTTCATCGTATATCGTGCGGTCAGAAATTATTTAAAATTAAAATTTTAAAATTCAAATATGAATAGTACCTAACGAAAACTGACCGCACGATATAAAATGAACGGAAAAGATTGCGGGATCCCTAGGATCCCTAGGGAAGTGCTCAGGAGAGGCTCCTGGTTCAACAAGTCCTGCATATGAATTTGGAAATACAATTTTATAAAAAGTCATCCGATCCGAGTCTTACAGTTGATTCTACATTTGAATTTTTGACGGTGGTGCGGTCATCGCGGCTTAACTCTGCAACACTGAAGTTGAACAGTCCAACGTCTCAGGTTCTTAACATTTGCCTTTAACAAGGCAAAGAAATGGTCCTTTCAGAAAATTGTAACAATAGTCCTTCAATTGTAATATAAGTGGATCAATTGTCTCTCAATTATTTATTAAAAATTTATGATTATTGGTCTGTTAGTTCATCAAAACGTGCAATTATGGTCATTTTTGTCAACTCGGTCAGAATTCTATCAAAATGAGTCATGTTAGGAGGACTATTGCTACTATTGGGTTAAAGTTCATGGGTCATTGTTCTAATTAGGTTAAAGTTGGGGTCATTGCTCAAATTGAGTTAAAGTTAAGAGACCATTGCTGCAATTATTCTCATTTAGTTTTTCATATTTGCCAATTGATTCAGTCTTATGTGCATAGCACGTGACTTTATTTTTACAGAAGTTTTAACGGAGTTTGACGAAAATGACTATATAGGCCCATCGATTCAGTCTTATGTGCCCCACCCTTCCCGACCCCCTCCCTCCTCCTCCCTCCCTCCCTCCCTCCCTCCCTTCTCTTCCCTACACCCACCTCCTCGCACACCCACCCATTTATCCCGCTCCCTCCCTTCTGCACCCACCCAACCTCTTGACCCATTTACCCTTCCTTTAAAAAAAATAATTAAAAATTAAAAACAAATACGTGTTCTTCTGAAACAAATTAGCCAAAAAAAATAGCTAGGTTTTGTCTGCAAGTTGCTCCCCCGTTCCCGAGCTCCCGCGTCCACGACTCCTGCTTCGACCACAGTTGCCAGATCCCAAGCACCCATCACATACAGTCCGTACAAGCTGAGGACGCTAATGGTCAGAAACATCATCGAGGTGGTGAAGATGATGGACATCAAACCCTCTGTCACCCAAAAGACAAACCTAGTTCCGTCGGCGGTCGGAGATCTCGGAAAAGTGTAGACTCGTGGGATGAACCACATCACCGCTTAGAGAGATTTGGATTTGGATTTGGCGGGCAGAAAGCTGATGGGTTTTGGGTTGGTTTGGGGATATTTTTGCATAGAGGGATTTAGATTTGGATTTGGATTTGCTGGGTTCTGTTTCAAGTCAGGGAGGGAGGAAAATGCGTAAAGAGGGAGGGAGCGGGGTAGATGGATGGGTGTGCGGGGAGGTGGGTGCAGGGAATATTAGGGAGGGAGAATGAGGGAGGGGGTCGGGAAGGGTAGGGCAGCAACACGGGACTCCAAGGCAGAGACGCAAGTAGCAGCGGGAAGGAGGAAGATAGAAGGAGCAGAGCTCCAATATTTTTTTTGGTATTAATTTCTTGGTGTAAATTCTAATCTGGTAGGAAGTCTTTGTGGGTTCTTGCAGATGAGAGAAGGGAGGGAGAAGAACGGACGGAAAGAGGGAGAAGAGGGTGCGGGGATGAGAGAGGACGGCTGTTTGTTTGTTTTTTTTTTTTTTGTATTTTTTTATTATTTTTTTAATATTAAAGTGGGCCTATATTGACACGTGGCTCTCAGTAATTATCCACGCGGCGCATATATGGACAATGATTGGGCGCCACGTCATCATTGTACTAAATTAACACTTTAGGTATGACTCTGAAACGAAAAAAATTTGATGTACTAAATGTTGAAAACCATGAAACATGAGGGTAGTAAACAGAATTTAACCCTTCTTTTTAAATTCATATTACATCTGAAAAAAATATTTCATAAAGTAATATGAACCGGTAATCAAATGAACTTTTATCTCATACCATCCTATTCACTAAAATACTAAAGCAAAAGTTTTGATATTTTTGTATATTATACGGTAAATAATAAACTTAATTCAAATAATAAATTCAAATTTTCGATCCAGCTATAGTTTTTTTAAGTGTAAGTAGGCTATTATTTATATTATATATAATAAATTTACTTAAACTCACCTACTCAGTCTAGGACTCTGTTTAGGCATGTCTATCTAACATCTCAGCCTGCCGCTTGATTAGCGCTTAGTGTACCTTAATTAGGATCACCCGATGTTAGAATCATGTGTCCGCCACTGACTATAGTGACACGTTTTGATGAGTTACGGAACCAATAGTCACAAAACTTTAGTTGAAAGACCATTACTCCAATTAGATTAAAATTAAGAGACTATTGCTACAATTTCTTTGTCATCCCTAACAATGCACTTCTTTAAGAAGAAAAAGTATAGGAATGTTGTAGGCATAAATTACTAAACAATTATGAAGGTGAGAGAGAGAGAGGGGGTGTGGCACATAGAGAGAGAAGAGAGATGTGTAATTGTGAAAATGTGTTCTATTCCACGTCATTGTGCCTTATTTATAGTAATAGGGAAAGTTAATTCCTGACCTTAACAAGATTACAACTCTAATAGGATATTAACTACTAAAGAGAATATTCAAAGATATCTCTAGATACACTAGGATTTACACAATTACATTCATAATCTAATAGGACTGCAACAAGGAAATATTTTATTTTATTTTTAATTGAATTTTCTTACTTCAAAATGTGGCCACTGGCCACACATTCTCCCCGCCATTTCCTCAGCCCAATTTCCGGGCCGCCTCCAGAATTCACACGAAACCCTCTGCCCAAAATCATCTACCCTTTCTCAGTTCTTGTTCCTCTCGAGCCCCCTCCGCCACCTTCGTCTTCAACCTCCATTCTTTCCCTTCTCTCACCTCCCAACGTTCCATTTTCCTTCACTTCCAAGCAACCCATTTGCTCCATTCTTTCTTCTGGTTCCGCGAAACCCAACTTCTGTTCCATCTCCATTTTCATCCACCCATTTTCTCAAATTTGCTTCTTTCGCTCATCTGGTTTGCAATTTGTTGCAGCATTGCATGATATGCTCGTTTGGTGAAGGTGTTTGGACTTGCGGGCAATGCTTCCACGGTCAATTCCCATGGACCGCTTGGGAATTTGATTTCCATTACAACTAGTTGCGTGTGTTGTTAGTAGGTAGAAGAATCTTGGACGGTTTTCTTACAATGTGCGATATGGGGTGCTCCAAGTTCTAGAAATGAGGGGATTGAGGATTAATGCCTGTTGGGTTCCCCATGTTTTTCTGTTTCTTATCATTGTTTTGAACTTATTGCCGGGCACGCGTTGTGTGAACGGAGATGATTACAGCAGGACGAAAAGTGCTGCCGTGCTTTCTGAGGTTACACAGCTAATCTATAGCCGGCTTTCCATTGTCACTAGATATATTAGCACTAACCTGAAAAGTACTATGGGTTTCTGCATAAAGAATCTGTGAGTAAAACCCAATTTCCCTTTCCCTTTAGTTTGTTTCGTTGCTGTAACATTTCTGGTTTCATAAGCATAAGATTTTCTTTTTTCTTGGTTTTCAGGGATGAGGATTGGAATACAGCATTCAATTTTTCGGGAAAGCTGGAATTCTTGAGCGAGTGCATTAAGCAGACGGATGGTATGAGCTTCGGTCAATTCTGAAATTTTGTTTTTTGTTTGGTGTGTTTTCATATAGCCATTATCATTAGAGAAAGGGGCCCTTAGTCCTAATGGTGTGACCGCCACGGTTTGTTTGTACAACCCTTATTCGTTCTAATGATACGATAGCATGCTACATTCTTGTTTTCTATTCTCCTGGATAGCTAGTTTGCAAATGTTTTTGTATAGCTTACACCTCATTAAAGTTCCTAATGAAAGATGTGATTCAATCACCAGGAGATGTCACTGATCGAATATGTACAGCAGGGGAAATACATTTATATTTCAAGAGTTTCATAGCGAGTGAGCTGAAACGTTCCAACTACTTAAAACCAAACAAGAACTGCAATTTGAGCTCGTGGGCTTCCGGATGTGAACCTGGTTGGGGCTGTAGAGTCGGCCAGAAGGTTGACCTCAAGGTTATGGACTTGCCACCTAGAACTCGTGATTGTCAGCCTTGTTGTTCAGGGTTCTTCTGCCCCGAGGGCCTTACTTGTATGATACGTAAGTACATGATAATGCTCGTATTACCGTTATTAGGAGAGTTGTGGCCCATAATATGGTCCAAAGAGTTTAGTGTTATTGATTTCTTTTCATACATTTATTTCTTTAGCATCTTATTCATTCTATGGGCTGATGCTTAACTTTTTTTTTCTGGTGACACCTTTAATTTTGATATCCATTTTGTCATTTTCTTAATCTCATGCGTATTGGATCGACTATAGGGTTTTCATTAAGTAACAAGTCTCGTTTCTTGTTTGAGAGGACTAGAAGTGTTGGTGCTATAGATGTATTGCCACATGATCATTGTTTGAGTCCAAAATCATATTACATCATAACATTGGATGCTAATGTACCTGTCTGATTATTGAACAAGTGAGATGAAAATCATGAACATGTTAGCTTATGATTTTTAAGTTCAGAAAAAAATTTATTGATCAACAATCAGAAACATACATGTAAAGATAATCTCGACTGTATGACAAATTTTCTCAGTCCACATAATTTTGCTGATTTGAAAGTGCATGATGTATTGATGATATTGAGCGAAACCTAACACATTATTTTTTATTTTTTTATTTTTATTTTTTGTAAATGAAGCTTGTCCTTTAGGTTCTTTCTGTCCCCGTGCAAAGCTGAATCAAACGACTGGATTATGTGATCCGTGAGTCATATCCTAGTCTTGACAGCCTTTTTGTCCTCTCCTATTCGTCAATACTAATTCAGTATTCATTGGTGGATACAATATTGCAGATATAGTTACCAGATACCAGCAGGAGAACCAAATCATACGTGTGGCGGTGCAGATATGTGGAATGCTTTTGAACTTAAAAATGATATTTTCTGCTCAGCTGGATCACACTGTCCATCTCCTATTCGTAAATACATTTGCAGTAGCGGGTATTGATTCTCATCCGGAAGCTCGAATAATTTACTTACTTGTTTGCGGCTTGCTACTTACTGCAAGATAATAAACCATGAGCTTACAGTCGTTCTCAAATAAATCTAGTCTGTCTTGGTGCAGGTGCATGATTTAAGAAAATAGGCAACTTATTGTGCTCAGCATCTTTTTTTTTTTTTTTTTACTAAGATTGTGTTCTCATGTAATTTCAGGTTTTACTGCAGGGTGGGTGCAACTGCACAACAATGTAAGTTTTGTTATGTTTTCCATGTATAGCTTTTTAGTGATTTAGAGACATGCTGTTTTCCAGCGAGTAACAGTTTTACCTTTTCCTTTCCGTTTCTGCTTCATTTCATGAGTTTGGGTGTTAGATTGGAGCTGTCATTTTCCCCAATATTTCTTGGTTATGTTGGTTGACAATATAGTCTTCGAATGAACAAATTTTGCTCCCTTTCTCTGATACTGTGCTTCTTAGCATCAAATTTTAAACGGAGTTGATCCTTTTAAATAAGTTTTGCAATATTAGGTGCTTGAATAAAATACAGGAAGAATTGGTTACCCTTTTCTGATGAATGCAATAAAATGGGTTACTTGCATCGTAAATATCTCAGTATCATCATGTTATTTATTTTGGCCATAACTAAAGCCCTGCAAAACCATTATGCGTTCACAAATCCGTGCTCCTCTAGACATTATCCTTCATACTTCTATTTTTTAGGAGGTCGGATATATATTATTGATATCAATTGACTATTTACAGCATGCTTGAAGCTGACTGCTTGTGGTCGAGGCACTGCCAACCAGAAGATACATGCTTATGGGATCATCCTCATTGTAAGGGTTTACCACATAATCTTAGATGAAAATTTGTAAAATAAAATATAAGCTATTTTGGTGTAGTTTGTTGTATCAGCAAGTGAAGTATTAGGTGTGGTCCTTGTGGCTTTCAATTTCGGTTTAGGCAGTTCATATTTTAATTTTTTCATTCATAGAGAAATTAGACAAGTCCAAAACTATTAAAACATCCAATTTTAGTGAAGAAAGTAGACGAAAAGAAACACTAAAATAAGCACCATTTAATCTAACGGTCATATGGTTTCCCATTTTGGGTGATCTTTTGTTGAGATAATCTTCGAGGAAAGACATAAAACTACAGTTTGGATCGTTGAAAAGGGTGTCAAATAAGCTTATTTGGGGGATCCCTCAACCGAATCTCACTGCACACACATGTATATTTATATATATTGGGCTAATTGATCAATCAGATTCACTTGACTGTGTAGGTTTTACTGAGTCTTGTGCTGCTCATAGTTTATAACTGTTCTGATCATGTTCTTGCCATTCGAGAAAAAAGAGCGGCTAAGACCAGGGAAGCAGCAGCAAGACATGCACGAGAAACTGCACAAGCACGCGAAAGATGGAAATCTACAAGAAATCTAGTCAAGAAGCGCAAAGTGGGATTGCAAGAGCAGATGTCTCGCGCATTTTCTCGCAAAAAATCTGCAAGGGGCCAATCAGAGCCACTGAAGGTTTTAGGCCAAGAGACATCATTACCACCTAAGATACCAGGTACACTAAGCGGCGAGCAGACATCAGCAGCTGCTTCCAAAGAAAAGAAAAAGGAACCTAGCAACCTTACAAAAATGATGCAATCCTTTGAGGATGATCCAAATGGTAATGAAGGTTTTGATCTACAGATTGGAGATAAAAATATTAAAAAACAAGTACCAAATGTAAAAAACCTGCATACTCACAGTCAAATTTTCAAGTATGCATATGGGCAACTTGAGAAGGAGAAAGCTATGCAACAACCAAGCAACTTAACCTTCACAGGACTAATCCAAATGGCCACCGATACTGAAGTGAAGACCCGTCCTGTGATTGAAGTAGATTTCAAAGATTTAACTCTCACACTGAAAGGAAAAGAAAAAACTCTTTTGAGGTGTGTAACCGGGAAACTTTTGCCTGGTCGAGTTTCAGCAGTCATGGGTCCTTCAGGGGCTGGGAAAACAACATTCCTTTCAGCATTGTCAGGAAAAGTAACTGGATGCACTGTGACAGGCTCAATTCTTATAAATGGAAAATCTGAACCAATGCATTTATATAAGAAAATCATTGGTTTTGTGCCTCAAGATGATATTGTACATGGAAACTTGACTGTGGAGGAGAATCTCCGATTCAGTGCAAGGTGCAGGTATGTAACTCACAAGTTCGCGCAGCAGTTTAGCTCAATTTTTGAATTATGTCCTTTTTCATACTTTTGTTATATGTGGAATTTTATTATTGCTAATGAATAAGTGTCATTATGGTCATTAATTATTACACATCCTCACATTTTAATACATATCTGTAATTTCATTAGCCATTAATTCCATAGTATTTCATGGCAGTTTATAAGATGCGGATTGAGCATAAATGGTAGTCAAAACCTACTAGCACAATATTGAGCACTAAATTTTGTACTAATTAAAATCTGTTACATGATACTCTTTTGAATTGAAAATCATGGTGTATTTATATCGAGGCACTTTTAGTATCCTTAGATACCAGTGTACTCCTATTACGGATGAGGTTCTGGTTTCCATATGACCCATTTTTTATTTCATCCCTTAATTGGTTATTTCATTCATCATGCTTTGAAGAACACATATTTTCTCGTATCTTCATCATAGAAATTCCTTGAATTTATTTTATTGATGAATATATTTTATGGTTGTTCCTCATTTTATCCTTTAACAGACTTCTACATGCTGGCTAAGGCTTAGTGTTGATAGTCCACATTGTTTTCTCATTTCACATACAATTTTCTCATTTTATCCTTTACTCATATTTTAACTTCCTATCCCATACTAACCAAATTTTTTTATTGTAATTGATTATGTCTGGCCACTAATTCTTAACTCTAATATGTAAGTTTTGTGTTGATTGGACTGGTATCAGTAATTTTGTTTGCTTTATTCTGATTCCTATTATATCCTTGTTGCTGGACTCCTTGATACCGCAGGCTATCTGCAAACATGCCAAAACCTGATAAAGTCCTGGTTGTTGAAAGAGTTATTGAGTCCTTGGGACTACAGTCAGTGAGAGACTCTTTGGTTGGTACTGTGGAGAAACGAGGAGTCTCTGGAGGCCAAAGAAAACGTGTAAATGTTGGCATAGAGATGGTCATGGAACCTTCATTGTTGATCTTGGATGAGCCTACAACTGGTTTGGACAGTGCATCTTCCCAGTTACTTCTTAAAGCACTTCGACGTGAATCTCGTGAAGGGGTCAACATCTGCATGGTAGTTCACCAACCAAGGTATGCTCTCTCTAAGATTTCACCACATAACATGAGGTTTGAGGTAAAGCAACCATAATTTATTACCATACGATGTGGCAGTCGATGTGTTTATGATAACTGGTCAAAATAATTAATGTAATTAATATACATCAACTATCACATCACATGGTGTGCAAGTAAATAGTCCTTTTATCATGTTCCCAAAAATAATCAATTACCACATCACGTGGTCATAAAATATGTCCTTTTATCATTTTCCCAAAAAGAAATGAACAAGAGTATCCTATTTCTTTCTCTTGAAAGTTCGTGATGAAAAGCATGTAATTATTAATTGCCAGGTTAAAGGATAAAAGGCCGTTTTTTATTTGCTATTTTTTAAAATTCTTTTTGTATCTTATTGATTTAAGGTGTTTGTCCCTTCAGCTATGCCTTATTCAGGATGTTTGATGATTTCATTCTTCTAGCCAAAGGAGGTTTTGTTGTATATCATGGATCTGTAAAGAAAGTTGAAGAATATTTTGCTGGCATCGGAATTGATGTACCAGAACGTGTTAATCCTCCCGACCACTTCATTGACATTTTGGAGGGAATAGTAAAACCAAGCTCAGGTGTGAAACATGAAGAACTTCCTGTTAGGTGGATGCTTCATAATGGGTACCCGGTACCTGAAGATATGCTGCATTATCTTGATGGTATTGCTGCAAGTTCAGCTGGCCCAAAACCTGTAATGAAAAGAGATCAATCTTTTGCTGCAGATATGTGGAAGGATGTCAAGTCTAGTGTTGAGGTGAAAAAAGATCACCTACAACACAACTTCTTCACGTCTAAGGATTTATCCAACCGAGTTACTCCTGGTGTGGTTCGGCAGTACAGATATTTTGTAGGGAGGTATAGCATCCATTTTTAAAGTATGCATAAGCTTCCATATTCTGTCTATTTTATTATTTTATTTTGGTGTTGCTACATAATTGAAGGTACCATACAATCCTCAGAAGCATGACCAGGTTTTCTAGTTTTCCGAAAAATTGTGAATTGAAAAGACTGGCCAGTGATTCACCATTCCAGGGTGACATGACATGTTTATCTTTCAGTTTTTCTGGAAATTCTGGAAAACCTTGAGTCGAAAAGGGCATTCTTTGATCATTTTTCAGCTTCATATTAGTACTCATTTGAGCCTTGCATAAATATCTGTTAAGATGGTCCCTATTGAAGATTGAAACTGCAATCATGTCCGAAAAAGTATAAGTGGTAGTCCTTTGGCTGTTAAAGTCTACGGACCGTTTTTAGTTTTAGCCTGAAATTCTTATAGGTAGTTTCTCTCAGGGTTGGTAAGCAGCGACTACGAGATGCTCAAATGCTGGCAGCTGATTACCTGATTCTATTACTCGCTGGAGCCATCTTAGGGACTCTTGGTAAAGTGAAGGATGAAACGTTTGGGGCCCATGGCTATATGTATACTGTCATTGCTGTTTGTAAGTTACAAACCGTTGGATAACTGTAACTTGCTGTTTCTTGGACTAGACAATTTTCTTATTGTCGGTCTTTGCTCATTTCTTATCATCTTAATTTTTGTTATTGCAGCACTGCTATGCAAAATTTCAGCATTGAGAACCTTTTCTCTGGACAAATTACAGTACTGGAGAGAGAGTGCATCCGGGATCAGCAGTCTGGCTCATTTTCTGTCCAAAGACACATTGGACCATTTCAATACAATCGTCAAGCCATTGGTTTATCTATCCATGTTCTACTTCTTTAACAACCCAAGGTCATCCTTTCAGGACAATTACGTTGTTTTGGTTTGCCTTGTCTACTGTGTGACGGGCATAGCTTATGCAATTGCCATCTACCTTGATCCTAGCCCTGCCCAACTGGTATAAACCGTAACATCAAGTTTACACATGTAAATTTTACATTTCCTCAAAAGCTAATCAATTCTGTTTTCTCGTCCTCGGCTTATCTGCAGTGGTCCGTGCTTCTTCCTGTTGTTTCGACCCTCATTGCAAACCAAGCGAAAGATAATTTATTAGCGAAGCATGTAGCAAATTTTTGCTACACAAAGTGGGCGCTAGAAGCTTTTTTCATTGCAAATGCTGAAAGGTTTGTTTCGATCCTTCCTCCTCTTTGTCGCGGTAGTTAGCGTGGTAACTTATGAATGCAGACTCACTTACTAATCGACACCCACATGTCACTTGGTGCACACACATTTGTGGTCCATGCAACGCCCAACAATGTTGCAAGTTTTCTCCTGCATTATGTTAGGAATTTGGATGTCGATTTCCTCTTTCCTATTTTGCTCGTTTCTTGATCAGGTACTCCGGGGTGTGGCTGATCACTCGCTGCACCGCATTGTCAAAACGAGGCTTCAACCTCGATGATTGGACACTTTGTCTGATCGTCCTCGTCGCCATTGGCGTGCTTAGCCGCATACTGGCTTTCATTCTGATGGTGACTTTCCAAAAGAAGTAGCGTTTTTGTGCACAAGTGAAATTTCAATAGCCTTGTAATTTGTATGATAGTCACTGATCAGAAGTGAAGCAAAACATGTTTAGCAACAGGAATTGATGGCAGGCTAACACTGTGACCAGAAAATGCTATATATATTCATAAATTATTACCAAATTTTCCTCAAGATTAAACCTATTTGTAAAAAAGAGCCATTGAAGTTTATTACAGAAACATTATAAAAACCAGTCTTGTGTACATTTTGATTCGAGAGCCAATGGAAAGATACAAATTAGTGATGTAGAAATCACATTTACATCTCATTTTACATTTCGGGACGTGTGAATGTTTGTTTTACTCTAACGGGAGAGATGTAAGTTTAAGGTTTTATTTATACTTCTCTCTTTGTTTGGTGGGGTTCACCTCCAAAAGATATAAAGAAAAATGAAAATTTATTGGGAAATGTGGTGCGAATGCCACACATGAGTTTGCGTAAGAAATGTGACCAAAGTGGACTTTGATGAGCATTAAATGAAAATGTCAGAGCTAGGTGAAA
Organism: Malus fusca; assembly: GCA_035220775.1. NCBI lineage: Eukaryota > Viridiplantae > Streptophyta > Magnoliopsida > Rosales > Rosaceae > Malus > Malus fusca. The sequence goes on from CM069070.1 coordinate 18,632,528, forward strand.
TATTTTCTTTTTTTATGTAAGAAGTTATCGGATTAAACTCCTATAAATAGAGGCATGTCTGTAACTTCATTACAACACATCAGATCAAAAGTGAAAAGCAACAATACCACCATCTCCTCCTCTCTTTGTCTACATCCTTTGTGTGATATATTTTTATTTACATCTTCCGCGCGAAGATGAATATTGTACATTCCGCCACTGGAGTGTTTTTTAAGCAAAAAAAAAAAAAAATGTAAGACTCTACCGTATGACTTGGCCAAAATTTGAGCTCATAGTTGATTCAAAACCTCTCGTTTACAAGCCTCTTATTTCGATAAGTATAATGTCTATATATAATAATCAGAATCGTGAGTTTAACGAACTTTGCTTCAATTCCTCCCTACGCACGCGCAACACGTATCCATGAACAGCAGAAAACCCCCCAACAAAGTAAATAGACCGAGACTATGAAGTCAGCGTTTCGAAACGCACACTCTCTCTTCCGCTCCCTCAACCCTAACCCTCACCTCACCTCGCCTCTCCTCCCTCTCCGTCTCACACTCCTCACCCATCCCTCACCTCCGTCCCTCAGACCCCAAACATTTCCCTCCCTCTCCGCCACTCTCTCCTCCGCGTCGATGCCTGGCGGCGAACCCCTCACGCCTCCCCCGCTGGGGAAGCAGTTCGAGGACTTCCGAGCTCAGCTTGAAGAGTCCGGGACCTTGCGCGAGCGCATTCGAGCTGTGGTTATGGAGATCGAGTCCACCACAAGGCTCATGCACTCCGGCCTCCTCCTAGTTCACCAGTCTCGCTCCACTCCCGGTAATCTCCTCGAATTTGCTTAATCGAAATAATTAAGGCTAATGCGATGAGTAATTTTCGTTATTTTGCGGTTTAATTTCGAAAGCAGAGGTTTTGGAGAAGCCGAAGGGACAGATTGGCGTGCTGAAGGAGCTCTACAATCGGCTCGCTGAAGTCGTGCGTGAATCTCCTGGGCAGTACTATAGGTTAGTGACGGGGACATTGTTGGGAATTTTGAATTTTGGGTTGGTTTTTTGGGACTGGAATTGATGTGTTTTGTGTGGGTTTAGATATCATGGTGACTGGAGGACTGAGACGCAGACTGTGGTTTCACTGCTTGCGTTTATGCACTGGTTGGAGACAGGGACTCTTTTGTTGCACACTGAAGCTGAAGAAAAACTTGGATGTACGTTTCGACTCTCTGTCATTGTTCATGGTTATATATTTATTAGTTTGTATAATCTGAGCGGAATTTTGATGTTTCCCGCATTGTTTATATATGTAAGTATCAGTTTTGTGAAATCAATGCGTAATTTTGTTGACAAATGGATTTCAAACCAATGGATTGGGGTACTTTTTCGTTATTAGAGAGCAGCCCATGTTCAGGTTTTTTCATCGATAAATTTAAAATTCAGATTTCAGATTGATTTTAATCTGAGTATAAACTAGTGCATTGGCCGTGCCAGACTTAGGATTTTGCCCATTCCTAGTGCCATCGTACTAGTAATCTAGACTCGGATTAAGATCTGTAACTTGATTTTTAAATAATTGATGTTGGACCTCCCGGTTATGGAAAAACCTGATCAGCATCATGTCACAAACAAGTTGTCTTGTAATGAAAACCTGGGAGGTCCAACACCCGAACTTGGATCCATGACGAGTAGCAAGAGTGACTAGAATCTCCCAATATCTAATAAAGTATAAAACCTTGAGGCAGGGTCTTGTTATGTAGTGACGTCAGTTACAAAATATGAGATCCATGACTGCCCATAATTTGTTGTGCTCACTCTTTATTTTTTATTTTGTAATCTGATATAGCTACTAATTTTGCAGTGAACAATTCAGAATTTTGTCTGGATGTTGAAGACTATCTTGTTGGTGAGTGTTGTAAGATTTCTTTGTTCATGATTGCATTATAGTTTCTATGAAACAAGCCAAACAGTTCATATTGCCATATGAGGTTTTGTGATCAATACGGACAGGCACAAGATTTCCTTTCATAGATATTTCACGGTTTCGTTACATTCTATGAACAACAGCAACATAAACACAAATTTATGATTCAAGTTAGCCTAGGTGCTCTTCTTATCTGCCCTCGTTTATATTATGTGTGTAGGTTGTCACCTTGCGTAACCTTTGTTGCTAATCTCTTTTAAATAGACACTGATATGGAAACTTTTCTCATATTGCAGGTATTTGTTTCATGTCCAACGAATTGGTAAGAAGTTTTTGGAAATTACAAAGTCTTCTGTGCTTATTCAAACTAAGGCCAAAGTGTTGACATTGTTGTCTTGAGCTTGATTCCAGTAAAATATTAGACATGATGAGAAAATATGACAGTGTTATACTTGGAGAGGCATATAGTTGAATACAGAGACATAGAATGCAATTCTAGACAGATGCTGTTCATATAAGTAATCTGTGGGATATATTTGCTTATTGATTGTCGTATCTCAAGAAAAATTGATAAATTTGCACTGAAAGAGGCTCATTATTCTGTACATTGTTGCAGCCGAGGTACGTGGTTAACCAAGTGACTGCTGGGGACTATGACTGTCCAAGAAAGGTGCTTAAGTTTTTGACAGATCTTCATGCAGCCTTCCGTATGCTTAATCTCCGGAATGACTTTTTGCGCAAGAAATTTGATGGTATGCTACTCATTTTAACCCTACTTATAGATTGTGGTGTTTTCCATTCAACCCTTTGACAGACCTCATGATTTTTTAACATTTTTTGCATCCCACTTGCATTAATCATTTCTCACATGCGGCAGGTATGAAGTATGACCTGAGAAGGGTTGAAGAAGTTTACTACGATGTTAAGATCAGAGGCTTAACAGCCAATGGTGCTCCTGTAGAAGACCAAGGAGCCCAAGGACAGCCATAAGTTGCAAAAGGTGTATACTTCCTCTTCGTTTTCCAGGGAGACAGATGGCCCAAGAGGAGGGTTTCGTGTCACATACTGCAGTCGAATTTGTAAAGCTTAGAATGGAGAATGGAAGAACGGAAACAATAAACCAATGCCTTGCTTCTGGTGTCATGTTTTTTTACTTCTGTGTAATCCGAAAACAATGAAACAACGTCGAGGAACAATGAAGGTTTAGATTCGAGAGTCCATCAGTTTGTTCAGTTTGTGAGTTCGTTTTTCCGTACTCTTACCATAATGTGGAGAAAATCTTATGTGCAACTGAGTGTATATCCGTTGTGCCTCTCTCTCTCCTCACACAACATGTCACACACTGAATATATAGGCTCAATGAACATACACCTCGGTTGAACCTAATATCTTGCTCTGTTATCCGGCCAATAATGTTTCTTAGCAAGGACTGGGGACTCCTTTTCTGCCACAGCATATATTTTTGGAAATAAAGTGGCATTAAAACTGGTGGGCAATATGCTCCTCTTCTTGTAGTTTGTAGGACCGGATCAAGCAACAAAGGCAACCATTGCATATACAATGTGCAACTTGATCACATGTCGATGTAATATATTTCATCACTTGTCGCATCCCAAGATTTTTAATCATTCGTGCCAAAAACACATCGTAAGGGGTACTCTGATTGAGAGGTCTAGCCTATCGCCATCCATCCCAATTTAGCCAGCCTGGTTCACTTTTTGGGCATCAATTGTCAAAGTTTATTAAGGGTAAAAGGTAATTTTGACTCTAACTTTGGGGACTAACTACAATGTTAACATGTATTTAATACATTTACTATCTCACGGTCATAATAATTCATGTGAATAAAATTTAATATAATCACCATCTAACTGTCCAGATGATCATTATATTAGATATATGTTAGTATTGTAGTCAATTTTCTAATGCTCTGTTTTGATGAGAGAAATAAACTTAAAATTTGGTTAAAAGTCAAAATTTATAAATTAACATGCTGCAATTCTCTTGTTTGGATTTATAAACATAGAAATTTAAAATTTTCATGTGAAAAAAAAAGGTGGAATTTTGGATATCCAATTTCCAAGTTTAAATTTCATGTAAAGTTGTCATTTATGAATTTTCACGAGTGAGAGTTAAAAAAAAAAAAAAAAGAAGCTATCACTATCACTCCTACCACCACCCACCATAACTGCCACCACCACTACCATCTACCATAGTCACTGCCGCCGCCACCGCCACCGCCACCCACCATCATGCCATTGCCACCAGTATCACCCACCGTCACCGCTACCGCCACCACCACGTCCACTGGTATTTCCTAACTATTATCCCTCACATATATATACATTAATGACTCTAGATACACATTAAATTCCTAACTATTATCCCTCACATATATATATCATTTCAAATTCCATCATTTTATAATTTCTTTGAAATCCTAAATTTCCTCATCCAAATGTAGTGTAACATTTCTATGCGTTGTCTGACTCTGACGTGCATTTAATAAGAGTAAAAAATAAAATTGACTCTCGACTTCCTATCCGTTTTCTAACTTTGGCTGCCTATGCGTTTTTTTTAAACTCTTGATTGCCTATGCGTTTTTTGACTCCGACTTCCTATGCGTTTATATGTGTTTATTCACTCTTGACTGCCTATGCATTTTTGGACTCCGACTTCCTATGCGTTATATGCATTTTTTTTCACTCTTGACTGCCTATGTGTTTTTTACTCTGAATTCCTATGCATTTGATATGCGTTTTTTGTGTCACATCCCGGCCCGGGGCGGATCACTTCCCGGGCCCGCTCCACCACCGTAGCACGATATTGTCCGCTTTGGGCTTACCATTCCCTCACGGTTTTGTTTTTGGGAACTCACGAGCAACTTCCCAGTGGGTCACCCATCCTGGGAGTGCTCTGGCCTCCTTCTCGCTTAACTTCGGAGTTCCTACGGAACCCGAAGCCAGTGAGCTCCCAAAAGGCCTTGTGCTAGGTAGGGATGGGAATATACATTTAAGGATCACTCCCCTGAGCGATGTGGGATGTTACATTTTGACTCCGACTTCCTATGCGTTTATATGCGTTTTTTTTTTCACTCCTGACTGCGTATGCCTTTTTTACTCCAACTTCCTATGCGTATGATATGCATTTTTCTAGTCTTGATTGCCTATCCGTTTTTTGACTCTGACATCCTATGTGTTTACTAACACATATGAAATCAAAGTTATAAGGCGCTTAATTTAGAATTCATAATCTAATTCTTGAAAAATAAAGTAAGAAGTATATTGATTAAGAGAGACATCGATTTTTTATACAAGTAAATTCAAGAAGAGGAATGTTAAGAAGACTCAAAATGGAACTCTGTTATTTCATATTTTTGTTACAATATTTTATAATATTAATACAAAAATTAACATTAAATTATGAAGTGATAGAGAATTTATAAACAGTCTACTTTAAGAGAATCTTCTTGCTATTTATCGTTCAACAAATTTAGACTTGGTGGCATTCACTCACGTTAATTTTTGAATTTTGCTACCAACGATTGATAATTTGAGCATAATAATTTGACATAAAAAATAAATAAATTAAATGATAGGCTTTCACATGTTTCATAACGTAGTCAAACTAGTCATAACGTGGATGACCACAATCGCCAACAATCCATTTAATTGTCGTCCACGTGTCCCCGTCGGCCGCAGCCGGAGTCCAAAAGCAGCACCTCTCTGCCTTCTGGGCACTACTACTTTTGTAGTACCAGAGTAAAACTGGAAAAGACGAACAAAAATCGAAATGCCGAAAAAGCCCCTGGTTCACACTCATACATTATTCATCTATTCATTACTGCCCTCTCCTCCCCTGCTATAGCTGCTCCTCCATCTCTTCGTGTCGCTCTCTCTCTCCTCTTTCTCTCTCTAACTGCCTCTCACTCTAAGGTCAGATCTCGCTCTCTCCGCTCTGCTCTCTAACTTCTGTTAGATCTTCATTACTTTGTTCGTCGCTGAGATCGCAGATCAGCCAAGCTTTGAGCTTGCTAGGGTTTCCATGCTCATTGATGAGGTACTGTTTGCATTTCAACTTTTCTGATCCGCTTTTTCCTTCTGTTTGGTTGCCGAGAAAACGAAGCAGGAATAATAAAACATCAATTTTGCTTTCATTTTTTTAATTATTTTTTTAAATGCTTCAGCTCAGCTCAAGTAAACAGCTAGCTGCGTGCTGTAGTGTATACTACTCAACCTGATATTTCGCTCTTTATATTTTTAATTTTTAATTTATTAATTCAGATAAATAATGAATAACCTATAGAAATCATTTAAATATATTTCGATTTATTTTATCTAAATAACTAGTATTAGTCTGCATCGTGTAGATTCTTATTTGCATTGATACTACTACGATATACCTTTGATTTTTTTTTTAAATTTGTTTATAAGCTGGTGCTAATGCAGCCATCTATAGTATAAAACCCTAAAATTGGATCTTTAGCACGATTGTGTTCTTCTCCAAAAGTTCATTAGTGTTCATGCAATTGTAATGTTAGAGTGAAGGAGAATGATTTCATTTTTTCGTAACAGAATTCGTACCGGTGGCAACAACCACTTGCATGGTTGTTTTTGGTGGTTGAATTTAAAAGAATGTTAAGGAGACTGAAGGTATTAATCGAAATGTGAAATTGCGATGTGTGGTAGTTTAGAATAGTTACTTAGATAATTTCTGTTGTTGTATTGGTGTATTCTGTTGATTAATGGAATCTGCATAATTTGTGTACCTTGGTTGTTGTACAGTCGAACTAGTGAATGCTTGAAACTGAAGGATTAATTTTAGAAGCATAATATGAAATGGATCATGAAGCACATGCACGTAAGAAGTTCGTCAACATGAAATCCCAAAGGGTGAGTAGTTAACAGTTTTTCTCGAAACTACTATATTATCATGCTTCTTCATGTATTTATTTAGGAAAAGAATGACCCAAAATACAAACACGATCTGTTCTCCACTATGCTATGGCCCAGTAGTCTTTCACGAAATAGGATTTTCCGTCCTTTTTTTAAATTCTTGAACTACTAGGCATCTTAGTTGCTTTTCCTTTTGCCACTGTATTCACAACAGTTATTGATTAATAGTTGTTGCTTAGTGTTAGTAATTAAAATTACTCCTCCCTTTAGTTCCTTGAGTGGGATTGCCATTTGTATGATTTATTTTCTTCTATTTTTTTACAGGTGAAAGTGGAAGATTCTTTTGGTCCTGCATTAGAAGATGAATCCGAAACTATTGAACATTTACTAGCGGAACCTAAAAGTGAATATGTTACGGTAGATGGTGTCTTATGCTTTGACAAGGAGAATGCAGAAAAGGGCTTGAACATGGAAGATTTTTCCTGTGGATATGACTTTGGTCTTAATACATACAGTGGTAATGCTACTAAATGCTACCTGTTTATTGTTCCAGCGCCCTTATTAGTTAAAAGTCCTACTAGTTTTTTCCCCTTTTTGTTTGAAGCATAGGAAATATGAACACTTTGAACTTGTATTATTGGATTTCTTGACCTTTGATCCCTAGAGTGAGATTCTTCCATCATTCAGGATGACACACTTGCTGAAAAACCAATATTAAATGGAAGAAAAAGATTCCTCAATGGATTTTAACATTTTGACACCTGTGTGTAATGAAATATTGTTTCTTTGATGATAAAATAGACACCAAATGATTCTAATTGAAATTGATGTCTGGTAATTGAATTCGAGTTGGGACTCTACAATGGTTTATTGGTTTCTATTTTTCAAATAAGTTTTTGGAATCGCTTCTGTTCTTAATCTAATTCTGTATATGGTCTCGTCTTTTTAAGGTGAGTTTCGCTCTGCTCATCCTCGGGGAAGACACGATGAATTAGAACTTGGAGTATGTATCTAACATTGTGTATAAATTTATATCATATCAGAATTGTTCTGTGCTCTTCTCTTTGTGAAATTAGCTCGCCTTCAAGTTTTATGCTGCATCATTTCTCTATATCACTTGATGTGACACTTGAAGGTGATGCTGGATTTGTTTAGACTGCTGAATTATTTGCATATGTGATTACTGTTTTGATGAGATAGTGATTTAGTAGGTTCTTGATGGATTGCTGGATGAAGTTGACGAAGTGGAGGATATAGATGCAATAAATGGCCTTGCAAGCCCGTGCGATGATTATCTTCTAGGTGAAATTTTGTTTAAATTGTTTTGTCATAATGACATTTATGGCGTGCTTTCTCTGTACTTTTTGTTTTGTAATGATTTATTTATTTCTTGAGTGCAGATATTGGATTTATAGGACAAGCTTCTCAACTGGGTTTTGGTCCTTGTGAAGGATCACGTTTAAGGAACTCAAGTTCTGCAAGTCAGTCACCGGGATTAAGTGGTAGTAGTAACAGTGCTGTTGGGATATCTGAATCGTCAACTGTGACTATTCAGGAATTTGAATGCAAGAATAGTTCTATTGACAAGGCAGTAACTCATGGGTTCCATGGTAACTTCAGGCAGAAGAAAAGACATCGAACACCAATTGCCCATCCTGCTTCAATCAATTTACGAAATCTTGACGAGTTAGATAACGATGAAAAACCTTCAGTAAGTGGAATAGTGTCTGCTGCTTTTCTTAAGGAGAAAAGACTACGTAAGCCTACTCGAAGATACATTGAGGAATTTTCGGGCAAGAAGTCAAAAGATTCCAAGGGGAGGGAAGATTGTTCTGCTGTTACTGCTACAGAGAATGGACGATTGAAGGCCAGATCTCAGAATAAACATCATCATCAGAGGCCTAGGACATTGGCAGCAGTTCCCGAGGATGATTTAATTTCTGAAAACCAGACACTGGCTGAATTCAGGAAGCAAAGAACACATCGAAAGAAGTATGCATCAATTTCGGTAGGAAAATTTTCAGCCTTGCACATCTTTGCTACATTTAATTTGAAATTTCTAGATGAAAATTCCTCCCACTTCTTCGTCCTCCGTCTCTCTAGTTGTATGGTTCTTTCTCTCCCAAGTTTGTTTCAATTTGCCTTATCAGTTATCAGTAATTTCATTTCATCAAAGTGAAATTTAAGTATGACAGGTGGTCCATTAGGGTTTGTTGTCTCTTTTAACGTAGTTAAAAAAATGTGAGATTATTTGTGACCATTTGCAGATTGCTATGTATTTTTCATGTGGAACCAAACTATGGTCTACTATTCCTTTGTGCCTGTGAAATAGCATTGGGTGTGAGTCACCTATTGATTTTTGCATCTGCAGATTGTTATGGTTGTTGCTTTCCACTGAAGGCTTAGCTGTTGTGATGTTCATTGACTTGAAAGAAAGAAAAAACATAGAATTCAGAGTGAATTTATTTCTTCTCTATTTGAACAACTAGGATTGTCTGCAGTACTGATTTTTTTGGGGTCATGTAATGCCACAGTTTCAGAAGTTCAATTGTCGTTGTTATTCTGCACAGATGCTTGAGTCAGATGAATCTGATGAGTCATACGAGTCCGATGAGCAACCTATAACATCCGAATCTGAAGATGACTCTGTGTCAAGAAAAAGATCAACAAAGCAAGATCGAAGGAAGCATCAAAGGATGTGGACTCCCTCTGAGGTGACGACATTGGTTGATGGTATTTCTCAATACGGAGTTGGACGATGGACAGATATAAAAAGGCTCCTATTTGCATCTTCTCCTTATCGCACGCCACTAGATCTCAGGGTACATGACAGCTTTCCAATAATGGGAATAATATGCTCTCTATTTGCACAGAAAATGGAGAGGGCCAGTTACCCAAGGCGCAGGGCCCCCTGAATTGGGGCAAGCTCTTTACAGTCCAATTTCTACTGGCTTTCTCCATTTTGTGTTCTACAGGAGAGGAGTTAGGTTTCAGTTAAACAGTTGTCTTTGCGTTTCAACTTCTAACTTCAATGCTTGTGCACGCTGCAGGACAAATGGAGAAATATTTTAAGGAGGAGCTGTGGAAAGGAACTGAAGAACGAGGCTAGATTTCTATCTGTTTATACTTTTGCATTTTAGGATACATAAATTGTTATGTAACCTAAACTTGTCTAGGTATCGTTTGGCTACCCCAGGTTGAGCAAAAGGAGATGCGTGCTTTACCCAAGTCGTTGGTGCCCCGTGTCCGTGAGCTGGCCACAGTCCATCCGTATCCCAGGCAGCGCGGCAAAAAGTTTGCTCCTCCCATACTTCCAATTGCCAGTAAAAGTGCATCATCTGACCATATCAGAAGGTATGCACGACGGAAGTAGAAGAAGCGTTTTTGAAGTTAAATATCACTGGTGCAGTAAATCAGTAGCCAGGATGTACCGAAATTTAGTTGTAAAGAGTCTGTTATAACATCAAGACAGTTCATCCTCCGAAAAATGATTACAGAATTCAGGCTCTCTGCAACAGTTGGGCCAAATTTTCTTTTGTAAGCGAGAGTTTTGTATTCGACGTTTTCACATTCCCCTTTACTTTCCTAGAAATTTACTTCGGGTAATATGAAAAACATGGCTCCATGCTGCTTGTGCTAGAAAATTATGATGTTTTCATTTTCATGGTTTTATCTGCTCTAAATTTATACCACTTTTCGCTTCTTCATAACAAGTCTTACCTCATGTATGCTGATGTTGTTAAAATTACTAAAACACTGAAAAATATAAAGTCTTACCTCATGTGAAGCTTCCGAAACACCGATTTCATGTTCCATTCGTCAAAATAATTTTTCTCAATCAACGTGTTTGTAGTTTTATTGGTTAGAGTTTTGTTCTACAACGAAGGGTGGAGTTGAAGAACATAAATAATCTTGGGATATACGTTAAAAGTGATTTGGAGTGTATTTAGATTTTTTCATAAACCTTCTGAGGTCGAAATTGTCATTATATATTAGGGTATATAAGTCATTTAATATTAAGTATTAATTGTTTTTATAGGAAAAGACAAATAAATTATAAGGAATGTCCACGAGTACAACTTACAATCAAATAAAAGAGCTCTATAAGCACCACTGGGAATAGTTTATCCTATGCATTTAGATTTTAATGTGGGTTGTATTTAATAATATGTGAGGTACTAATAAAACGAGCCTACATAAATTTGAATTTGAGGACGTTATTGCCAGTCTAAACATAAAGATGAGAGATCGAATATGAAGGATAACAGGTCACGGAAGACCCAGTCGAGTCATTCTTATTTTTAGTTTAAAAAGAAGCGAAATGATGAAGTTATGAAGGAGAAATCATATAGACTGGTGTATAAAGTAAGATTTAAAAAATAATTTTGAGTTATGAGGACATCTCCAAGCAACGAACAGAGGGAGGAGTTACAACCATATACCATAATATAGGTTGTGTATTGCTGGCAATGGCATTTGAATGAGAGGTAGGGAGTAAATTATAAACAATCGGAACTGAAAAAATAACAACAATCTTGTACTATATAACATATACCTAAGCAGCACAAGAATCTTCAAATTAAAAACAAAGAAATTAATCACCATGACATTGCCTAATCTGCGAGCTCTTTTGGGTTCCTTGGCTGTCTTTCTTTTTGTGCTAGCTGACCATCTCCATGTGGTTGCTGCCAACCGTGGCCGGTTTGGAGTTCACCACCCCATAAAGCACCATAAGCCAAGGTTCACTGCTGGCCCTTGGAAGCAAGCTCATGCCACATTCTACGAAGGCGGCTCGGGAACGTTTGGCGGAGCTTGTGGTTACCACGACGTGGTTCAAGAAGGCTATGGCCTCGAGACAGTGGCTTTGAGCAATGCTTTGTTCAACAATGGGCTGTCATGTGGTGCATGCTATGAAATGAAGTGTGTGGATGAGCCCCAATGGTGTAAGCCAGGGAACCCTATTCTCACTGTTACTGCAACCAACAATTGCCCACCAAATTGGAATCAGGCTAGTGACAATGGAGGATGGTGCAATCCGCCACGCGAGCATTTCGATGTAGCCAAGCCTGTGTTCCTCAACATTGCTGAGTACAAGGCAGGCATTATTCCAGTCACGTACCGCAGGTGATTACATGCACATGCATGCATTGAATAGATAGAATGTTTGAATACTAATGTTGTGAGACTAGCAATCTAAACCACACAATACAAACATATGAATTTCGATAGTCCATATTGAAAAGCATGATAACATAACATGTAAGTGTATTAATCACATGACAAGAGAATATTTCCCGTTGTAAGAAAGATTTTAATGATTGCTAGAAATTGTTTTGTAGGGTTCCATGCCAGAAGAAAGGGGGCATGCGATTCACAATAACCGGGAACCCTTATTTCAATGAAGTGTTGGTATGGAACGTGGGAGGAGCTGGGGACATCATCAGCGTGCAGGTGAAGGGCTCCGACAAGCTCAAATGGACAGCAATGAGTCGGATGTGGGGTCAGCGGTGGGTTACCGGTGCCAAGATGGTCGGTGAGTCACTGACCTTCCGAGTTGAAGCAAGTGATAAAAGACACTCAACTTCATGGCATGTTGCGCCAAAGACATGGCAGTTTGGCCAGACTTTTGAAGGCAAGAACTTCCGATAGATCAAAAGCACATCATCAGCTTCAATGCTTCGTGCATGTTGAAATCCTCCACACCATATTATTTGAACTAGTTTGGCTTGTCATTACCAATGTATATAAACTAACCATGGAATTCTTACCCGACCATGTAATAATAAAAACAAGGCACTCATATATACCTTACCACTTTTTCGTAAATTTCATTTTTCAATATTTTTCTTGAGTGGCACTACACTCACCCGCCTCTCATATTTTTTCACCTACCTTATATTCATTTGTTATGAACATTTTCGCTAATAGGTGGTTGACGGTAAAATAAGACAGGTGGTTGGAATTACATCACTTTTTTTTTCCTAGTCAGACATGTCATTGTTGGATCAATTGAAGATGATTATTTCTCAATATGCTTTTCTCTCATACCTTTCTTCGTTCATGTTTCAATATTCTAGTGTCCTAGGGGCGTAGAGGAACCACACCAATCCATCCTGATTCCTTACAATTGTTCCTTGTGATGCAGCAAAACAATGGCATTTAGGACGTCAAGATGTAGATGAATGTGAGGTAAGTGTGAAAATCATCACCCTATATTTAATCACCACCATAGACCCTCGAGATTTATTGGATTCTCATCCAACAAAATAACCCTTTTTTTAAACCAAAAACCCAGTTTTTGTACACCAAAAAAAAAAAAAAAAAAAAAAAAAAAACCCATTAATCTTAAGGCCCCGAATGCAAGTGTTACTAACCAAATAAATTAGTGGATCCATAAAGAGTGCTCATTCCAACGGTCATCTACCCTTCAATCTCAAAATACTGAAATTCTCATTTTATCAAATCATCAAATGTAATTCCGAAATCATTTCCAGGATTTTAAACCCTATTAAATTTCACAAACGAATATTGTGGGTCATTCACCCCTTAATTTCTTAAACGTTGAAACTACGTCTTGTTTGATTTCCTAAAAAGCATGTAGGCGATCTAAACATTCAATCTAGGTGTCACCGCAAATACATAATTTAAATTCGAATCGTTGGTTCATCAACCAAATTCAACCAAATACAAATTCATTCTTAAGTTCACATAAATAGATGTGCCTCATTTCATTCAAAATTATCCAAAACTTGGAACTGTGTCGGTTGACAATATAGATCCAACCGTAAACACATAATTAAAATTCCAATCCACGATTTATTCAACCAAATTCACTCAAACACTTTTCCAAACAATCTCTCTTAAAATCTCAAATTACTCATTTTCAACGGATCATTCACTTATTAATATCATTGAACTATGAGTGACTTGATTTTAGAAAGTATATGTAGATCCCCTTCATTCTAATTTCTCGTAAGTAACCATATCATGAGTTCCGTATTTCTTTATCCATTCTTATGACATGAAACCTTTTAACATAGGAGCTCACCGAAAACGAAAACTTGAACATGACTTATGTTTTGTTACATTGGAGAGAATCAAACACATGATTTTAGACTTTAAAATTGTAAAACCTGATTTCCTTCGGTGTACGCAATCCCAAGTCTTTCCGTGCCTCCGTATTTCTACAGAAATATATACCATGTCTAGAGGCTACAATAGACTAACTAACCCACTTTCAACTTATAACAAATTGATCACACCAAGGATCATACATTACTATTCACGTTAGATATTACCGCCTTGTGACACCCTGGGTTGTTTTAGCGTGTGTTGAGTTCCACATCAGTAAAGTACTAACTCGACAGTGTACTAACTTGTGTTGAATCCCACACCGGTTAAGTACTAGGTTGATATCACCAATTGTCACCCTCACCATCTCCACCATTTGGATCATAATACTGCCTAGGTATGTTATGGTGGTTGGCCAAGCTGCTTCCGGGGTACTTAGCACTGTTCTTCTCCATGGCTTTTCCGCCTTCGACACGGTGGTGCTGCGGCTGCTCTTGTCTATACGTTCCTTCCAACATAGCCCTCCTTGGCGCTGCCAAGCAAGAGCTGGCCATCATCACGACAAATAGAAGTGCCACCACCTTCATATTTTATAAGGCAATTAACAGCTAGAGCAGTGGATTTTGATCATAAACTGAGAAACAATCATGTGGGTTGATGAGTGATTAGCTAGCAAAGAAGTTTGCTCATTATATAGAGGAAGGGGAAAATGAGATTATGGGGATCTCCACTAAATTTGGGACAAGATTTAGTGGAATTTCATATTATTCAACTTCATATATTTTTAAATGTGTCCATCTGTTAGTGATGGTTGAGAATTGAGAGCAATTTTTCTCTCCACATTAGCCTCCCTTCCCACCTTTACAAGTGGAATTATAGTATTCACCAACACATACTAACTCAATCCAGCAAAAAAAAAGCTTTGCTGTTTCATTGTAACGTTTTGAGTCAATAATATAAGGTCATGTAATATAATTTTAGGCTTAAATGTTAAAATGATCCTTGTGTTTTAGTTATTGGGTTAATTTAATCATTGTGTTTATCTTCGTTAGCCAATTAAGGACATTTTCATTTAATTTATGTAAAAAATTTATAAATTATTACAAACTTATTTATAAAATTATTATTTGATTTAAAATTATTTTAAAATGAAATAAAATTAAAAGAAAAATTATTCTCCTCCTAACTCGCCGACCTCCTCCCTAACATTACCTCCTCTCTTTTCTATGTCACAACCTTAATCATTTTTCATATTGGAAGCTTTATATCTTATATGTGTAATTTCTCATTGATTTGCATTTTTTCTGTAAAGAGAAAGGTTAATTATATCTCATATAATTTTTCTTATGGGTTTTTTTTAAAAGAGATTGAATTAAATGTCCTTAATTGGCTAACAATGACAAACACGGGAACTAAATTAGCCAAATCGAAAACACATGGACTAAATTGGCCATATGACTATAACACAAATACCATTTTGACATTTAAACCATAATTCACGAGACACCATTTTGTGTTGGAAAACTTTCAAAACAAAATGAGAATTTTGGAAAGTAACATGGAGAGCCCAGTTGGCGGAGGAGATTGGCATCCAGTCGACGCAAGACGAGCTCTTTGACCTATTACTCGACCGGGCGAAGGGATCAAAGGATGGGTCAGCACTATTACGAAATTCAAATCTCTGTTGGAGATAAACTCTAGAAAATAGTTTCTAGACATTATTGAGTATCAGTTCAATAATGTTATGCATTACCAAAGTTAACCAAACACAAGAAGAGATAGACAAACATATTAAAATTGGGCTTCATGGAGACCGTTTCTTGTTTTGGTGTATTACTTTAATTTCTGTTTCAAAAATAGATAATTTTGTATATTTGATACCATTAATAAATCTATTTTAGATCGAGCTTCAAGAAATAGTGAATGATCGGGTTTATGTTTTTTGTTTTACTTATCAATGAATAGATTTCTTTACTTGTATGACTTGAACACCATGACATCTGGTATTCAAACTTTGGTTCGAGACATTTTCTCTACCCATTTTTACCCTTTACTTGCTTTTGAAGGATACCTTACGTATAATACATGTTTTCAATATTGTATCCATAATAATTATTTATTTGCATATCCTATGGCAAACTAGTTGTGAGGACAAATAAAGCTTAATAAAAAAGCGTTTTTACGCACCTTAAAGCATTCTTTCTTTCTTCGTCTTTTGTCTGAAACTTTTCTTTCATCTTTTTGCCAACTTATTTAGTTCTTCCAAAGCCATAATTTATACAAATATCCAACATTGTGACGCTTTTGCAAGTGATCCTCCAAATTGTTGTGGCTTATTTTCTCTGAGGGGTGCGACAAAGAAGAGAGAGAGAGGATTGAGGAATTTCAAGGATGTGTATTTCCCTTCATATGTGCCTTTATTTATATTAAACCATGAGGAGAGATAATTTTGTTCTCTAGTAATACAAAGTCTAGTAAAAAAGAATCACTAGAAAGTTGCCAACTATGTTTATTTATTTATTTTTACTGTTCTGTCTTATTGCTGTAAAAGAAAATCATATCAATTTAGGCTCTTGATTTGATCTCCACTTGGTGACAGTAGAATAATAAAATTTGGAAATCATTACCAATAAAATTTGGAAATCATTACCACTGAGAATTTTGAGTACTAAAAACTTCAACTGGCCGTGACAGGTAATTTTGGGGGTGTTTTACATTAGCCCATAGATCAAGTAGGGTTTGGAAAATAAATTATTCCATGATATTTTTCTTTTTTCTTCTGAACGGTTTGAAAAACATATACAAAAGCAACGTGTGCTTTTGTAATATATTAATTCTAATCCCACTACCAAGGACTCACTTTCATCAGTGTCAAAATCCAACCATAAATATCTTTCTACAGATCTATTTGGAAGATATTAACGACTTAAAACTTAACCAGTCCCAGTTGGGCACACAACCAAGAAAAGGACTAAAAGAAGAACCACCATGGTTGGTTCTAATAGTTAAAAACATGTCCAACTTTCAAGTGATTTTGATTCACAGATGGGCCACTGATTGTGAACTGAAGCCAATTTCATACCGATAACATATCAATCAAATCTCAACGATGTAGTAATTAAAGATTAAAGATAAATCAGATATCGAAAGCATTTTAAGAATATGCTCATTAAAGAGATTTGGACAATGATTGTTATGAATGATTTTCCCAAAACAAAGGCAGGAAAAACACTTACATTACGTTTGGATAAGGGAAATAAACTTGGAATTTTGAAAAAATTCAGAATTTATAAATTGACATGACCAATTCCCTTGTTTGGATTCATAAACATAAAAATTTAGAATCCGCAGGGGAAAACATTTGGAATTTGGGACCTCTAATCCCAAGTTTCAATTCCATGTAAATAGGTATCATTTCCAAATTTCTATGAGTGAGTTTAAAAATAACAAATTCCGTATTAAAATTTCATTGTTCTTTTAGGTTAACCAAACAAGAAAATTCACAAAATTTAGAAAATAAAATTCCATTGTTTTAAAATTCCTTAGTAATCTTAAATTTTCTCATCCAAACAGAGTGTTAAGCATTACATAACATTATTTTATTGGATTGTCTGATAATCTAAGAAGCTTATTTTAAAAAATTGTGAATTTAATTCACGCATATCTATATATTAGTTTAATTCTTCCATAAATGTGTAATCCAAATTCATAGTCGAACAAAAATAAGTTTGAGAAGAAGTGGACATGCATATATATGCTAATCCATCTACTTACATTCCTACAAGGCTACAACCTGAGATAAGGTGCTACTGCCGTTAGTAGAGAAATCACAGGCTGTGTGGATATATGATTTCAATATATGGAGCCATATTTTTTAAACTTATGTGTGTTATTGTCACATCCATTAAATTTACTTATCTGATATGCATGTGTTCTTCTTGTCAGGTCATCACGTTCCTCCCTTAGCCATATATGAACGGGTAGAGGTATTATGTACAGTGTGGGACACCACATACAATACTTGTGAGTGCAACACTTCATGCATGGAGATACTGTGGGTTTTGATTGGTAATAAGGTGATACACTGATTTCTTTTTCTTTTCTACCTTTCGTAAAACGATAATAATTATGCAAACCTTCACATGGATTGATACTTGTATTTGAGATTTGATTGTTATGATATATGGTTTTTCATACTTCTATTGAAGTTTAGTGTATTTGAGACAAGTTGTAGCGATAACCAGTGTTTCATAAATACTTAACATCGTCGTATTTCAAGATGATTAGGACAGTTCCATGTGAGTTGGTGACTCTTAACTGTTGATACATGTGAAATTGAGAAAGTTCAATACATGAACGGCTAGAGTCACCCAATCAAATATAAGCGACTGTATATAAGTGTAGCACGTACATATTTAAATATAACCCAAACATCTATTCAAGAATCAAACCTAATGTAACTTCTTCCATAGTTAATTCACTAGCTAGTGTAATCCATTTATGCATTTGGAGCCAATCTTTACGACGTAGAATATAACGAATAGAAATGTACCTAGGGCTCTTATATGTATGAAATGAATACAGTGAAATTTAGCAAAGCGTAGATCTACTACCATGTTTAGTCTTTTAGCAGTTTTTTGTCACTGTCGATTCCTTCAACGGGTAGAGAAAAAGGGTAAAAATATAACATCTAGTCAGAGTGTAGATCGAGACATATTTTGATTAATTAGCTCTCCCATTGGAGCGAAAACCCCTTTACATCCCCTATCCGGCGCAACAGGAGAGCTAATTAATTAAGGGGTGTGATATCCACACACCCCATTTTACTTTTCACACACCTTTTTAATTTTCAACAGTCGGATTAGATGAATTGAAGAAGATCAACGGATATAAATTATCAAGGGGTGTGTGAGAAGTAAAATGGGGTGTGTGGATAGCACACCCCTTAATTAAAACTCTCTCTAAATTTAGCTTCTCATTGGAGACGCTCTTACCTTATGTTTGAAGTTCAAACAACATTAACTGAACATGGAGCTATCGTCCAACACTGCCAGAACCACTTAACCCTAACGCTGAAATGAGCTAGCACTATCAGTCACTATGAGAACGTTTTGAATATATATGTTTGGTCAATATATACCAGTTCAACAGTATTCATAATTCATTGAGGGTGACTTTGTATACCCAGCAATGATATTCCAGTACAAAGAAATATGCTCAAGTCAATTAATTAAATTTGTAAAGAGTACAGCTTCTCCACTTGTAGGAATGGGTGTCAATTTCATGCATGCATGTATTGTATTTCTTAAGTATCATTTGCTCTTTTATATGTTAACTGTTTCTTCTTGCCGCTACAAGGACTTGGATGGGTGTTTCGAGCGTGTATTGAGTTGTCGTCCGCTCCTATTATATTATGCAGATCAGCAGCGTCAGTTAGAAGTGTCATTCAAAAATCCAATAAAAATACGTGGGTAAAATGAGGGAAAAAAAAGGAGGAGGAAACAGCAGAATTGCTTCCGAAGAGGAAGCATGGGAAGGAATTAATGGGAAGTTATGGGAGAAGGTTGAAGGTGGAACTTGGAAAATGAAGTGCCAGGGGTGACAGCTAAAGAAGAGCTGGCGAATACACGTGCATGGGGGAGCTGAGCCTCAGTGAGTGAGAGAGAGAGAGAGAGAAAGAGAAAGAGAGAGAGAGAGAGAGAAACTAAATCATTGCTATGCAAAAAATATGGCATGTCGGCTGCAATGCATAAAAGTTATATGATGTTTTGGAGTATAGAATATTATTAATTTTTGGGATACTTTGGATGCGGTCCTTAATTTTTAATATTCTTTGATTAAAATTTTAATGGTATTCAAAGTTTGATCAAAGTCCCTTGACTTTGTACACCTCATTATATTACTATTACTATTTTTATTTTTATAGTTTTGACATTAATTGTTTGATATTTTATGAGATTTATAATCCTATAAATTTAAAATCCCTCATTATAATACTATTAGAAACGATTACAATAAAAAAATTCAAAAATTTTGATTTAATAAATGGATAAAAACTATGTAAAAATAAGAAATAATAAATGGCAAAAGAATGTATCCATAGTGTTAAAAAATTGGTACATTTTACAAAAAAAAAATAGGTACATTTCACATATAACAAAGTGGTACATTAATAAAGAAGAATGGGTACATTATAAATAAATTAGGGTACAGATAAAAGATTAAAAAATTATGAGTACAAATGAATTTTTAAAAAATATAGGTGCTAAAAGAAATTAATACATGGGTACAAAATAAAACTAAAAAGAAAATACTACAAATTTAAAAAAAATGTTGCAAATTAAAAGTGGGTACAAACTAAAAATATAAATATATGATACAAAGTTTAGGCATAAAACATAATTATACCATATGTAATTTTTCTATCACTGATTAAATATATAATGTCACGTGACGGTATACACATGGGTACAAACACAAAT
Organism: Malus fusca; assembly: GCA_035220775.1. Lineage (NCBI taxonomy): Eukaryota > Viridiplantae > Streptophyta > Magnoliopsida > Rosales > Rosaceae > Malus > Malus fusca. The sequence goes on from CM069070.1 coordinate 18,652,872, forward strand.
AAAACTTTAAAAAATTGGGCACAAAAAGAAACTAATATATGGGTACAAATTAAAAATGAAAACAAAATCGGTACAAATTAAAAAATATTTGCAAATTAAAAATAGGTACAAACTAAAAATAAAATATATGATAAAAAATTTAGCCATAAATATAAATATACTAATTGTAACATTTTTAACACTAAAGGAATATAATTAAAAATAAAAATATTTTATTATTCAAATAATTAATGATGTTATTAATACCCAAAGACCTTGATCAAAAATTGAAAATGAATATGATTTTAATCAATGAAGTAACAAAAAGAAGGATGTGAACCTAATTTTCCCTTAATTTTTTAACTATTAAATTTTAATTTTTGTATTTTTAAACAGTTTCTAATGGTTAAAACACTTGAAATATCTCATATACTTTGAGACACCTCGCAATGCTAATGCATATGATATGAGTTGAGTTTCTTCAGACCAATCGGAAATCTCTCTCGATCGATCGACCGGTTCTCAGCCCTCACCCACCCGTGAGAGGCTAGCCTTCTGCCCAACCTGATGTGCCCTACGTACATACATCCCTTTGCTAAGCTCCCCCATCATATCAGCTTTCTCTATGACCCACCCTATAAGATCCCACCATCTTCATGCATGCATGCATGCTTCAATTTCTATATATATACATGATATCATATGATGCATCATTATGTGATGTTTGTTTTCATTTTTCAATACAAGAAGTTTGTCCTTGATATTTAAACTTTACTACAACAAAGTGAAAGTTATTCTGCCAGTTGATAAACTAGTTATTGGCCCATCTTCTTCTTTATTTATTTATTTATTTATTTTTTTAGTTTTCTTACAAAGAAACATAGAAATAAGGTCAATCTTAGCCCAAAAACGATTTTCTATCCAATTTCATGTCAAATGTTTTTTGTTTATTTATCCACGAGAAAAAAGCTGATACAATTTGTACTTCATAGGCTCGGCCCCAAGTTAGTCCTATTTAGTAAGTAAGGATCCTTGCAGGATCCTCAAATCACATCCGTTCATCGTATATCGTGCGATAAAAAATTATTGTAAATTTTTTTATTAAAAATTGAATATAAACAGTACATGATGAAAACTGACCACCTGATGTATGATGAACGGATGTGATTGGAGAATCTCCGAGATCCTCACAAAGAGGATCCGGCGAGGACCCTCTCTCATATTTAGTTAGCTTAGCAAATAATAAAGGATGGTTTTAATATTTAAAGCATCCCATAGAGAGAGAGAAAGTTACATGCAAAGTGACTTCGCAACCTTTGTGTTTTGAATCAATAATATATTGTCATGTGAAAAGATACACACATGCCATTTTATTATTGATCTGAGATTCTGTCACTGAAAAAGAAGTATGTATCACTGAATAAGAAGTAATTAAGTATGTATCACTGAACAAGGAGTAATTAGTAGATGATTTATCTTAACTTGCTTTAACTAATTTAAGCTTCTAAACATAGTTTCAAAGTCTTGGACAAATGGAAGTTGATTTATTATTTCTTCTTTTCGTTATATGAAAAGAAAAGGAAGTACATCGACCAAAAAAGAAAGAAAAGGAAATTAAAAGTTATAGCTGGATATGAAGAGATATGAAAATTTGGAATGACATTTGACAGGTGGAATAGTCAAGGATATTAACTCTTCTCCATCAATGATCTGCACAAGTGTTGGCAGTTTGAGTCAAAATGATTTGTACAAAAGAGGTACTCTTTCTTTCAAACCAACCTAGCACAGCAAAGTTTTGTCTCTGGGGAGGATGAATCAGTGTGCTGGCACTCACGCATCTCTCAGCAAATCAACTTCAAAGTTCAGACATTTGAACCCACTCCAAATCACCACCACAGAATCCACCATGCACAAAGCTTCACCATTTCACAATTGCTTGCAATTTTCAAGCTATATTTAATGAAGGATTGATTCAAAGTGGTCTACCCTAAGCTGCTTGTATAGTTGTCTGTACTGCAATCACTAGGTCGAGCCGTAGAGGATAACGTGCATATCACATATATGGATACCTAGAAAGTGTCTGGCTAATCTCTAAACTTGTTAGAACACATAAAATGGCTAAGATAACAAATGTTTGTGTTGTCGAACTAAGGATAGATAATGGTTGATATAATACGATAAAGTAATAGAGAAACTGAATGACATACCCTAAGCTAGTATCCACTAACAATCTGAAAACTACTAGAAATCGAGATGAGTGTACCCTAACAACCTAAAGGTTGCTTATAGGTGCTTCTTAGCCCTAAACTTTATAGTAGAACAAATAGAAAACAAATTAAACAAATAATGAAAAACCAAAAAGTCCTAAAATCTTATAATCCCTTTAGGGATAGTAAATTATGAAGGAATCGACAAAAAATCCCCATACTTCAGCACCCAAGTCTTCTTCACCTCGCACCCGGCGTCTTCTGTTTGAAATGGCGGGTCATGGGTCTTGTTGCTAACTTTTACGGCTTTTCAATTGTTCTTCGATCATTTCAGTCATTTGTTCTACATCAATAGTCTTTGCCAAATTAATATTGTTAGACAAGATAAAGCTTATGTGGTCAGAAATATGGACGTTATGTTTTGACAAAGAACCAGTGCAATAATTTATATTCATAGTATGATAACTTAAATCGCATTTTTATATATTGATTATTGACATGATTTCTAAAGAGAGAAACCTTAAAATTGATCCTTTTGGTTGGTGAGCAAATGGAGAATGTTTAAAGAATCGAGAACAGGACTTTTTTCTCCATACAAGAATGAAAATGTGACTCCCATCTTATGCTCTGCAAACACAGCAGGACACATCCATCCATCCCCTTCGATACTCTCTTACTCATAACCCATCTCTTCTGCTTAATGCTTATAAGGTCAGACTACACTCCAGAGATTCGTAAAACTTATCCAAATCTAAACTGCAGGCTTAGGTTTTAAGACTGCAGAGCAACGATGTTGTACGGATAGTACATGCATGCATGCATGCTACAAATTTATATATACCGATAACTTAATTTAAGTGTTCAGTTTTAAAAAGCAGCAAAATGCTGCTGATGACATTATCGATCAAATCTTATGTCATTAGTGACTAGTGGAGAAGTAGAATATATTTAAAAACGGAAAAAAAGAAAAGAAAGACAAAAAGTAGATCATGCCCTAGCTCATATTACACCCAATGTGATTCCAGCCAAACATGTGCCGGCCAACTTTTCAATATCAAATAATTTAATTTGTATTTAGTTGACTTATTATTATCCTCAAATCACACACTAACCAAGCAAAGTTAGAGATAAAATAGTTTCTTGTGTTAAGGAATGCTTCTTTTAGTAAAATACACAAATGACACATGATCTACTGAAAATTTTATGAAGTTTTTAAGTACATTGTATTCTGGAGTTTTTAATCATTAAATTTTAATTACTGTAACTTTGATTAAAATTTTAACAATTTAAACTCCAAAATATAAAGAAACTCGAATACTCCAAAACACTACAAAAATTCCCACAATCTAATCCATTGTTTATGAAAGAATTACAAATGGTGCAGATGAGTTTTTAGTTTCGGCAGATTTATATATTAAATTTAGAAAAAAAAAATTATTTTATTTTTAATTGGAGAACAAGTGAGTGGGATCGCCACTTTGTCCAAGAAGCTTATCCCAACCTACTTTCATATCTTATCCTTTCCTCTCCCAATTTGTGGGGTCTTGACTTTGAGAACTTCAAAAAATCACTCTCAAGCACCATGCTTTCTTGTGAAGAACAGAAGGAAAAAAAGGTCTGCTGCCAAATGTGCCATGTTTTATAGATTATAATCTTTGAGTTGAGATGCATGTTCGTACAATTTCGTATCAAGGTGCATGACTATAAAGTAAGTGTCGGGTACAGCACGGTACAGTAAAGCATATACTGTTACACTTATATGATCACACTGGCTACTTAATTTGTATATTTACAATAATGTGTTGATAATATGTCAATAAAATTTGTTGGTTATCGGTAATTTATAACATCTATAGATAACTTAATAAATATTGACATACCATTATCGTGATCTATTACTAGTACTTCAAAATAATTATTTTATATATTTGTATTCTTTTTTATGTGCACTAAGAATGATTGAAGAACAATTTTTTAAAATGCAAATAACAAATCCAGCTGATCATAGCAAATATGGAAATTTGAAAGAAAAAGAACATCATCTCTTAGAAGTTGCCCCATGATATTGATCACAATTATCGCATCTCAGCTTTCCTCATGTCTAACCTATCATTTCAACCCTTTAATGCTCCAAAATAGTGCTTCCTCTCCACACCTATATATACCTTTCATCTTTGTACTAACACTACCACCTCACCTATTTCAACTCTCTCTCTCTCTCTCTCTCTCTCTCTCTCTTATTGTTTGTGTGGGTATAAATAGCAAAAAAAAAAAAAAGAAAAAAAAAAGAATGGTGAAGGGGAAGTTTGTAAGGGTGTGTGCTAACAAGTGGAGGAAGATAGGGAGTAGAGAGAGCACGCCTTCTTCCTCATGCTGTGAAAACTGCTGCCAATGGGCTCTCTGGCCTTCCATGCAAGAAGAAAACTCAATCCCCAAAGATGTCCCAAAGGGTCACTTAGTAATCTATGTTGGTCAAAACCACAAGAGGTTTGTGATCAAAATCACCGTGCTTAACCACCCTCTCTTCAAGGCATTGCTCGATCAAGCTCGAGAAGAATACGATTACAATGCTGATTCGAAGCTCTACATCCCGTGCGACGAGAGCCTCTTCCTCGACGTTGTTCGCTGCGCTAGCTCGCCGGATGACCATCGAAGGATTCCTCTGTGTCTTTGAGAATTCAAGTGAATGTACTAACAGAGAACACTCTGGTATTTAATTGATTCATGATAAATCGGGAGAGAGATATAGCGTTATTTTATATATGTAGAGTTCTAAGAGATTAATATTATCCTAATCTGTAGAGTTCTTCTTCCTCTTGCTGTTTTTATAAGCTTGGAATTTGATGTGTGAAACATAACTGGAGTGGTCCAGGCTCCAAACTATGTACATCAGCACCAAAATTGGAAGCAGAGTACTGGACCACTGCTCAAAATTTATGAGCTAAACTCTCACTTCGACTTCCATTAATATGACAATTTTACGGGAAAATCGTTATTAGCACTCCAAATTAGTCATCTTGCAGTCTTCGCGAAGGAGCATTGATAAAGTGTTTTAGACCCCCTCCTTCCTCTATGGTTCATTGTTTCACTAGTTATTCCTCTGGTTAGCAGTGTGGGATCTACAGATCTAGTGAGAGCATACAGTCATTGTTTTGTATTTAGGGCTGCAAAATTCTCCAAACTCTGACAAAAAATTTAATAAAAATAAATTATAATTCCCAAAATCCTGGTTTCCAAGTTTCCCAACTAACCAATGTCTTGTTGCCAGCAAGTGATCCTTTACCATAACGGTGAAAAGGATTTGTATCCTTGCATGGTGGCGTGGGTTTGAACTCTGTCAGCTCTCTAATCTAACATCTAATCTAACAAATCTATCGTTTGACAAAAAAAAGAAAAGAAGCCAAACTAAGGTCTTATTGCCATGAAATTCCAAAAAGGAATGCTGCCAATTAGGAAATGCACAAATAAGCCAAGGACAATTTAAACCTAGAAAACTGATCACTTGTTCAAACATAAAATCTATCCAATTCAACAGTGGAAGATGGAAGAAATTTCAAAGCACCGCAATGATCAGATTGCATTCGAACTTCTCGACATCTTAGAAAAGATTGTCCAACAAACAGATTCGAAATCTTGCTTCTCCTAAGGAAGCTGCAATAGTTAGTACCTTGAAATTTCAAAGACCTCATAAAACGATTAGACTTGCCCTCTTCAACGCCAGTGTCTTTTTCTACATAAAACAGGCATTAGAAACCTCGAATTATATTCCCACCGAAAAAGAAGAAAAGAAACTTCAAGTTGTATGTTCATAAACTATTTTCACCAACATTTCGAGCACCAGACCTCTCAACTGTTTAACTCAACTCATTGCATTTTTTGAGCGACTTAAACTGCGTGCCGAATTCGCATAGCCTTGACATATGCAGCTTGAAATGCAAGATGAATAACAAACGAGTACATTCAAGATAGGAAAAATAAGCTTGCAGTGATCTAAAGGATCTAACACCAAAGTCAGGGGGTCCTAATCCTGTGTAAATAACGGTCTTTCTTGTAAATAATGCATGTATATATATGGCAATATTATCAATGACTCTACACACAAAGCTTTCAGAATTTTCATTTTCCACAGCATCCACCATCCCTAAGAAAGTCGCAAGGAAAGCAGGGGAACTCTAATATCTACATATACATGGTGATCTCCAATTGTGGCCGGTCAAGTTTATTCCAACATGAATTCTCCATCCTTGAACAAGACCAGAAATGAATCCTTGCATCTTATCAAAATTTTCACTGCTTAAATACTTCTTAGAGTAAAAATACATTAAACCAACAATCCGCATGTCCGACACAAACCCTATTCAATCAGTATAAACCATATCAAAAGTACATAGTATTCAGAGTCTACCGCTGAAAAAGGTCCTCGATAACTTATACGCATTTCATATCATTGTTGTAGCAAACTAACCCTAGACTCGTCTACCTGCACAGCATACCTCAAGAATACCCAAAGATATACACTCCCAAAGGTCATCTACTTTTCTCATCACATTTGTATCACAGCAAGAGAAACATTAATCCATCCATATATGGTGGTCCATAAAAGTAAATTAAGGCACATTCAGATATCCTGTGCAATGTGTATAACAAAAATGAAAAAAAACGGTATCTTTAAAAAGAATTTCTTCCATAATAAAGCGACAGAAAGATCAATACTACAACAATCTAAGTCACTCTCACAATGACGACTCTGATTTCTTTCATTATCATCATCAAAAGTAACAAACAATGCAGAGAATTAAAACAATGATTGCAACGTCATTTACACATGAAGTATTCTTGTGCAAGGCAATACACAGATTGTATACTGCCTTGAGGTAAAGTACATACAACAACATCTGTCTAGCAAACTACACCAAACAATGGCAGTGCGGAATATCAGGGAATCCAAAGCACTGAAAGATTACCAGTAATGTAGTGTTACAATCGAAGTCTGCAAGAAAAACTGCCAGCCAATACTCAAGTATCATCTAAGGCCCTCAATCTAGGGCTCCAATCCTCTCCCCCTGAGAACTAGCATCTCTACTCCTCGCCCTCGCTGCAAAATAAAATATGAGCCAAGCCACCATAAAGTAAACTTCCACAGTCGACTGAAAGAGCTTGGCAAACGATCTTCCACAAATTCGAGTTAAAGCCCATCTTACGGATCCCCCACAAAATATAGATTCTAAACACTTAATTTGGATAGCTTGGCTCAACATTGACAACATTAAATGACAGCCTTCCTTGACAATCTCTCTCCCACTCTTCCTTGAATCCACTATGGCAACCCATGCATCGACAGAAAATACGAATGCCACCAATGTATCCAACAAGTACCACATAAACAAAAACCCAGTAATCTCCTTCTCATAACCTCGAATCCAGGGAGGCATAACCGAAAAAGGCATCAACTTTAACCTGATAAATAGCTTGAAAAAAGAGTACTGGTCCTCAATTTCGCTGAAATACCACAATCCCAGAAGCTGAGTGAGAGCATCTCTCACCGCCCACCTCATGAGAATGAACCCAGAGAGCCTCTTGATGCCCAATCTGGACCCATCCCAAACCAGACCAATAAACGAAGTAAACCGCCCGATCAGATCATTCACAACTGTGGTAAAAACAATGCCAAGAACCCATGAATACGTTACAAGAAACCCTAGAATTACCCAACCGTAAGCTGCGGATAAGAAACTCACAAGGAAGAACAACGTCGCCACGTCCTGGCGACCTAGCTCCAATCCCTTGATGAAGAATTGCAAATCGACAGCCCGATCGTCCATGTCTTCATCGCCGCCTTTCTCTTCTCGGTCCTTGCTATCTCCGTCGCTATCTCTGTCCCTAGCACTATCATCGGAAATGGTGAATTTCTCGGCCTTGAACGTGAGGCCGGAGCGCACAATTTCAGAAACCCTAGTCCCGTAAGTTCCATTAAACCCTAATTTGGAGGTGGAGTGAGAGGAGGAGGAGGAGGAGAAAATGAGGATGGGGGCGATCCGATTGGGGCCGAAGAGGGAGCGGGCGTCGTCGTCATCACCGGAGAAGAAATCCTCGTCTAAGGTTCCGACCCGGGTGAGGTGGAGAAATGGGCGGTGTCGGCGGCGGAGAGTGATCGGAGAAGGGGACTCGGCCGGAGATCGGGGAGACCGGTGGTTGGGATTTCCGGCGCCAGCGAGGTCGAGGCGGGAGAGGAGGGATTTGAGAGAAGGGTCGCGGTCGACGAAGGATGTGAGGAGGTGGGTCCCATTTTCGATGACCGTACGGAAGGAGAAGATGAGGAGGGAGAGGAAGACGAAGGTGAAGAGGTTGCCGGCGAACGACGTCGTGGCTTGTCGGAGGAGCTGGGAGGTGCTGCGGAGGTGGTTCAACCGTGGATGCTGATCGCTCATCGCGGTTTTTTTTCTTTTTTTCCAGTATTTCTCGGCGTTTTTATTTTTTGTTTTTGTTGTTCGTTGTCGTGGTGGTGACTCGGTGAGGAAAGAGAGCGGGGCGATTGGTGTGTTTTAGTTTTACAACACCGATGCAAACGCGTCCTGTTGTAGATGGCGTTACACGCGCTACAAAATGGAAAATTTTATTTTAATCCTTGGAAAAAGACAACTTTTATGGCGCGTTTACGTAAGGGTAATCGGAATCAAGAAATGGAATTGAATTCCGATTACGGTATACTCCGGTGTTTACTAAATCTGGAGGAATCAAAATTTAGTGGGTCCCACACAAATTTTGGAATCCAATTCCAATATTTGGCTGATTTGGATTCCTAAGATAAAGGAGGTATTTGGATTCCGGATGGCTTGGGGAATCAGAATGCTAACTTTTTTCCCTTTATGCCCTCATCTACTTTCATTATTTCCAAGATTATCCTTTTAACCCTAGACTATTATTTCCCTTTTCACGCAGCTCCTTTCTCTCTTCTCTTAGACGCACGCCTTTCTCTCCTCTTAGCCGCAACTCCTTTCATTATTTCAACAGGTAAATCCCTACTTCTTCTGCGTTTTTATCTCTATGTTGAATTTTTTTGGTTTGAACGACATGGGTAAATGAGTTTGTGGAAGAAGACTCTAACCTCTGATAGAAAAAATAAATGAAATATTTTCCATTAATTGTGTTTCATCGCTTCCTGCTGAATCTTTCATTGCTTCCTTCACTTCACTTCACTTGTTAGAGAGAGACAGAGATAACTGAATTGGGTTATGCTTTCATTGCTTCTTTCATTGCCTTTTGGATTTGTTTGACCTTATGCTTAGATCAGGGACATTTAGGATTTCTGTGTTTGATGATCTTCTGAATTGGGTTATGCAATTTGTTGATCCTATTGGGTTTAAATTCTTAAGAAAATCTAAATGGCTAACAAGAATGTTAAGATAAGAAGAGAAATATAAGGAACTCACAAAGGCACAACGTGTAGAACAACATGTGTTGCAGCATGCAGTCCAGCACGGAAGGTCTTTTGCCTCCACTGCTTCTCTTATCCAATGTGGAACTGGAACCCACACTGCCTGTTTTGATGAAACAATGAAACATTTTATATACACAAAAGAACCAAACAAACAATTCAAGGTTAAAAAACACCAAACAACAGAACCATTGACAAAGTTAAAAAGTACTCAGGTTTACTTGTGACTCATAAGTATATTCCGGAAGTTTAAGTTCAACTGATTCAAGTACCTCTTGCGTTGCTTTACATATACTAAAGTATCCAAACCATCTGGCTGTTACTTTGCAAGAATCTGTTCGGGCAGTTGTTTTGGAAACCTTAGGTGGATGAGCCTACAACACCAGGACATGTAGCAGATGAGCGTTTAGAAATCATCATAAGCATGATGAAATGACATGGAGAGGAGTATGAGACATAAACAAAAAAAAAATCTAAGTTAAGGAATTGAATAATTGCAGAGATAACTGTTTCAAGTGCTTTGAACAACAGTCAAAGCTGAATGCTGGCCTCCTCATTGTATGGGGGAAAGATACGGGCAATCTAGAAATGGTGTACTATTGAATACTTAGATATCAAATATATGAGCCTACTCCAAATATCTAACAATAATCCTGTATAATATAAAACTTCTATGTTCCTATATTATATCCAAATTTTGAGATACAAGACCATCATGCATTTCCAATCACCAGATTGACTCATGCAATTTTTGGAAAGGCATTCAGGAACAAAGAACAAATGTTAAGAGCTGACATACCATATTACCGCCCATGATATGAACTCTTGTGCAATCATGGGGTTTTGTGTAATAATCCAAATTAGTTGCTTTGCATAAAGCTTCCTTACTCCACGTATCTAAGTTTGAAAATGTGGGAAAATGGTGGATTGAAGTAGTTTGACATCTGTTGTTCTGCTGCATATTCTACATTTATGTAATTTACTTGAATTATTTGGTTGTTGGGAACTTATTGAGTACCTGTGATCTTTGAAATGTTGTATTGTTTAAGAAGAGTACTTTATCCCTAATTCTTTATGCTCACAAATGTTTATTAATCGAATATTCATGAAATTAGGAAGAGTGAGGACAAGGTTGTGGGTTGAGCTCTCTTCACTGGTTATAGGTATACTATGATTTATGTTGTTATTTATCCATTAATTGTGAGACTAGGTATGGAGGAAAAAAAATCTAAATTTTTGTGATTGATTGTGTTATGTAATGTTAATTTATTTTAGTTTGCCGATATGTTTATTAACTTGTTAATTGAAGTCTTTCATGACATTTTTTTTTCTTCATTATTTTGTGTAGACTAATGGCTCGTCTAAGTTTGTCCACAAAGAAGAAATTACAAGCTGTGTTGAATGTGTTGATTGTCTATCTTCGAACTATATTTGTTGCATGTGCTACTTCTTGTTTCTATTCTTGGTATCGTTTCCAAAAGCGCCTTAGAAGTCCCTCACCTTCTCAAACAGTTATAAGAGTTTACAAGCAATTAGAATACTTACATGGTTTAATTATGAGAGTGATGTGACATGTATTTCTGAACTACGAATGGATAGACGATCCTTTCATAGATTATGTCAAGTTCTTGTGACTAGAGGACAACTACGAGCTACTCGAAATGTGTCTATACAGGAGATGGTTGCATTTTTTCTATACATTCTTGCACACCATCTTAAGAATCGCACAATTAACCACCACTTTAGAAGGTCTGGTCGAACAATTAGTAAGTATTTCCATGAGTGTCTTAAAGCAATGATTCGATGCCAAAAGGATTTCTGGCAAACACCTGAGCCTATCCCTGAGCCTATTTCTGGCAAGTATTTCCATGAGTGTCTTAAAGCAATGATTTAATGAAGTTATTTCCTACTCTTTGTTTGTTCCTAATGTTTTTTTCTTCCTTTATTTACTATTATACAAAATCTACCTCATGAAGATCTCTTTAGTTTAAGGAGAATCAAGTTTTTTGATTTGAAATGGTAAAAATCATTTCTTCTACTCATTGACAAAATAAACTAAAAAGCAAAGCCTCCAGAGCATCAGTGCAACTAGATTAATTCAAACATATGAGAAGAGAGGGAAGAAAAGTATAATTAACAAAATTTGCTTCACAGAAGAGAACACAATGGGCAAAGTGGACGTCTTCAATTCAAACCACACCTTGAATTATTAATTTACAACTTTTGAACACCCACCTCCCTTAGCATGCACTACAAGTCTAGACCCATCATGAGGGACATATCCTCTGCCGTCATCACAAACCGAGCAAAGGGAGCAGGCATCAATAGTTTTCCTTTTAACCAAAAATAAATTTTCCTTGCTCCTGTTTAACAAAAAAATAAATTTTCCTTGCCAGGATACTTGGCAATGACCAATTTATTGCACCCACCAATTAATAGGCTTAGTAAGAATATGTAACAAAATATATCCTTAAAGAGTTAAGATTGAAAATGCTCCTAACAATTTCTGTTCATGTCCTTCTAGCTCATTAAGCACAATTTCATGCTCATTCACATTATGCACAACTCCATACATATACCGAAGAGAAGAAACTACAACTTGAGCGAGAAAATTTAGATATTACAGTCAATACTTAAATTTATAAAAAAATAAACAAAATCATTAGTGTCTATGAAATAAAAAAGCAATTTAATTTTTCCTTACTATTATATACTATATCAAATTTTATTAAAAAAAAAGTATATAAAATATTTGATTTGGGACAAGGGCATTTGAGTAATCATACTGGTTGATATTCTGATTCTGCTGAATTAGTAAACAGCTTTATGGAATTGTATTCCGATTCCAGACAGTTTTAGTAAACAATTTCAACATGAATCTGATTCTGATTCCATCTCATTTCAATTCCTCCTCAATCCAATTCCTCCTCAATCCGATTCCTCTCAATTTGATTACGGATTAGTAAACGCGCATTAGACTATAATTGCGTGTAAGATTAAAATCTAATTTCCCTCCTCTATTGAGGTAAAAAATAAAATTGACTAAAAGAGTTTTTGTTGTAACAATATTTCCTAATTTTTTGGACGATGATTATTCAATTTAGTTGGTAAACTTTTGGGGTACTTTTGTTATACTGGACTATTTCGGACTGGACTAGCTTCAAGGACTAAGCTGGACTGGCTTAGACTAGACTAAGCTGGACTATCTTTGTGAAGCGTTTGATGCAGTGTCGGACTAAAAAACAGAATAATGAAAATAATAATTATTAATTCTGTTTTTTTTTTTTCGTTTTCATTTTCTGTTGTTCTAGAACACTCCCTGGACTAAGAAACCTCTCTCTTCCCTCAGCCTTTTTTTCCGTCCAAATTCCACAACTCTGGACTAAGAATCTCTCTTCCCTCTCCTTTTTTTTGTCCAAATTCCATAACTTTCTCCCTCCATTCCAATCAATAAAGCTTCCAAATCACAAAACGCAACACAATCACGAAATTCAATTGAAATCAAAATCAAAATCGCAACTGAATCTCCTGTATTTACAATTGTGACGCTTTGATTCCAATCCCGACTCAAGTCTGGGTTGCGAACCAGGACCGACTAGTCAAGAATCTCATCTCCTCGAGCTTGGAAATCACCAGGTCAGGTCAGTTTGTGCTTGGTTTGGTGGTGTGATTTCACAGGATAGAGGATAGAAGAGAGGACACGAGGAGAGAGGGAGAATACGTGATTCTAGGACGCGAGCATCCATGGGAGAATGAGAGAAGTAGATAAAGGAGGTGAGAGCAGAGTGAGGCGTCTTAGCTAGTCCCATGGTTTTGGAGGGGACACGCTAAGACTAGCTAGCCCGTTGTTAGTCGAGGCGAGTCCTCGCTAGTACCACTAATGTTAGTCCCAAGAGTAAACAAACACGGATTGCACTACATCTTTAATCCAATCCAATCGAGTGAGAGCTAAAGAAGGCAAACAAACGCCCCCTTGATGGAGTTGTATTGCCATTTGGGAGAGAGAAACATAGAAGCAAATTAATTATGGGTTTGATTTAAATTTTGTGCTTTTCTTTCTAGTTACAGATTTAAATCTTTGGACTTAATGGAAAGAATTTCCATTAAGTTTCTGAAACATGGCAGCCATGGTTCCCAGGTCACCTAGAAAATCGACTAGAATTTTGGGAAGAAGATTGAAAGGCCAAGCTTTCGGATTCATCGGGCAGGGTGTGAGTAGGGATGGGCAACGGTTATGGCAGACGGGTAACCGAGGTTATTTACCCATAACCATTTATGCTTATACCCGCATAACCGTTTACCCGTTGGGTAATTGCCTAAACTATTATACCTATACCCATAACTGTTTATAAACGGTTAACCATACCCATAACCGCATACCTATTTAACCGTAACCGTTTAATACTCGTTTACCCATTTACCCTTTTTAACCCGTTTATCTTTTTTTTTTACCATTACCCCTTTTTCACCCGTCTACATGTTTTTTAACAACTTAAAAATTAAAAAAAAAAATTCATAATTTTTTTTTTTGACAATTAAACACCGTTATATGTACATTTATCATACATTTCTGTATTTTAATTTTTTAAGTTCTTATACCATTCCAATAATTGAAATAATAGTTTACAGACGATATTTTTAACTGTAGCAGTGTTATTGAGAGAAGGACCGATGAATTCCTTACTAATTTATTGGGTGCTAAGTATTATTGGATCAAGAACATGGTTTGTGTTAGTTTTACATATATAAAATAAATGGGTAAACGGTTACCCGTTTAAAACCGCGGTTAATACCCATAACCGCCCATTTAAATTTTGCGGGTAAACGGCTATACCCATAACCGTTTATTTATCTAGACGGTTACCCATAATCATAACCGTTTAATTTAAATGGGTGGGTAACCGCGGTTACCCATAACCAATGAGTATTTGCCCATCCCTAGGTGTGAGTGAGGAAGAGAGAAAAAAAATTAAATATTTGAAGTTTTCAGTTATGTTAATTTTGTTCAAGTAGTTGATGCTAAAAGAACTGTATGAAACTCAAAAAACAACTCGGACGTCGTTTAAGTTCTAACTCATGGTAGCTTTCACAATGTCATGCCTAGATTGCAAACAATTTCACTACCGTAGTCCCTCTTAAGGGTTTTATGTCAACCTCTGTTAACGAAAAACATTTATTGGAAATTGATACAAACTTATTCTGCAAAAATGGTCGAAGACGGGGTTGAACTGGTTTTGCAAATCTAATAGAGGACGGGTTGAACTCATTCTGCAAAAACAGTCAAAGACGGGTTGAATTAATTCTGCAAAAATGATTGAGGACGAGTTGAAATGGATTTTGCAAAAATGGTCGAAGACGGGTTGAATTCTGTAAAAATGGTCGAAGACGGGTTAAACCGATTCTGCAAAAAAGGTTGAGGACGAATTGAACTGATTTTACAAAAATGGTCGAAGACATATTGAATTGATTCTGCATAAATGATCGAAGACGAGTTTAATTGATTATGTATAAATGATCGATGACGGGTATAACCGATTGTGCAAAAATGATCGAGGACAAGTTGAATGAATTTTGAAAAAAATGGTTGAAGACGGGTTGAACTATGCAAAAATGGTCGAAAACAGGTTGAACTATGCAAAAATGGTAGAAGACAAGTCGAACTGATTTGCAAAAATGGTCGAAGACAAGTTGAACTGATTCTGCAAAAATGGTCGAAGACGGGTGGAACTCATTCTACAAAAATGGTCAAAGAAATATTGAACTGATTCTGCAAAAATGATCGAGGACGGGTTGAATGGATTTTGCAAAAATGGTCGAAGACGAGTTGAACTAATTATGCAAGAATGGTCAAAGACGGGTCGAACTATGTAAAAATGTTCGAATAAAGGTTGAATTGATTATGCAAAAATGGTCGAATACGGGTTGAATTGATTCTGCAAAAATGATCGAGGATAGGTTGAACGGATTCTGGAAAAATCGTCCAAGATGGGTTGAATTGATTCTGCAAAAATGATCGAGGATAGGTTGAACGGATTCTGGAAAAATCGTCGAAGATGGGTTGAACTGATTCTACAAAAAATGGTCGAAGACGGGTTGAGCTGATTCTGCAAAAATGATCGAGGACGGGTTAAACCAATTCTAGTAATCAACGATACAAACTGATTTTACATAAAGTTTGAAAACTGATTCTACATAAATAATCGAGGATGAGTTGAGCTTATGACACATATTAATTTTGTTGGAGTTGTAAGGGTTGGATTCTATTAACAGCCCTAAAGCTATAGGGGTATGACTGGTATTTTAACACATTGTTTTCATGTTTTTGGGTTGGGCTTTATTTGTTTTTATATTTTTATTTGTTCTTGAGATGTTTAAAAATTAATGGAGTTCCTTGAAATATAGTAATTTTTTTTGTCTTTATATATAAAGCTCCCTAATTTAATCACCTCATTTATTAATTATATTTTAATTTTTTATTTCTATTTTTCTTCTTCATTATAATGTTTTATTTACATTTATCTTAAGGGAAATTTTATTGGAATCCATTCAACCTCTTTCTACACCCAAGACAAAAAAATATTTTCTTAAAATTCCTAATTCACCATTTGATTAAAACTAAAAAAACAAATAAACAAAACTGAAATCTCTTTCCACACCCAATGGTTCTCTTCCACCTCAAACCCCACGGAAGATTCACCGGCGATTTTCCATGGCAACTTCAATTCAAATTCATTTAGCATCACAACCACCTTATATGGCACATCATTCAGTTTCCACAGGTTTTGACTTCGAACTGTCCATACAACATAAATGATCCCTCTTCGTCTCAACGCCTTCCTCGTCGATGACTCCGCCATCCTTTCTCGGCCATAGACATTCATGGTTCTCCTCATTGCCGGCTCTATACCACTTAGAAACTTGTAGGCCTCGGATGCCGGCTTTATGGTTGAAGATTGTGAGAAATAAAGGAGGGAGAAGGACAAATGAGGAGGGAGATAATACAGAAGTGGAGGTGGTTAAGAGACGCGGCGACAAGAGATTCATGCCGGCATCAGTGAAGAAGACATCGAAAAGTGGTGGGCAGATATGTGGGTTCATGTTCTTTTAATTTATTTTTACTTTTTAAACAACGTTGGGGCAAACTGGAGGGTTCAATGGCAAAAATATTTAGGTTGGGTTTGAAGATAAGATAGTTGGGTTTAAATAAAATTTCTCTTATCTTAATTTTCATTTTATTCGTTATAATATATTTTGTTGTAGACATTTAGCTACACTAATTTTTTATATAATATATCCGATACAAATTTTATTCTTCATTAGTGTACATTAATTCATTTAATGTATTTCGATTTATATGCATTTTGGTACAATATGTTAAAAATACATTTCGATACATACATTTTAGTGTAGGAAATTCTACACTAAGGGGGTGGAAAAGTGGGTTAAGCCTCATAATGGCTAGCAATAAAGTGTTTAGTATTATACATTTTGGTACATACATTTTGAAGGAATTAGAATTCCCTACATTTTTTTTTCAACAAGTGTAGACTAAACATTTGTTCCTTTAGAATTCCCTATATTTCACCTTGAACATTTTTTTCTCCAACACTAATTAGAAAATTAGTTTTTCCTTTTCTAGGAATGAAATTGTATATACTAGATGACAAATTGTTCGATTAAATCGTAATCTAGCGTTTTTCGATTTAAAGAATTGAGAGCCTAATGTTCCTAAAGTTTTAATTGCATAACCAAACCAAACCAAACAAAAATTTTTGGTGGTTGTACTAATGCTATTGCGATTAGGCATCAAACACGACTCTGCTGCACACCAAAACATTTGGTGTAATTTTATCAGGGAATTGTTATTGGCACTCCAAAAATCTCATTTTGTACTCTAAATTTTCTATAATTAGAAAGAAAAAAAACGCTTGTGAAGAGTGTAGAATGAGATTTGTGGAGCACTAATAACAGTTCCCTTTTATCAAGTCTCAATTAAAGACAAATGACAAATAGTTGAGATGATTAATTTTGTACTCAGTGAATATGACCCACTCCGAGATTTCTACCTATTCTTGCTATAAATTAAAAATCATCTAATTTCATTATTAGTGGTTGAGTTTTATGTCCTACATTTTTTTAGACTTAGCAAGAAGTTATTGGTTGAGTTATCTCCCAATAGCTTGTTCTTTTATTTTATTTTATTTTGTTTCAGCTCTTATATTATGTTGATTGCAATTTTGTCTATTTCATTTCTTGTCATTGTTATAAATTCATTAACACATGAGAAGCTCTTACCTTCTCTGAGTTGTATCACACAATCATAGAAGTAGTGTACGCTTATTTTGTTATAAACTAGAAGTTCATTGACCAAATGATGACCTGACTATCATGGTCATTCATGATCCTCAATGATGTGTCGAATTATTACAAGTTTGTACAGACATATTTTGAGTTCTCAACACAGTGCATTGTGCACATCCTTACAAGGATTGCTCACGCAAAAAATTGGTTCTTACCATCCAAATTGACCTTGAATCCCTTTATTTATTCTCGAGAATTTATAAGTGTATTTGTGAGCTTATTCAACATCATATTGTGGACTATATAATCAATGACCTATATGTATCAACAAGACAGTCATTCTACTATTTGCTTGCTATTATAAGCACAATTCCCAAATTTTGTAGGCTATTTCATGCTACTTTGGAGAGTTTTGAGCACACAAATTTTCATAGTTTACCAGAAGTTTAAGCATTTTATTCATTGTTAATTTCTGCTTGGGTGATACATCTTGATCACCCCTTAGTGTGAATGTATTGGTGAATAAAAATAAAACAATTCAAATCGTTTTGAGTGGGAAACAACTCTACCCACATGGGAATGCCTTCTCTTTTTGGATTTTCTCTCTTTGGGAATACTACACAACAGTCTCTCTTTTTGGTTTTTTTCTTTGGTTTTCTCTTCAAACTGTAAAGATAGCTTTTCGGTTTTTATTAATGGCCACAATACTCCAAGGAAATGAACAATTTTTTTTTTTTAATATTTGTCTCTACATTTAGAGATTATACCATAAGGACCTTCTATTGCAGACAATATTCTTTTAGGGTATTCCTTCAGGGACCCGAATATTCCCGTAAAGTCTCTAAATGAGTCCTCAATGTTGGTGGTGGCAGTCCTTAAATAGGGACTCCAATTGAACATGCCCTTTTAAGTGCAATGACATGCGAATGTGATCATACCTTTAATTTCATACCAAGCTCTTTCTTGAGTTTTATCTTGAATTGCCACTGCCAATGCAATTACAAACAAATTGGTGTGGTTTTATAGTCAAGTATGCCAATTTACCATTAGTCCAAACCTATTACCAAAGCTGTCGACCAATTTATTTGGTTCGCAAACTTTCCCAAGTCATTTTTTCCGTTGAATTTTCCTATGTCTTTTGTCACTGATATAATCAACGATTTCACAGCACACAACCAAAGTGGAACTCAAACCTCTGATCCCACTTGTTATGCAAAAGTGATAATGTGATGGATATATTTAATGTTGATGCACAAAATCGAGTCGACTTTGGCAAACTGTAAATCAAACAAATACACAAGAATGTATAATGATTCACCTTGAGTTTGGGCTACATCCACGTTGGTGTAGTTTCCTATTCCACTATTTAAATGTAGGTTAAATTGTACGTGGAGACTTCTTGTCTTCGAGAGAGTGAAGTGGCTAAAGTTTGGAATGAGAGGCTCTCCTAGAAAGAGAGTGTGGGAGCCTATTTATAGGACAAACGTTTCCCTCCCCTTTTATATAGTCCATGGGCCAAATAATAGTATGGCAAAGGAAGTGATAAAAAAAACACAAGGACTTATACTCGTTCGGTTTTGCAGCCTACATCTATTTCCGAGACAGCAAAAAAATTCCATTGGTAACAAAGAAGAATACAAAAGAGTGTTCAAGTTCTCACAAACACGAGTCCCAAATACACTCAAATTCGCTCACACAAATGAGCCAAAAAGATATTGAAGGAAAATGTTAGGAAGACCATCTTTTTAAACCACATTTTGTAAATCACACGACGTGACAATAAAGACTTCATGGTTTAAAGAAATTAGAAAAGAAGACCGTCCGTCAGCAATCATATCATGTGGATTACACAGCACCGTTCAAACAATCAAAGTTCCCTTAGAAAGGATGCTTTGCAAACTGTTGATTGTCTAGAATCAACTGTTTTAGTATGTCTTTGGTTGGACGACTTCCAATTCGAACTATTTGAACTATCTGGTTGAACCATCTGTGACCAACATCAGATGTTCAAACCTGCTACGGGACAGACATCAAGCAGAACTGCAAAACTACATTTAATTTTCTACTAACACTATTTAACATGTATAAACTTTTAAGTTTTAACCCCCCCCCCCCCTTGTTCAAAGGGGGTGCGGGATCAAAATCTGATTCCAAATAAGCAAATACAACGATAGAACCTTGGCAATCAATAGACATCCTCAGCAATCAAAATTTAAATAATACTTAGTAGAGAACAAAGGGAATTAATGACTTAATTGAAATCGGGCTTCTCTGGGTAGGTGCAGCCAGACCTCTGGATGACAACATTTGCAGCATAGTTGCCAAATTTCACGCAGTCTTCGATGGCTTTCTCTTGAACCAACTGAGATAGAAAACCTCCAACGAATGCATCCCCTATATAAAAAATAATACAATAGATTAGTAAGTAACTCGCAATGGACCGTTTCCAATTGTTGGTGTGTTACTAGATGTTTTCAAATGTATTAATTTTATGATACATGCTACAAATTGTCACAGAACACATACCTGCTCCATTGGTATCAACCAATTTCTCTTTGGGCAACTTGTCCACTGGGAACTTTTTCACTTTGCCATCCTCAGCAACAACTACGGGATCTGCGCCCTGAGTAATAACAGTAATCCTCTTGTGTGTCCCTGACGCTTTGGGCCATTGGGAGATCTTTAGAGCTATTTGCTCGACATCATCAGTCTGTGAATTCAACCAGTCAAAATAAATAACAACATATGAATGTAAACCATTTCCAAAACATAGAATAACAGTAATCCTCATGCGGTAATAGGCTTTGTTACCTCCCAGCCATGAACTTTCGAGAAAGTTCTTGCTTCCGTCTCATTTCCAAAAACAAAGTCCACATACCTACATTTCAATAAGGAAAGTCATGCCCTAAGTATGTACTTATTACTTGATTATTATGCCTTTCAAAACAAAATGAAAAGCTTACGGTAAAGCTTTATCCTGAGCATCCTTGAAAAACTCACAGATAAATGGAGCAGAAAGGTTCATTGAAAAAACCTGCAGGTAACGGGAATTCTCAAGACTCTGTCTAGCAAACGCTATTGAAAGCAGCAAAAAGACGACAATTCGAAGAAATAACATTTCAAATACCTTGTTATTTGCAGCAGCGTGTTCAGCAACAAGCTGGATGGAGTCTGGGGATACAGTTAGAAAAAAACCAGCAATGTAGATGTATCTGGCCTTCTCAACTGTCCAAACAAGAATCAGTGAATCAAGTCACAAGAATGAAGTAATTTACTACATAAATGAAGTACAAGCCTAAACACAGCTTGAAAGAGTACCCAGTGCCCAATTTTCGGGTTTCTTTAAATGCTCAAATTTGTAGCAGTTAGCAGCTGACAAGTTGGCAATAAGGGACCTACATATACACACGGTAGAATTGTTGTCAGTCCAATAGGTTGAGAATTATGAGTGTATATTTCAAACTATATCAACAGTTAACGGATGACTAGTAAATTGGAAGGCAAAATTTGAAATTTCAAAAAATGCTTGACATAAACTGACCTTTCACCACCAACAACACAGACAGCACAAGTTCCCGTTGGTGCAGTCTCATCCTCATAATAGTGAACCTGATTAAGAAAAGCAACTGGTGTAGCGATATTGGGCAGTAAAGGTGGAAATGCAATTTAGAAGGAAAAACACTACTTTACTTTTTCAATCCACAACTTAAAAGAACATAAAAAATATAAAATCCGTCATTTTTTTATGGCTGACAAAAATTCCTATCTTTGTATGCCTACATAGTAATATATTATATAACGAATAAAGCAAGAGCGATATAAGAAGAAACTTGCATTAACACCAGCAAGTTTTGAGTTCTTCTTCATCTCTTCACCATACTTGTCCTTTCCAATGGAACCCATATAACTTGTTGCACCAGGTACTTGAAGCATCCACTGCAGAAGGTAGAGAGATATACGCTCAATGGTGATACCAATTGATTAAGGATAAAAATGATCAAATGAGAAATTCATCAAGCACCTGAGCAACTCGAATGGAATTCTGAGTAGCACCTGCATAATTCAAAAGTTAAACTCAACTTATTGTCGTAGTAATCACAAATTTAGCACATCTACAACAATATTTATTTGAAAACCAGACAATATACAATCAGCGTTCTACCTCCAGCAATGTACTCCACGTTGTACTTGGAAGACATTTCGTCGTACCTGAGAAACATTAATGTTGGTCAAGATTTCATCCAGTAAAAACTATGTTTACCCACAAACAATTGTTTCGCAGTCAGACAGAAGCGTGGAGGACTTATCTTCATTAATGGAACTACATCTATTTGACAACACTGTGTATGAACATAATCCTTTTATGGTTGTTACTCAGATAAATTAGGCATTAAACTTTAACACATTTTAAAGTGTCGGTGCAGTTTAACCAAAGCACAATCCAATATCCCTCACTTTGAACTGGAGATTAAGTAAAAAAAAACAATTACCCACAAGACCTCTACAGACTCGTATTTATGCAAGAAAAGTAGAAATTCGAAAGGCGAAAACTAAATCACTTACATGGGCAGGTGCTTGTCCTCTGCAAGAATCGCATTGTTGGGCTTGAGGTCATATCTGTGACACAAAAAGCAAACAAAATCAATCCCACCACACCAAATTATGTGTTCTTGTAGCTCACAGTACAGTGAACCAAAGCGTAGAGTATAAGCTAATCTACACACTTGAGCTAGAAAGCCCAAATATTGCTTAGGCAATAGATCAAACATCTGGCGGGCAACATAAAGCTTCATGAATCAGAGTTTTGCGCAAAAGAAAGAAAAAAAAGAGCAAAAGGGGTTTGAGAGAATGCGACGTACTTCTGCAAGAACTCCTCGTCGACGACGGCGGAGATGTCTAGCAGTGGGTTTCCCATCCCCAACAGAATTCCCTCGGACGCCATTGAGAGAGAGAGCTGGAGCTTAAGAAACAGTAGCAATTACAAAGATGGAGAAATCAGATCAGATCTATGGAGGTTGGTATTGGGATGTAACCAAATGTGTATGTTTATAGCTACGAGTGGCTGTGACTTCGGTGCTGCAGTGAAGTAGGATAGTGGGGTCTCTCGCAATTTTACCAAAGCCAGTGGGCTCATTTGGGAAAGGGAAAAAGGTTAATCCCACTATTTGTAGTCAATGATGTTTTAATCTTATGAAATATCTCTGTCACTTAGTATTACGATCTAATGCTATTCTTCTTCGTTTATAAGTGTGAGATATTAAGTTTGATTCTCGTTAAAGGCGAATTTGAACCACATTATTGTTAGCATATTGTAAGGCTAAGCCCACATTCTTAGTATAGATCATATCGTTTGTTAAAAAAAAAAAAAAAACACTTATGAAACATCCCCAATTATGTTTTTATTCTTTTTTTTTCAAGTTTAGGTGGTACCAAATAATACTCAGTGTAGTAGTATTTATCTTTTTAATGTTGAATATAACTCAAATTTGAGTCACCGCTCTCTATGACCAAGAAAAGTATGCGACATAATTAGAAGATAATGCTTTTTGGAATTGTACTGTCTCTATTCATCTCTCAAGGAGGAACTTATAAGACGGTACAATCATATTAATAAGGAAAGAACTAATTTACATGAAATCATGCTAAACTAAGAATCTCAAGATTATAGGAATATACAAAAGTAAACACTCCCCCTCAAGTTGGTGAATATATGTTGCATATGTCTAACTTGTGTTATAAAACTTGAAAACTTATGACTTCAAACAGTCTTTGTGAAAATATCTGCTAATTGATCTTCCATATTCTTATTGCCAGTACCTCAATTATTTTCCCTTCCAATTTTTCTTTAATGAAGAATTAATCAACTTCAACATGCATTGTTCTATCATGTTGTACAAGATTATGGGCAATGTCACAGGCAATTTTACTATCACGAAATAGTTTCATGGGATGATCATACTTTATACCCAAATCGCTTAACAAAAGTTTAAACCAAAATTTCACAAATCCCCAAAGTCAATACCTTTGTATTCAACTTCTGCACTGGAACGGGCAACCACATTTTGTTTCTTACTCCTTCATGTAACCAAACCTCCAATGAATGTAAAGTAACCTGATATTGAGCGCATATCATCCACCGAACCTGCCCAATTTGCATAAGTATAACCTTCAACTCTAAGATGGTTATTCCTTTTAAAAAAAATTCCTTTGCCTAGACTTCCCTTCAGATCTCGCAAAATCCTCATTACTGCGTTCATATGTTATTCTCCAGGATCATGCTTGTATTGACTTACCACACTCAAGGCATAAGCAAGGCCTGGTCTTGTGTGTGCTCAGTACATTAAACGACCTACTAACTTTTGGTATCTCCCTTTGTCAACTGGTACTTGATTAGGATCAATACTAAACTTCAACCCTTCCTCCGATGGTGTAGCTACTTGCTGACAAGCTGACATGCTAGTTTCATGCAGTAAATCAATAATATACTTCCTTTGAGACAAGAAAATCCTAGAACTGCTTCTTGATACCTCAATCCCTAGAAAATATTTCAAGGATCCAAGGTCCTTCATCTCAAATTTTGTAGACAGGTATCTTTGCAAGGCTACACTCTTTTCCGGATCTTTCCATTTTACCACCATATCATCTACTACACAATAAGCGCAATTAGCTTCCCATTTTGTCTTTCAGAAGCAAAGTATGATCAGAGTTACTTTGTCCGTAACCAAAGGCTCTCATAGACTTTGCGAATAAGTATTCGAAGGATTGAAATTATGATATAGGAAATTATGTAATATTGACGATGTTGCCCGAAAGGTAGTATATGAGCGCAATCAGGGCGTTAATTGGATAATTTATGTGAATTTCCCAATGGGGGGCATGATGGTAATATTGCACCCTTGGGAATTTGTTACTTGCTTATTGAGACAACAATCAGTTACTGGTATTATTGGCTGCAGACTGTAGTATCGATAACTTATTCGTTGGATTCGTTAAGCAAGTGGACAAGTAAGCCCGTTTACGTTAGTATTGTTATTTATTTATTTATTGCTTGGGTTTGACCCAAAGACACTACACGCATATTCTCGGAGTACGTGACACTACGAATGCGTAGGTGAAATTTTTCTATGTTCGGTTTTAATTTCAGTACAACTATTTTAATTCTACATTATTGTATATAGGTATTTTTTTTAAAGTTGTTATATATTTATTTTTGACTTTATGTTTTTATACAAGTATTGCATTATAGTATTGTACTGAAGGAGAAGGAAAGTTTGAGTTTGGAGGCATGAAAGAGGAATCATTGGAATTTGATTGCGACGGAATGACATTCTCTTTTATGCAACCGTTCTAGCTTGATTTTTCTATATATATTTTCTTTCTATCTTTGAGTATTTTATGTATAACAACTTATTTCAAATTTTGGGGACAAAATTTTTTAAGGTGGTAGATTGTAACAACTCGTCCCTAATTTTATGATTTTATTAATTTTAAAAGAATGAATTGGCAAAAATACCCCTAGAGGCAAGATTGTTGACTTTCGTTGACCGTTACTTCGTGACATGTATGAGCTATTATTTTATTGTATTCTCAAAGTACTCAACGGTACGAACACATAGATGCAAGCGGAATCGAATTCAGAGTTACAACAAAAATTTTACGAAACTACGAACAAGAAAGGCAAATTGGTAATTTCATGTTGCGTAGGACATATTTTCTGTCTTTCTTTTTGTAGCCTTGTTTTGTGAGCCACGTGGGGCCCACACCATTCCTCTTCCTCTCTCCCGTGTCTCTTCCTATATTTCTGGGACCTCTCTTTTGCTGCCGCCTCATTTTTCTTCTTCATCTCTTTAACTCTCTCTTCTCCACCACTCCCTCTCCTTTGTAAAGCCGAGGAGACCACACAACCATCCCATTTCCGGCGAACTCCAAACTCCCATCACAATCTCACCATCTTAGTGTCTCACAAAACCAGGAAATGAGGGTGGAAAACCCCTAAACTCCCTTAAACCTCTCATTTTTCTCTTTGTACAAAAATGCATAGTGGCACCACCTCGCTGTACTGCAGTGAGCCTCACAACCAAACCACCTCCACATCACTCCCTTCACTACTTATTTGTATGGCCAAAATCAAAGGACAGAGCTTTGAGCTCACTATCTTTCCCTCGTTTCTCTCTCCTTTGTAAGCTAATGGAACCATCGTCGGTGCCATGTTTCCCGGCGAGCTTCTTGAACTTCCGACCAAGGTAAGCCTCGGGTCACCTCCGTCCTTCCTTCTTTGTGATTTAGAAACAATGTTAAGATGTTGGATGTCTAAATTGGTGAGGTTTGATACAGAAACACGACTGGGAGGAAAGAGTTCCTTGAATTCCAGCGAAATCTGTGACCATTTGGTCATTTTCAGACGTTATTTCCAGCCATCTTCGGCCACAAGTCGGTCCCATGTAGGTATATATCGATTCCCCTTATTCCCAGCTTCACACACACACACACACACATATATATATATATATATAAATTACAGTTTATGGTTAAGATATATATATATGTGAAGTACATCAACAACATGATTTGTGAGTAGGTATTTTCTTTTATATAGTATATATAGTTGTTTAGTTTTCACATATTTATTTAATAATGAATTTTCTACGTGATTGCCATAATTAAATTAACGTTTATAAGAAAGGTCGTAATGCTGAGAATTATGAAATTATTTTGAATCCTGCAGGATGCACATGTATGTGTACTATTATGGAATGCCTTAATTATATTTGCAGCCACAAATATTGTTATGTTGACTAGAATTATCGATTTACCGTTGCATGATCATATTTATGTTATCTGCTCATTGTGTGCTACACTATTGTTATGTTGACCAGTCTTTCACGTAGATGTTCATATCGCACCATACGCTTACTTTGGATCCATTGTAGGTGCCAGTCCTATCCTAGATTGCTATTGGCAATTAGGACTCGTATGTGGTGTGCATAACGCCAGTCTTCACGTGATTGTAGTACTAGAGCGTAAATCATTGTTACACCTAGTCTTGTTCATGTGAAAATACCTCAACATGAACTCGTGTATTAGCATATGTCGATGAGCACTCGATATGATATGTTTGCTTATGCGAGATTATGTGATTACGGACGTGATGTGTTTATTTACGAAATATGGTAATGTATTGAATTCTTGAGATACTGCAGGTTATGGTAAGTATTTTCATATTATACGTAGTGTGTATATTTTGGAAATTATACTTGTTATAAGGCGAGGGGTTTTACGTTTTGAAATTTTTTTACAAAACTTTATTTTTAGGCCCACTCACCCTTGTTTTTCGCCCATCTAGGTTTTAATGGAAGAGCTTTTGTGTCGACGAGGATTCTTGGAAAATGTTGGTATAGGAGTGTACCTTCAATGGTATAATTCTTATCCTACTTTTATTGTACTTTACTTATGCTCTGACATCACGTGTGAAATGAGTTCAATCCCACTCACAAGCACACTTTTATATTTAGGCGCTTTTAAGTTTAAATTTATTCCCATTTTCCACACCACTACATTTTATGGCTTCATCATCCTCCAGGTGTCGACCAGCACAACTCTATTTGGAGTCCAAGTGTACATCTCGGGTTGGGGTGTGTCATTCTATTCACCTTAAACACTCTTTTAATATTTAAGTTGTTGTAATCTCTAGTATTTAAGTTGTTGTACTTTTAATATTTAAGGTGTTGTATTTCAATGAAGTTGTATTAAAATTAAAATATTTAATAACATGAAACTTAAAACAACATTTAACAAATAACAACTCAATCTCCACTCTAAGGACAAGTGACACTCAAAATATGTCCGAAAATCTTATTTTAATATGGTAGTTTAATTCAATTATTCTATAAAATTAAATAACAACCTTAAAATAATAAATTATTGAGGGGGCTAAAAAATAGCCCCCTTCGATTGAACATGATATATAAATATGGATTGATATTGTTCATTAAAAAATAATTTTTTACAAGCTGTAATCTAGACGAGTCTTAAAAACCCCATTGAAGTGGAGATGGCCTCAAGCCCTGGCAATGAGCCTATACTGGCCTAAAAACAAATCAAATATTTTCTTTTCTCCTTTTCTTTTCTTCCTATTTTTCCTTTTTTTTTTTCTATTTCTTTTTCCCTTTTCTTTTTCTTTGTTCTTCTTTCTTTTTCTTTATTCTTCTGTGAGAACGCGTGCAAGCCGATGGGTCTCGGCTCACGCTTTCTGGCTTGCTGGGCGTGACAGCGATGTGGGTTCAAGTGACAACTTGGGTTCGTCGGATCGAGTTCTTCAGGTTGTGGGTCGGGATTTCAAGCAACACGAATTGAGGCTGTGCATGGGTCGTCGGGTCTCGAGCAGGGCCGACCCAGGCCCAGTGGTATATTAGGGTGGTATATTTATATATGTTTTCATAAGAGTATAAATTTATAAAATTTGGTTTGATGACATAGAAATTTAACTAGAAGTTGTGGTTTTGTCATTTGGAAATAATGAAGAGGTCTTGGGTTCAAAACACTACCTGTGCTTATTTACTTTCTAATTTTTACAAATTTCTTGTCATAAGAGTATAAATTTATAAAATTTGGTTAAATGATCAAGAACTTTAATTAGAAGCAATGGTTTTTGTTGTTGAAAATTAACAAGATTTTCTAAGTTTGAAATGCTATATGCTTGTTTATTCTTTACAATTTTTACGAATATTTGTTTGGTTGTTAATTTATTTTTAGTTACTAGCTAGTAGCTATGTAGGTTGCTATTTTTAAATATTCGTTTGAAATTCAAGTCCAATCTTCTATAAAGAGTAATACGTAGACCAAATTATTAGAGCAAATTTGTAAATCATATGACGTGTCACCAAAAGGTTTAATTTAGTGCCCATTCATTATTTATACATATTTGTTTGTACCATACTGACCAATCCCGAAACTATTGAGCACTGGTCAACGTTATACCGTCAAGGACCCAGAAGAGTTTCCCTCCAACCAGGAGGCCAATCACAGTGCGACACGTGTCGACATCAGAAGCCAATCACAGTGCGACACGTGTCAACATCAGAAGCCAATCATAACACGACACGTGTCAATGTCAGAACAAAGTTAGAAACTCTTCTATAAAAGGAGATCATTCTCCCACAATATTTCCTAATGTCATTTGTACTAAATCATTCACTAGTACTCACTAAATGAGAGCTTGAACCTATGTACTTGTGTAAACCCTTCATAATTAATGAGAACTCCTCTACTCCGTGGACATAGCCAATCTGGGTGAACCACGTACATATTGTGTTTGCTTCCCTGTCTCTATCCATTTACATACTTATCCACACTAGTGACCGGAGCAATCTAGCGAAGGTCACAAACTTAACACTTTCTGTTGTACCAAAGTCCTCACTGATTTTGTGCATCAACATTTGGCGTCGTCTGTGGGAACGACACTTATTCCCACTCTCTTCAGCTTTGTCAAGGTGGTTTCCACCATGGGGATCGAAGGAAGCCACAACACGCAGAATGACACCCATCTTGCACTTGGTGCGAGACAACGAAAGAAGGAAGGAAAAAGGGTTGCTCTTCAAGCTAAAGTCGATGAGCTAGAAGCTCATAACAACAAGATAGCAATGAAGAATGAGGTTCTCCAGGAGCAGTATGAGAAGCTCTTTGAGACGCTCCACGAAACTAGGCGTACTCAAACACGCGAGCTCGTTACCCTTGTGGACATCAACCATCATCTAGGTGCCCCCCAACACGGAGGGTCACCTTCCTTCGACATGGGTATCCCTGATGAGGAGCGAGCTAATCATCAAAACATTGATCAACATGAGACTTTTCTCAACCCAACTGCTTTGACCCGAAGCAGGAGAAGTGGAGGAAGACACCTCCTTACAAAAGGAGTGGAAGGATCGAAAGGCGTCTTTCGCGAATGTCGAGACTTCCTAAAGCAACGTCGAGACAATCCCATCCATGTAAGCTAGAAGATCAATGACCCAAGGGTCTCTGAAAGACTCGGTCCCCTCCCATGTCCCAGGCCGGCTACCAATTTGGGGGAAGGGGCAACAAGTCCTAGAGAAACACGAAGGTATAGGGGACTCAGAAATGTTCCGACAGACATACCTTGGAAGTCAGTACGGCGAGTCCAGGGAAAAATCACATGCTCTTGATCAAACCTTCATACTTCCAAGAGGAGATGGAGATTTACGAAAGAAAGCTCTAGTGGTACATGACTCCACTCAGGACCATCTTGTCCTACAGCTTCTTAAGGAAGTAAACAAGTTGAAAGCCGAACGACAAGCTGAGATACCTGATTGGAACCAACATAGGCCTGGCCTTCTTACAAAGAGGATCCTCGACACTCCCCTCAAAGCAAAGACAAAGCAGAAGCTTGGCTTGCAACTCTATACTGGAAAAGAGGACCCGATTGAACACCTTAACCTTTTTGAGTCCACCATGGCATACTGGATGCACACTGACGAAGAGCGATGTCTTCTCTTCCCCTCTACCCTCTCTGGCGGAGCTCCAAATTGGTATTGCCTTCTTCCACCTGAGACGGTAGACTCATTTAAGGAATTGAGGAAACTGTTTGTTTCTCAACACATTTTCCAGACCGATCGCTTGCACTCTGCGGATGACTTATACACTATTCGCCAGAAGCCAGACGAGTCATTACGTATGTATGCTGGCCGCTTTAGCCATGAGTATTCCCGTTGTACCGAGGTAGACGACAAGACTGCCCTCAAAGCCTTCACGACAAACCTACGTGATTGTTTCTTTAAGTACATGATCAATGCCAACACTTGGAAGACTTACTCTGAGGTGATGGCCCAGGCTTATAACCATGCATCCGTCGAGGCAAGGACATACCAAGGGAAACCTCCCCACAACCACCCCTTATCAGCAAGTAGGGAGTGGAAGCCAGATCCAACCAAATGAGAAGACATCAACCTTCCAAATTGCAGCGGTGCCTCCCCCTACCTTACTTAATACTTCGCCAAGTCAACAGACATATCAATCTCAGGGCAAAAGGAAAGATTTCCATCCTCACTAGTTTCATTTTAGTAAAAGGAGTAAGGGACACTATCGCGATAACCAAGGATATCGCCATGATAATGCCCGCCCCCAGGCAGTCAACACAATGGGCCAAGCACGTGTCAGGACAGGCCCTACCTTGAGGTATGAGACATACACACCTTTGAACGCCACATGCATGGCCATTTACCCCAGCATAGCACACCTGATACCGAAACCAATGCCGAGGCAGTCGAGTTACAAGCCCACAAAGAACACGGGCACGTTTTGTTGCTACCACGAGCATAACGGCCATGACGGCGAGAAGTGTATCACTCTTCATGATCATATTGAAGCTTTGGCACGTGAAGGAAAAATTGATCAATTCCTCCTTCACCCTCCAAGGGGTAACCGTAACCAACGCCAGGTGAATGTGATATATTCCATAAGTGGTGGCACACCCTGTTGACCCTAAAAATTACAAAGCCTACGTGGCGCGCAGGCCGAATAATCTATGAGCTAACTACGTCCTTCGGTGAATGCGGGCGTGCCAACTCGTCGGCCGAGCTCGGCCAAGGAGTAAATTTGTTGATGTTGCGTTGGGTCGCGCTACTGACTTCTGCGTCTTGCGATTACGGCCGAGAAAGGAACACGTCTCGGCCTCCTGGATTCTCAAACCTGAAGACAAGGTTACTATTATTACGAAGCTCACAAATCAAATTCGGCTCTCAATGTGCCGAATGTAATAACTGTAACACCTCACTTCGTCGAGAAGACTAATGAGATGACCTCGACCAAAAAGGATTTAGAAACCCTTCTCGACCGAGACTTGGATAGACAACCGACTGTGCCCGCCGCAGTGCTGTTGATGCCAACGGAAGGTACTGCGAGTTCGGCCAATTCTACGGTGACAGAGCTATCTATGCCGACTTAAGATATCACTGGTTGCTTTCACAGTGCTGTTGATGCCAACGGAAGATGTGTCAGCGAAAAAGAAAAAGAAAAAGTTCTCAAGTTGTTGAGGATTTGCGCAGGGCAATTTTGTATTGATTTTGCGGGGGCTTTTATATCATTGCCGCTGCCTCTATTTATAGATTTTGTAATGCCATGCTTCTTTCATCTTTGCAGAACACCAATCTAACCCAAAGATTGGTTATAATATTTAAATGTCGTGGATTACTGCCATCCAAATTCCCATGCACCATTATCTGCTCCAATTTGCATCATTATCTTGACTTCAACATTATCCCAAAACCATGCATCTGACTATTCAAACCTCATCATATTAGAAGCCTAGCTAGGCTAGGCCTCATTTCCTTGCCATATGCATGTTACGGCAGCCATCAATCAAAAATATATATATAATCATATATATATATATATATATATATATATATATATATATATATATATATAGCCTAGTTGCTCTAACCCACACGGTATATTGCTAACAAACCCAAATTAAATCGGATTGTTCCACCTGTCTCTCCGTTGAGATATAATTCGAATCATATTTATCTGGTTTAAGAAAATGCATATAATTCGTATTAAAAGATAATTATGATAAAAACCATAATATTATCCTTTAACAAAAATATCTGCCTTTTTCCATCTGACGGTTGAGAACTATGCTCACTCAACGGCCTTGATTGCATGGGCCGATGGTGTAAATTTGGGTCCAAACATTGCCCCCCAATTTCCTTGAGCTTCGGCCTGTAAGCCGAATGGTTAAGGAAATTAACTGGTTTATAGCCAACAACATTTTGTCGTACTACCGAAACAAATTTTGCTTCTCGGCGTTAAAATCGCTTTTGTTTTGCCAATGTTGTGATCTTCCTCGACTCGACTGTCCGTCTCATTCGGCCGAAACTTAAAAGCAAATGGGGCCGAGAAATGGGGTCGAGAAAAAGCTTATTTCTGATAGCTCGGCCTGACACTTGAATGTCGAGAAAAATTGAAATTGGGCCGAGGTCGACGATCTGGCCGAGATTCCAATTCGCAATTATGCCGAGATTCCAATGTGATTGCATAAGGCTGCCATGCACATCCGTTTCCATTCCTTCGGCAAAAGTTTTTATTTTATTTTATTTTTTTCTTCGGCCAAAAGCTTTCCTTCCTTCGGCCAAAATTGTCTTTTTTTTCTTCGGCCAAAAGCTTTCCTTCCTTCGGCCAAAATTGTCTGCCGAACTACCATCTGTTGACCCCCTTATTTTCTCAAGTATCGGTACATAAAGCCGAATGGTCGAGAAAATAATTTATTTCTTTTTTAACAAAAGAAAAACGAAAGTGGCCGAACTAATAAAGAGGAGGAGGCCAACGATGCTTTATTCCAAGCCGAGATCTTAGGCCGAATAAAAAAATTTCTCTAAATATTTTTAACTTGACGAAATATTTTTCATTTTCGGCCGCCGAATGTGTGGAACAATTATTTTGCTCCCCGGGCATAATTTTTTCACCAATTTCGGCTTTTAACTCGAACAACTTAGCTGAACGAGATTTCTCTATCTCGGCTTTATCACCAATAATCATATCGATTGGCGTGGTTTTGGTGTCTGAAACCATATCAATTGATGTGGTTTTATGGTCCGGAGCCATGTATCGGTCTTGTTCGTCATTGGAACACTCCTCTGACGAATCATTTTCCAAGTTGATTTGTGACTCAGAAATTTGAACTTTTTCTTCTAGGCCTACCACACTTTCATTCTCGACCGAGACAACAGGTGGCCTAGGTGTTTCTTCGGCCGTCTTGGCAATTTCCTGAGGCCGAATTTTGATTGTGGCCGGAACGAAAAATTGCCCCCCAGCCTTTGGACTTAACCATTTTTCAAATGGAATTGATCTGTAGTCGGAAACGTAAGGAAAACGTTCTTCATCTAGCCAGGCATTAAATCGAGCCCTGTCTTCTTTTACCCATTGCTCTTGTAGGGGAACATGAGCTTTTACTCTCAACATGTAAACAAATGACTTTTGCATCTCTCTATGGCCACGAAGAACTTTTTCCACTTCCAAAGATCTTTTACATTCCTCATTGTGTTTTTTCAATTCCTCTAGGAGCTCGTACAATCGGCTACATGGAGCCGGATTGACATCTTGATATATCATATGAACTTCGTAGTTTTAGCACTGGGTCCCACTGGGCGTGCCAAAATGTTGACCCTAAAAATTACAAAGCCTACGTGGCGCGCAGGCCGAATAATCTATGAGCTAACTACGTCATTCGGTGAATGCGGGCGTGCCAACTCGTCGGCCGAGCTCGGCCAAGGAGTAAATTTGTTGATGTTGCGTTGGGTCGCGCTACTGACTTCTGCGTCTTGCGATTGCGGCCGAGAAAGGAACACGTCTCGGCCTCCTGGATTCTCAAACCTGAAGACAAGGTTACTATTATTACGAAGCTCACAAATCAAATTCGGCTTTCAATGTGCCGAATGTAATAACTGTAACACCTCACTTCGTCGAGAAGACTAATGAGATGACCTCGACCAAAAAGGATTTAGAATCCCTTCTCGATCGAGACTTGGATAGACAACCGACCGTGCCCGCCGCAGTGCTGTTGATGCCAACGGAAGGTACTGCGAGTTCGGCCAATTCTACGGTGACAGAGCTATCTATGCCGACTTAAGATATCACCGGTTGCTTTCACAGTACTGTTGATGCCAACGGAAGATGTGTCAGCGAAAAAGAAAAAGAAAAAGTTCTCAAGTTGTTGAGGATTTGCGCAGGGCAATTTTGTATTGATTTTGCGGGAGCTTTTATATCATTGCCGCTGCCTCTATTTATAGATTTTGTAATGCCATGCTTCTTTCATCTTTGCAGAACACCAATCTAACCCAAAGATTGGTTATAATATTTAAATGTCGTGGATTACTGCCATCCAAATTCCCATGCACCATTATCTGCTCCAATTTGCATCATTATCTTGACTTCAACATTATCCCAAAACCATGCATCTGACTATTCAAACCTCATCATATTAGAAGCCTAGCTAGGCTAGGCCTCCTTTCTTTGCCATATGCATGTTACGGCAGCCATCAATCAAAAATATATATATAATCATATATATATATATATATATATATATATATATATAGCCTAGTTGCTCTAACCCACACGGTATATTGCTAACAAACCCAAATTAAATCGGACTGTTCCACCTGTCTCTCCGTTGAGATATAATTCGAATCATATTTATCTGGTTTAAGAAAATGCATATAATTCGTATTAAAAGATAATTATGATAAAAACCATAATATTATCCTTTAACAAAAATATCTGCCTTTTTCCATCTGACGGTTGAGAACTATGCTCACTCAACGGCCTTGATTGCATGGGCCGATCGTGTAAATTTGGGTCCAAACACACCCATATCTAAATTTTCCAACAGGGCCATGAAAAATAGTGAACGAGCTTTAAGGTCTGGCCACCAAGTGTTCCACGTGGAAGACATCAGGGGAGGCAAGTATCAAAAGCCTAACTGGGATCCAATATGTTTCTACCCTGAGGAAGAAAGAGGTATCATCTACCCTCACAACGACGAATTGATCGTGGAAGCTCACACAGCCAACTTTGAAGTACGACGAATCTTGGTAGACACGGGGACTTCAGTCAATATCATGTTTGCTGAAGCTTTCAGGGCACTTAATGTAGTTGAACACTTGCTCGATCCCTCGATTTCTCCTTTGATAAGCTTCTTCGGTGATATCGTGCAACCTTTGGGGAGCATACACTTACCTTTCACCATTGGTACAGACCCTTACACAGCTACCATTACCACTAACTTCCTGGTGGTTGATTGCCCAACGACATACAATGTCATCTTGGGACGCACATGCATCAATGATCTCAAGGCCATGGTATCCACACATATGTTATTGATGAAATTTCCAACCCACTATGGCAATGGTTACATCAGAGGAGATCAACTTAGTGCACGATCATGTTACAACACTTCGGTCAAGCAACAGCACCTGCCTGTGCCCAAGGAAACCTTTTCTATACATGACCAAGTTATAAAGACCAGCCCAGACGAAGCCAACTTGGATCTTCACGGTGGCAACAGTCAAACCGACGATCCTCGAGATGACTTTTTCATCCAGCAAGCACAACCCGCTGAAGAGTTGGAGAATGTCTCTATCTCAAAAGATTATCTGGATCGCATGGTGAAGATTGGCACCACCTTGTCACCACCCATTCGGTTGGCATTGATCTCTTTTTTGCAAGAGAACACTAAGGTCTTCGCCTGGTCATACGAGGACATGTCAGGCATCTTTCTCGATATCATTTGTCATCGCTTAAGTATTGACCCTAAGACCAAACCAGTGAGATAGAAGCGAAGATCTTATGACGCTGAACGGTACGCGGCAATGAAGGCAGAAGTTGAAAAACTCAAAGGCATAGGCTTCGTTCGCGAAGTCAATTATCCAACGTGGGTAGCAAATGTTGTCCTTGTTAAGAAGAATCCGACCAAGGAAAGTCTCCTGCTCCAAAAGGTCTTGTGGAGAATGTGTGTCGATTACACCGACCTAAACAAAGGATGCCCGAAGGATAACTTTCCTCTTCCTCTCATAGACAGACTTATAGACTCTACGGCAGGGTGTGAACTCCTAAGCTTCATGGATGCTTACTCAGGATACAACCAAATCCTCATGAACCATCTGGACCAAGAACACACAACCTTCACTACTGACAGGGGACTATATTGCTATAAAGTCATGCCCTTCGGCCTAAAGAATGAAAGAGCGACTTATCAGAGACTGGTCAATTCAATGTTCGCTGAACAGATTGGGAAAAGCATGGAAGTTTACGTTGATGATATGCTAGTCAAGAGCAAACATGCTGACCAACACATCACCAACCTATCTGAAACTTTCACCATTCTGAAGAGGTATCGAATGAGGTTGAACCCCAACAAATGTGCCTTCGGCGTAGGCTCTGGCAAATTCTTAGGCTTTATGATAAGTCAACGAGGCATTGAGGCTAATCCCGAGAGGATCAAAGCAATCCTCGACATGAAGGAACCGGTAACTTCAAAAGACATCCAAAGCCTTACTGGCAAGGTGGCAGCCTTAACTAGGTTCATCTCTAAGGCCACAAACAGATGTGCTCATTTCTTCAAAGCACTTAAGGGAAGTAAGAAGTACATTACATGGACTGATGAATGTGTCGAGGCATTCAAGAACCACAAAGACTACATGAGTAAAGCCCCTTTGCTCTCCAAACCTGAGGTTGGTGACACTCTCATTATCTATATGTCGGTATCGCCTTCAGCAGTAAGTTTCGTTCTCCTTCGAAATGATGGTAATGTCGAACAGCCTGTCTACTACGCCAGCAAGGCCTTACAAGATGCGGAGACACGATACTCCAACATTGAGAAATTGGCTCTAGCATTGGTCATGTCTGCTCGAAAACTTCGTCCTTACTTCCAATCACACTCCATCATTGTGCTTACCAATCATCTTTTTCGACAAATACTCCAAAGTTCTGACACTTCCAGGCGAATGATCAAATGGGCGATAGCATTGGGTGAGTTTGACATCTCCTACCAACCAAAGCCAGCTGAGAAGGGCCAAGCAGTGGCAGACTTCATCGCCGATTTCACATATCCTGTTGACATTGTTTCTACGCCTAAAGAAGTGGTTTCATTACCCTCAAAAGCTCAGAAAATAGAACCAACAGCCACAACATGGAGTCTATATGTTGATGGCTCATCCAACCAATAGGGTTGTGGAGCAGGACTAGTCCTTACGACCCATGACAAAGTGGCGATAAAGTATGCTCTTCGTTTCAAATTCAAGACGTCAAACAATGAGGCCGAATATGAAGCCCTCCTAGTAGGCTTACGTTTGGCCAAACACCTTGGGGTTAAACAAATTGATATCTTCAGCGACTCCCAATTGGTGGTTAACCAGGTCATCAACAACTTTGACGTTAAGAATAGCTCCATGGCAGCATATCTGGCACAAACACAATTGTTGCTCAAGCACTTTCACTACCAGATCACCCAAATTCCTCGAGCGGCAAACAGTCATGCAAATGCTTTGGCTCGCCTCGCCTCAGCGGTGGAAGACATGATTGGGAGAAAAATTCAGGTCGAATTGTTGGCAGTACCAGGAAGTGTGCAACTTACAACATGGGGATAGTTGGATTACCCCGATTTATAGATTCCTTGCTCATGGTACCCTTCCAAATGACAAAGTCCAAGCTAAGCAGATTCGATACAAAACTACTCGTTACTTGATCATTAATGACCAACTTTACAAGCGGGGTCTTAACCTACCATACCTGAGATGTCTTACGCCCGCAGAGGCGGAAACTGTCATTCGGGAAATACATGAAGGAGTCTGCGAAGATCATGCTGGATCTCGATCCCTAGCACACAAAGCTTTTCGTCAAGGATATTACTGGCCAACACTCCACCAAGATGCCATCAGAATATCCCGCTCATGTGATAAGTGTCAACACTATGCAACTATTCCTCACTCCCCTTCCGAGCCGCTCACTCCTATGATCAGCCCTTGGCCGTTCGCCCAATAGGGACTTGATTTGATCGGCCCAATGCTTGCAGGGAAGGGCAAGGTCTACTATGCAATCGTTGCAGTTGACTACTTCACAAAGTGGGCCAAAGTAAAACCCTTGACAACCATTACTGAGGCAAAAATAGAAGACTTCGTATAGAAGAACATCCTTTGCAGATTCGGCATTCCCAATGCGATAGTCACTGACAACGGGTGACAGTTCGACAACAATAAGTTCATGATGTTCTGCTCTAAGTTCAACATCAACTTATGTTTTGCCTCCCCAGCTCATCCACAATCTAATGGACAAGTTGAAGCCATCAGCAAAATAATAAAGCGAACTTTGAAAACCAGCTTGGACAAGGCTAAAGGTTGTTGGCCAAAATTTGTACCCCAAGTTCTTTGGTCATACCGCACTTCGTATCGGACATCAACAGGAGAAACCCTATTCTTACTTGCCTTTGGTACAGAGGCAGTTGTCCTAGTTGAGCTTGAGCAAGCAACGTTCCGAGTCCAAAACTACGTGCAAAGTGAAAATGACAAACAACTTACCCTCAACTTAGATCTAGTCGAGGAACACAGAAACCAGGCTCACTTGAGGAATGTCACCTACAAGAAGCGCATCTCCAACTACTATGACTCAAGGGTCAAACATCGTTCTTTCAAAGTGGGGGACTGGGTATTAAAGAAAAGATTACTCTGCGACAGAGTCCCGAGTGAAGGAACACTTAGTCCAAATTGGGATGGACCGTTTGAAGTTGTTGGCATCAGTCGCCTTGGCTTCTACAAGCTTAGAATCTCCGATGGCAAGACCCTTGGCCATCCATGGAACGCTGATCACTTGAATTACTTTTACAAGTAAACTCACATTGTACAAGTGTTAAGCTTCAGCTGTTCGGCATCCTATGTAACGAAGACCATTTGGCATGAATTCAATAAAGAGGTGATTTAGACAACTCGGTCCTAATCCTCTTACATTCTTAGCAATGAAACACTCGGGTTCAAAGCTTCAACATGAATGCTTCCAACATGAAACAAAGTCTAAGTATATGTCAACAAGACTATACAAATAAACGAACAGCTTCACAGTATATTCGTTCAATCATACATTTCAACACATTCATACATAAGCCAACTGTGCTTCGAAATGGTTCAACATACTTTGTGTCATTCGACACTTGCTACAATATGCCTCGACACCTTGCCCTTATTCTCACCAACCAGGTGATGAAATGTGAAGAATGAACTTATCTTCATGCCACCAACCAGGTGATGAAATGTACAACCCGTACTCTCCTTCATGCCACCAACCAGGTAATAAAATGTACAACCCGTACTCTCCTTCATGCCACCAACCAAGTGATGAAATGTACAACCCGTACTCTAATATCATTTGGCAACTTGCCATTCATGCCACCAACTAGGTGAAGAAGGAACTCATCTTCATACCACCAACCAGATGATGAAATGTACAACCCCGTACTCTCCTTCATGCCACCAACCAGGTGATGAAATGTACAACCCGTACTCTAATATCATTTGGCAACTTGCCATTCATGCCACCAACCAGGTGAAGAAGGAACTCATCTTCGTGCCACCAACCGGGTGATGAAATATGATGAAAGGTGATGAAGGAACTCACCTTCGTACCACCAACCAAGTGATGAAAGTCGCTCACCATTCATTCCACCTATCAGAAGACGAATGGTACAACTTCTACATGTGAACTCCTAGCATTCACAAATAATCAAAAACCCTTAAGCTTGACAACTTAACTAGGGGAGCACTTATGCCCAACAAGAGTTATAGTCACCAACAAAGTCTTATTGCAAGCCAACAACAACTTCAGTGCATGGCATACGAAGATCAAGCTATTCAGCCCTCTTGCATCTGCTTCAGACATTTCTCCTCTGTAACAATGCAAACACTACAACTCGTAGAAAGCTTCACACACTCTTGATCAAGACAGTATGAAGCAAAACCAATTTATGGTGCCAACAAGAGCTTCATCAAAGGAGTTCAACCACAATTCTCAAAAGCTTCACACACTCTTCATCA
Source organism: Malus fusca (assembly GCA_035220775.1). Taxonomy (NCBI): domain Eukaryota; kingdom Viridiplantae; phylum Streptophyta; class Magnoliopsida; order Rosales; family Rosaceae; genus Malus; species Malus fusca. The sequence continues at coordinate 18,693,386 of CM069070.1, forward strand.
AGACAGTGTGAAGCAAAACCAATTTATGGTGCCAACAAGAGCTTCATCAATGGAGGGCAACCATAATTCTCAAAAGCTTCACACACTGTTGATCAAGACAGTGTGAAGCAAAACCAATTTATGGTGCCAAAAAGAGCTTCATCAAATGAGTTCAACCACAATTCTCAAAAGCTTCACACACTCTTGATCAAGACAGTGTGAAGCAAAACCAATTTATGGTGCCAACAAAAGTTTCATCAATGAAGGGCAACCACAATTCTCAAAAGCTTCACACACTCTTGATCAAGACAGTGTGAAGCAAAACCAATTTATTGTGCCAACAAGAGCTTCATCAATAGAGGGCAACCGCAATCCTCAAAAGCTTCACACACTCTTGATCAAGATAGTGTGAAGTAAAACCAATTTATGGTAGAAATCAAAAGCTTCATCAATGGAGGACAACTACAATTCTCAAAAGCTTCACACACTCTTGATCAAGACAGTGTGAAGCAAAACCAATTTATGGTGCCAACAAGAGCTTCATCAAAGGAGTTCAACCACAATTCTCAAAAACTTCACACACTCTTGAGACAGTGTGAAGCAAAATCAATTCATGTTACCCAACAAAGCTTCACCACAAAAGCTTCACCAACAAAAGCTTCATCAATGGAGGACAACTACAAATTCTCAAAAGCTTAACACTATCTTAATCAAGATAGTGAGAATCAAAATCAATTCATGGTACCCTACAAAGCTTCAACTCTAAAGCTTCACATACAAAGCTTCAACTCCAAAGCTTCACCTACAAAGCTTCAACTCCAAAGCTTCACCTACAAAGCTTTAACACAAAAGCTTCACCTACAAAGCTTCATCCACAAAAGCTTCACCTACAAAAGCTTCACCAACAAAAGCTTCACCCACAAAAAACTTCACCTACAAAAGCTTCACCCACAAAAGCTTCACCCACCACAAAAGCTTCACCTACAAAAGCTTCACACACTCTTGATCAAGATAGTGTGAAGCAAAATCAATTCACACATTCTTGATCAAGATAGTGTGAAGCAAAATCAATTCATGGTACCCAACAAAGCTTCAACCTCAAAGCTTCACCTACAAAGCTTCAACACCAAAGCTTCACCTACAAAGCTTAAATATATATATATATATATATATATATATATATATATATATATATATATATATATATTTCGGAAATTCGAAAATTCGAAAATTCAAAAATTCAAAAAAAAATTGCCTAGGCCTCCCCTTCTTTGGGCCTAACAACTTTCATAACAAATGTATATGAAAGAGGAGTTTTGGGCTACCACTTAGAAAGGAAATGCCTCATTCGTCAGCTCCCTCGACCGGATACTTGGGGGACTCCTACCATATGCTACTGCACCTTGATACTCGGAAGTCTTACGACTACTCAGTGACTTGGATTTTTCAAGTCTCCAACCGAGAAGTTTTCCTCACTCGGGAAATTAAGGGAGCACTACCTCAACATACATGATTCACTCACAAAGCTTCAACATACAAGCTTCAACAAAAGAAAAAATTCAAAGAACTTATTGAATAAGACTTTGGTGTATTTAACACAATACGTTGAAATGAAGCAAATATTATTTATTCATATCTCCGATAAGTTACAAATATGTACATATACATGAGTCAAAATAAACAAACAAGAGGGAGCTTTCACAAAGGTTGCTCAGGAGAAGTCTCAGCAGTCGGCAGAGCCCCAAAAAGAGAAGGCACCGGAGAGTGATAATTCGGAGCCTCAGTAATGGACAGAACCCCAGAAGGAGGAGGCATAAGAGGTTAATCATTTGGAGTTTCATTACGCGGTACAGCCCCAGAAGACGAAGGCAATAAATGCATTTGGAACAAACCCACAAACCTCTGATGATCAAGTAGAATCTGACCATCAGATTCCTGCATCTGGTCAAGCTTCATCTTCATGTTTGTAGCATAGTCATGTGCGAGCCTGTGCAACTGTTTATTCTCATGTTTGAGCCATCTAATCTCCTGTTTGAGACTTATCACTTCAGCCGCCAATGATTCAACCTGGCGGGTTCGAGCAAATAGGCGTTGGGCCATATTAGACACAAAACCTGCACACTGAACACTGAAAGCTAGAGAATCCTTAACAGCCAACTCATCAGACCGTTTGGAAAGTAGTCTGTTATCTTTGGGAGTGAGAAGGTTCATGGCCACCACCGCAGCGGTCATATCATTCTTCATCACAAAGTCCCGAACGGTAAGAGGACCAATAAGGGATAAGAAGGATGGGCGTCATATGTTGTCTTGAGGAGACATAGCTGCCTCTTCACCAAAGTTCAAGTCAAAACGACGGTCGGATGGGCCAGACATTTTCAAAAATGATGAAGGAGAAATGAGGTCCAATAAATCTCTGAAGTACAAAAATAAGGGGAAAATTCCTGCAATCAATAACTCTCTGAATGTACTTCTTGCACACAATTAGTGCCCTTATAAAAGAAAGGGCAACATGGTCGTTGGTTCAAAAATCAAAGAGGCACCACTCTCCGGATTTCGAAGAGGCACCACTTTCCACACGCAACATCAGCTCCTCGGGTACCACAGAGAACTTTGCCAAAGATCTCTGACAAAGTAGACACATAAATTTTGAAGGTCCAGCTACCCTACTATTACCCACAAGGGTAAAGGAACAGCACCACTGCTTGATAACTGGAAAGTCCCTATGTGTGTCAACCTCTGTGCTCCGTGGCAAGGCAGACTGGCAAAAATGCCCAACCTTTACTCACATTCGAGAAAACACTCCCAACAAGATTACTTTTTCAAAAATCGAAGAGGCACGGCTCTCCGAATCTCGAGAGCCAGACTCCCAACATGATTGCTTTCTCAAAAATCGAAGAGGCACCATTCTCCGAATCTCGAGAGCCAGATCCCCGACAGGATTACTTATTCAAAAATCGAAGAGGCACCGCTCTTCGAACTTTGAGAGCCAGATTTCCTTGGATAAAGCTTATCTGCAATCTTCACACGCAACATCAGCTTTCCAGATACCACAGACCACTTTTTCAAAGTGCTCTGACAAAGTTAAAACACGTGAAGCTTGCAGCTCCCACTACATTGCTATGACCAAGAAAGGTAAAGGAATAGCATTACTACTTGTTGTTAGGAAGACTCATATATATGTCGACCTTCATCCTCCACGGACAGGCAGACCTGCAAAAATGCTCAACCCTTCCTCATATCTGAGAGGGCACTCCCAACGAAGCCTCTCGAAATACTCAGCTTTCTTCCCCCCAATAATACTTATGCAAACAAGCCACACCAAAGCAAGAGTATCTCATATCATCAGGGTCAAAAGCAAGAGTATCCCATATTATGCTTTTTCCCTGTCTTTTCCTTTGCCCTTGTTCTTACCTGCAAAACAAGGAGAAAGAGAGCAATCAGTCAGCACTTGGAATCAAGCTTCCAGTCAGGAACTGACTGCCTGGAACCCCTTGCCTGATTACTTACTTGGCATTACTCTCGAGTACTTATCTTCAACATCTTATGCTTTCAGAGAAGATACCACATATGCCTGAGGAACATATAGGGTAAGTGAGAATGATATAAGGAAACATGTGGAGACAAGCGTAACAGAACACGTGCTGATACATCCACTACTTTGTCAACAGCAAAAGTATCCCATATCATCAGGGTCGAACGTACTCTAGATTTGATGGACTTGTTTTGACCCTCAAATTCTTGAGTTGGCCTTATACTCTGGAGGAAACCAGAAAACCCTCCTGCCCAGTTCAAGAATAAGCATGTGGAAAGTTACTTCTTCAAAAGCAAAAGTATCTCATATCATCTATTCTCCTTTTTCTTCTCTTTATCCTTCCTGCTGCCTGCAAGATAGGGAGAATGAGAACAATCAGCCGGAACTCGAAATCAAACTTCTGATATGGGACTGATTGCTGGGAGCTCTGATTGATTACCTTGTATGTCACCTCTTTCGACAGATCTCCTAGCTCGGTGACTTGGGGAACTCCTACTACATGGTTTATATCGTGTTTGACCAAGCCTGAAACTACAAGTAAGCTTCAAGTGAAGTTGATACATTACCTTGTGCATCTCCACCGGTTAAAAATACCACCCCTGGATGGAGGAAAAGTACTTCCAGAGAAGATGCCACATCTACCTATGAGACAGATAAGGCAAGTGAAAACGATACCACACTTCGGTACTTAGAAGTTTCGTGATTACTCAGCGGCTTGGATCTTGCAAGTCCCCAACCGAGGAGCTTCCCTCACTTGGGAACTTTGGGGAGCACTGTTTGTACCATACTTGACCAATCCCGAAACTACTGAGCACCGGTCAACGTTATACCGTCAAGAACCCAGAAAAGTTTCCCTTCAACCAGGAGGCCAATCACAGTGCGACACGTGTTGACATCAGAAGCCAATCACAGCGCGACACGTGTCAACATCAGAAGCCAATCACAACACGACACGTGTCAATGTCAGAACAAAGCTAGAAACTCTTCTATAAAAGGAGATCATTCTCCCACAATATTTCCTAATGTCATTTGTACTAAATCATTCACTAGTACTCACTAAAGGAGAGCTTGAACCTATGTACTTGTGTAAACCCTTCATAATTAATGAGAACTCCTCTACTCCGTGGACGTAGCCAATCTGGGTGAACCACGTACATCTTGTGTTTGCTTCCCTGTCTCTATCCATTTACATACTTATCCACACTAGTGACCGGAGCAATCTAGCGAAGGTCACAAACTTAACATTTTATGTTGTACCAAAGTCCTCACTGATTTTGTGCATCAACAATATTAATTAAAGACTCGAAAGCATCATTATTTTTTTAGTCTCATATTGACAAAGTTAGTAAATAAGAAAAAACACCTCACGATTTATACAAAAACATTTTAAACAGTTCATATGGAAAACAAAACTCATCGTCTATCTACATATAAGCTCGAAGTTTTTTGGTTTGCTTCTCTGGATACAAAATAAATTAGTCTTTATGTGTTTCTAAATTATTGAGTTTGAACTACTTTTCTAAATATAATTTTATCGATGTCTTACATGTGAAAATAAATAATTTTCTTATATGAAGTTATGGCACATTTTTTGGCATTGCCTCGGGCCTAAAAAATCTCTAGACCGGCCCTGGTCTCAAGTTGGGTGGAAGGTGGTGCGACGGCAAGTGGCAGCATGGTGTGGGCACAAGTTTTTCGTCTGGTGATAGTGCAAGATTTCTGGGTTCCCGTCGATCGTAAGGACGTAGCAAATCTTTCATAGCTTCAGATTAGAAGCAAAGGCAAACGGGTCTGGTTGTCACCCAATAGAGTGAAACAACACAGTGGGTTCAGGTCAATAATGACGGCGTCGCTCACTGGCGGACAACTCATTGCACAGACAGTGGTGGGCTAATGATTCTGCGCCCACAAGATTTTTTTTGAAATTTTTCTTAACCTAGCTCTAATAACAAGAAGAGAATGCTTTTTACAATTGTATATTGTGTGTTTATTCATCTCTCAAGGAGAAGCTTCTAAGATGATACAATCATATCAATAAGGAAAGAACTAATTTACATAAAATCATGCTAAACTAGGAATCCAAGATTATAGAAATATACAAAAGTCAACATAATTTAACTTTTGAGTTGGAACATGACAAATCAAAGAGGTCATCACTTAATACTACAGTCTAGTGATATTCCTCTTCTCTTGTAAGTGAGAGATCTTAAGTTCGATTCTCGCCAAAGGCGAATTTGAACCATTATTATGGCTAGCCCATTATAAAGCTTAGTCCACTCAGTTTTAATTCGACAAAAAAAGACAAATCAAAGAGGTCAAAAGGGTACTCTGAAGAAAAAAACTAACTTCGGTAACTTTTACATTTTATAAAAAATTTGTAGGCAAAAAAAAAAATAGAGAACTCTCCACTGAGATACATAAGAAAAACGTTCATACGCTCATATTTAATAGTGTGTTTACCAAACGAGAGAGGAGTAGGGGAAACGGAATTGCACTCCTTTGGAAGGATTCCAATGTTTACTAACACATAGGGAATAAAAAAAATGTGGGGTCCACCTAAAATCTGGAATCGAATTTCGGAATTACCCGGAATTGAATTACCCAGATGGAGCTAGTATTTGGATTCCGGGGAGAAGCCTCCATCCGGAATCAAATGTTTCTTTCCAAAATACCCTTCCATTTTGTGGTTGTCCTCCGCCATCCTCTCCAGCAGCCCTATGCAGTAGCTCTCTATTGTCTTTCACAATCATTTCACTGCATCCAACCTTAACAAGAAGTTATAAGGCCTCAATTCGTCCATTTTGCCTAACCTAATCTCCAATTGTTTCGAACTAGCTTTGTAATCGATATGCGCTAGACCATGATTTGCCGACGAGACCGCTCCGCGCTGGACCATGACTTGCCGATCTATGGGCGGTGGCTATGTGGTAAGTGGGGTGGAGGGTAAGGAAAAGCGGGGATGGGGGAGGGCTGTTGCGGCTGGGAAAAGGATGAGAGGGGTGGTGTGGGGAAGACAGACAATGGGTTTTTTTGTGGTGGGGAAGATAGCAAATGTAGATAAAATGGTATATAAAAATATTTGTGGTGGGGAAGACAGCAAATGTAGATAAAATGGTATATAAAATTATTTTTATGTAGATAAATTTTGGTATATAAAATTAGTTTGATTAATTATTTTTTTGAATAATAAATTAGTTTGATTAATTAGTATAAAAATAATTTATTTATATAAGGGCAATTTAGTAATCAAGCTAGTTTTAATTCCGATTCCAATGAATTAGTAAACAACTTATATGTAACCAACATCATTCCTCTCCGATTCCAGACAGTTTTAGTAAACAACTTCAACAGGAATCTGATTTTGCTTCCACCTCATTCCAATTCCTCTTCAATCCAATTCATCATCAATTCAATTCCTCTCAATCTGATTACGGATTAGTAAACGCGCCATAAGTGTTTGGACAATTTTTTACTTTTTAAAACAAACTCGATAAGATATTTACAAAAATAATTTTAAAACAAACCAACAGGCGCACAATGAAGATATGCCACAATTATCAAGTGGGGACAACTACTACTAATACACAATTTGGTATTATCTAACATCCAGTGGAATTGTTGATTAAACATATCATGTTTGAATGTGGAAGTGTTAAATACTTAACGAAGGTCATTATTATTATTGAGCCGAACCCCTTTAGCATTAAAAAACAGAATACCATTTGGGCTCGTTTGTTTTGCTTCACTAGGTTTCACTGGACTAGCTTTTAGTCTAGTCCAGTGTTTGTTAGCATGCAGGGCTAAGATTAATGAGATTAGCCCGAACTCGTTTGGACTAGCAGCGTAACTAGAGGTTCTTAGCTAGAGTCCCCAAAAACCATGGAACTAGCTAGGACTTGCTTCGTTCCTCTGTCGCTTGTCTGCTTCCCTTCACCAACTCCACCAGAAAACGAGTTTGATTTTCCCAAAAAGAAGTTCGATGACTCCACCGTTGAATAACCGCACGCCTGCCACACATACATTGAAAAAGCCTGGACTTTCACACCCTCTACCGTTGAATCGTCGACTCAACTCACCAACTCCCCCAGCAGGTCTCAAATCGTTGGGCTCCAACTCCAAGAAGATTTTGGATCGACCGGATCTGGGGCCTGAGAAGATGACAGTGAATTGACAAAAAAACAAAAAAACAAAAACAAAATTGCTCAAGACTTTAGGTCCTTCTTGAAGCTCAAGTGCAAGAGAATTAGAGCAAATTTCTTCATTTTCTGTGACTTGAGATAGGAGGCAAAGAGGGAGAGGGTAGAGAAAGAGGAATAGGGGGGACTGAGAAAAATGAGAAAGAAAAAGAGGTTGATGGACAAAGAGGTTTCTAGAATTAGAATAAAATATTAATAAAATATGAATTGAATAATATAATATTAGAATTCATTATTATTCTGTTTTTTTAATTCGACACTACACCAAACGTTTTACTAAATTAGTCCAGCTTAGTTTAGTCTAAGCCAGTCTAGATTAGCCCCATAAGCTACTCCAGTCCGAAATAGTCCGGTGCAACAAACGCACCCTTTAAGTTTTAAATAGGTATAACTTGTGCCCCCAGAAAATGGTCTCCATCCGGACTCTCCACTTTAAATGCAACTAGTATGCAAAATTGCAAACTACAATCTTTATAAAATCATGGCTTACTTTAGCTACTGTTGCTTAGAACTTGATTTTAATCTCATTTTGTTCTCTGTAACTTAAAAATCATCACTTTATTTTCTAGTACTAAAAAATTGTTCCACTTTCACTTGTGGACTCTTTCTTTTCTCCATGTAACTCAAAATTCGCCCCCTAGAACATATGTAAAATCCACCACCCAATAAGACTATGCCACATGTGTCAATGAATTTGATTGTAAATTTCTACTATTCGTTAACTTTCAACAATCTGAAAATATTAAGTTTAAAGAAAAAAAATTAAGAATTGGACTTTTTTGTTGTTGTTATGCTTAAGTTGCAGAGAATTAACAGACTTAAGACAATGTGATGTGAATTTTGAGCTTTATATGGTAGAATGACGATTTTTAAGTTTCAAAATCGAGTTCCGAAGTGCAAGATAGAGCGAATTTTGAGTTTCAAAGAGTAATATGGCGACTTTTGAACTACAGGAGAGTAAAGCGAGATTAAAATCGAATTCTAAAGGAAGTAGCTAAAAGTAGAATCCGGATCCTTGCCGGATCCTCTTTGTGAGGATCCCGGGGATCTGTGAATCATATCCGTTCATTGTACATTGTGGGGTCAAAAATTATTATATTTTTATTTAAAATTAAATTACAAGCAGTACCTGACAAAAACTGACCGCACGATGTACGATGAACGGACACGATTTACAAATCCTCATGATCCTTACCAAAAGGATTCGGAAAGGATCCTGTTGGGTAAAAGTAAGAATAAAATCATCCACTGACACTTTTAGAGGGTGTATTGTATGCACAATTTCAAACAGCAAGTTTGAATACTAATCCATCTAAGAAAGACAAAATTGTAGCAATGGTCCCTCAACTTTAATTCAATTGAAGTAATGGTTTCTTAACTAAATATCCATATCATTGGTCCTTTAACTCATCAAAACGTGCAGCTATGGTCATTTTCGTTAACTCCGTCATAATTATGTCAAAATGAGTTATGTTAGAAGGATCATTGCTATAATTGAGTTAAAGTTGAGGGACCATTGCTCCAATTGGGTTAAAGTTGATGGACCATTTCTCTATATGGGTTAAAGTTGAGGGACCATTGCTATAATTTTTCTCATTTGGTATTCCATATTTGCCTCTTGATTCAGCCTCATGTGCGTGGCACATGACTCATTTTGACGGAAGTTCTAACGGAGTTGAATAAAATGACTATATGTGCACATTTTAAGGATTTTAAGTTGGAAGACCATTACACCAATTAAGTTAAAATTGAGAAACCATTGCTACAACTTTTTTCTCTAAGAAATGATAGACAAGTGATTAGGCTTTCCTCTTCAATCCTGAGTTCCAGGTTCATACCTCCTCCTCCATTAGTTTTGAAAACGATATATTTACATTAAGAGGGTGAGAAATAAATTGATTGTGAACTCACTATTCTCGAAATTTAAACTTATAATTTCTCACATACAAGTAAAAAAAAAAAAAAATATTACTAGACTGTAATACTAAGTGTTCCCTTCCTGTTAGTTTAAATTAGTAGTATTAAAAATAATAACAATAAATGAATTATGAGATTAAGTTGAGGGGAGAGAGCAAAAATAAAACATATCATGGTGGTAATTATTTAATGTATAGGAGAAAGCCCCTAGAACATAACAAGTTTATTTTGAAAAATATTGTATAAGATGAATATGTGAAATATCAAAATATGTTGATTTCACCACTTTTGCCCTTTATATCTCTCCACGACTGGGCAAATCTCTTTTGGATCATCGAAGCAAAGGGATATTATTCCCCTTAAAAAACAACTGAAAAAACCAAATAGGGGTCGCAACAATCCGTTGACTACAAATCCAAAAATGCAAATCCTACTTAGCCGCATCCTTTCAAAGATGATCGATGATTGCCTGCGTAAAGTCAGAAGTTGATGAAGAGCCACCAAGGTCAGCAGTTCGGAACTTCCCCTCAGAAATTGTGCCGAGGATCGCATTTTGGATCCGATCAGCTTTATCATGGAGCTCCAAATGGCGTAGCATTGTAACAGCACTCAGAAGCAGGGCAGTTGGGTTGGCCAAATTCTACGAAATTTCAATCAAATAATGAATTAGGAGGAAACGTATTGATAAAAGATATTTCTACGGGAGAGCTTCATAAGTAATGAAACAAATCGCAATAAAATGTAATCAATGATTTGAATCCTAGAATGGCTTTCATTATCATGGTACACCACAACATAACTCTGAGCAACAAATTTCAGAGCTTGCCCCCAATCAATTCATGGGACCAGATGTGCCAAACACCGTCAGGGTACCCAAAAGGATAAGAGGCCTTTCAGAATCTTGGTAGTGTAAAAAACAAATCTATGCAGAATCTCAAGCAGAAGGCAACAGAAGAAAAGCGTCCAAAGCATTCAATTTCACGCAACTTTTGTTACATGGAAAGATAATTCCTCCCATCCAAGGGCCACACCAAGTTTGTTTCTATGTTAATCCTCTTAAGGAGGGCTACATCTACAGTTAGTAAATACCAAACTATGGGATGGAAGTTGGGACAGATTAGAAGATCCTATCCCTAAAGAAAAAGACACTCGGGCCTAACACAAAAGCGTCGGGGAATGGATTTATATATAAAGTAAACTGAACGTCTAAAGGTTCAGGAATGCCAACCTTTCCAGCAATATCAGGTGCTGAACCATGTACAGCTTCAGCAAGGGCTATGCCTCCCTCACCAATATTGCAGCTGTAAAAGCAAGGCAAACGATGTCAGATGATATGTTATTCTTAGTACAAAAGGGAAAAAAAAATGCATATATACAACATACCTTGGCGTTAACCCCAAACCACCTATCAACCCAGCACAAAGATCACTAATAATATCACCATAGAGGTTAGGCATCACTAACACATCAAAAAGTGCTGGATTCTTCACAAGCTGCATAAAACAAAATCATTAGTTAGCATTGCCTTACTTTTATCATTAGATAGTGTCGTGTTGACTTAGTTCTATTCTTTTCTTTTTTTTTTCTAAAGAAAAATCCAAAACTACATGTTTAATGTGAATTTTTCAAAATTCTCAATGTATTGTTGCTAAAAAGCTGCGAGGCACATCATAAATGTTCCCTTAGATCAAGGACTAGGTTGCATCAGTTGACACCAAGTACCAAGTTACGCATGCACACAAATAGTATTTCCATAAAACTTGAATCAAGAAATTTATTCATACCATCATACAGCAATTATCAATGACAACTTCCTCATATTTGATTTCAGGGTACTTCTCTGCAACCTCACGACAACACTGAAACAATGACCAAACCAGTTTTGATATGAGCATACTTTAAAAATAATAAAGAACAATAAAACTTATGCATTAACAATTGGCGAACCTTAAGAAAAAGACCATCAGTTTTCTGCATAATGTTTGCTTTGTGAATTGCAGAGACTCTATCTCTTCCATGGGACTTAGCATAATGAAAAGCATACTCAGCCACCCTCAAGCTTGCCTGACGGGTGATGATCTTGAGGCTCTCGACAACACCTCTCACCACCTACCACCAAAACAAAGAACCAAATCAAACTTATGTAAATTGAAAATTTGACTATATTCATCCCGCTTATTCTTTAAACACTTACTTGATGTTCAAGTCCACTATACTCTCCCTCTGTATTTTCACGAATAGTGATAAGATCGACATTGTCATATCGAGTTTTGTAGCCAGGGAGGCTGTAACAAGGCCTGACATTTGCATACAAATTAAGTTCTTTCCTTAGAGTAAGGTTCAATGAACGATGACCCTTCCCAATTGGTGTGGCCATTGGACCTTTCAAGCCTACCCCATTTTTACGCACTGACTCTAAACTTTCCCATGTTAGGAAACTCTGTGTTCTAGGATCGATTTCAGTCCCAACGTAATGTTCTTCCCATTCAATTGGCACGTCAGCTTCTCTGAACACCTGCACCAGTGCAAATTGCGAACTGCATCAACACTTCAAACCAAAACAGAGTAAAATACAATCAACGGCCCTTGCACACTGAATAGTTATTCTCCTAGGACACTGTACTAAGCACACACATTGCCTTTTCGCACTTGAACTATCTATTGTTGGGAAATGTAATCACATTTTTACGATGTGTAGCTAGCTCCTGAATTCGCATTTGCGAAAATGAATAAACACATCAACAAACAAAAACAATTCGGCTGGGAACTTTCACAACAGATCATATCATCCAAATACAAAACCGTTTTGAATAAACGACAAATATACATAATCGATCAGCCAAAATAATAATGTTATGTTAATTCCATTCCAATATTCCATGAAAGATATACTTTCCAATAGATTTCTAAACCCTAAATTTAAAGTTGATTTGACTTGTGAGCGTGTGTATTGTGTAACACAAAATTATACATACAATCTTGACGGAAAAGAAACGGAGTTTAAACGGAAATTTGATAAGAAGGAGGCGATGGACATCTGATAAGGACCTGTTTGACGGACTCGGCGATCTCGGGACCGATACCGTCGCCGGGGAAGAGGGTGGCTCGGATCGGAGTGGAAGCGGAGGAGAAAACCCTAGCTGCCTGAGATAACGGGGATGATGACGACAACAAGCTATGGCCAGGGTTCACGGCGCCGGAGAGGAAGTGGCTGGAGGCGCGCCTCAATAGGTGGGAAGCCATTGTCGCTGATTGTGTGTAATTTGGCGATCGGAAAAGAATAAGTCCCGACTTTTGGTCGTCTTCTTATAACCAAATGACCAGTCAGAGTGGAGGAATATGTCTTATTATTATTATATAGATATACAAGTAGATATTTTTTAATGTGTCGGAACGCTTCTTGGCATTTTAAGTGCCATTGTACAATTAGTTAAAAAAATAAATAAAAATTACAATCAATTGTAATATGGCGTTTGATGTACTCCACACACTGAAAAAATTCTCATATATAACAATATATTTAGAGTAAAAATGGAAAAATAAATTGATTGCAATCTCGTTAAATATTTACATTCGAATTTTAAGTGAATAAGAATATCACTAGACTATAACACTAAATGATGCTTTTGTTATTATTTTTTGTTTTATCCTTTCATTCAATCAGAATATAAAAAAAAATTACACGTTGATGTGGTAGAAACTAACACACAAATTAAACCCTATAAATTATGCAATTGTAGTATGAGTAAGTAGGAATCGTTCTATTCCGGGGATTATAAGGGATGTTAATCAACACAAATTAAACTTATAATTGAAAACTAAGTTAAATTAACATCAAAACAATGAATGGGGGATTTTGGACGAATTTAATTCAAACAAAAGTAAATGGCAGCAAGTAAATTAAGTTGTGAATGAAATATGGATGAAAGAATAGCTGAGGGATTCTTCGATTTCCAGTTATTCTTCCTATAAACCATGAATGACAATGCCCCAAATTAACTGTGAATAGCACTAATTAACTCTCAGATTTTCCTAAGTTCATTGAATTGGACCCAGCGACGCAATCAAATTATTTTTCTCAAGTTCCCTAACTATGAAAAGCATGATAGAGATACATCTCAAAGATCATTAAGTTTTGTGAAAATCATAAGCATTGACAAAACATTCGTAACTATGAAAAGTATGATACTCCTGCCATAGATTTACTTAACTCAATCATGACTAGTGACTTTTACTACTTACAAATATAAGTTCATAACGATTAGGTGAAATTCCCTTATATTTTAACATCAAATCTCTGCATGCAAACTAAGTATGCATCCTTAATAAACATACAAGAATAAGTTTTCTATAAAGCAAATAAGTAAATCGCATTCATGTTTTATGAAACAATAACTGGATGTAATCAATTTATATAAAACATATAATCATGGCTTCTATTTCACCTCTAGCTAAAAAGAAACTTAGTTACACATGTTCATCATAACTGAGAACAATCTAAAATAAACATTGAAACTTAAAACAAAGATAGAAAGAACTCTGAAAACTCCAGCAACTTCAATGGATGAATGGCAAGCGCGGCACACCCTAAATCGCTCAAGAATTTCATATATATAGGGGGAAACGACTGAATCCAATGAGGAAAAGGATTAGGCATTTTGAATTATTTTAGAACTCTAAGAATCAGGTAGAAAGTGTTGGAATGTGATTAGGATTCCTCCTTGCAGCTGGAGATAAGATAATGTTGGATAGATAGGATAAGATAAGATAAGATAGAATAAGATAATGTTTCTCTCCAACTAGGATTGATTCCTCTTTCTTGTGTAATTCCTTGCCTTCTAAGCCTCAACTTTAATTTCTACAGATTTTAGCACATGTTTAACACCATTTAAACACCAAAAATGTCCAGCTCATATGCTATCCACGCATACTATCCAATCCAAGTCCAAAACTACTCCAAATTGCTCCATTTTGCCATTTATTGTCATCTTTATTAACTGGACCTACAATAATACGAAAATAACTTAAATTACTACAATAAATATAAATTAACTAAGTAAATGCAAAGAAATAAGATAACAAAGTCGCATAAATATGCTCTCATCACACGTGTTCTAAACCTATTTTACTGACAAGGGAGAATCTACAACACAAAAGAGAGTTGGTGAATTCTGTTATGTGATTTTCACCACTTTGTGCCTTTATTTATGGTGATAGGGGAGAGAGAACCTAGCTCTCTAAGTAATACAAGTTGTACAAGGAGAGATATACAAGATCTCATTTGAATCCTATACATAATCTAATAAGATTTATACAATCTCACTCCTAAATAAATATAAATACTCAAGTAGATGGCGCATAAGGTCTTAATGATGATTAGAAGTAGTTGATGAAATCGTCGTCACAATATAGGAAACTAATTTGAAAAGTACGTCTCACAAACTGACAGTGGTAAAACTCAAAGCGAGACAAAACACATTTGGTTGCATGAATTTACTGTAATAATTGTTTATGATCGTGATGCCCTATTTACTTCTAAATTTAAGAGTTTTTTTTTTTTCCCAACAAGTTAAGGGTATTCTACTACTCTGAGTGTTTTTCATCTTCAAATAAACAGACAACCAGAGATAACTATCCAAACATTTGAGGATATGTTGAGAGACAATGTAATGCAATTTCAATTGTAATTGGGACAATTATCAGCATTTGATGGAATTTGCTTACAACAGTTTCCGTGCAACCCTTGATATGGTACCTTTTGATGCTCTGTATAGGAAATCTTTGAAATTCATATGACTGCTAGCTTTTGGGAAAGAACGGTTATGGTGAAGGCTTTCAATTTTTGACAATAACATCCAAAAGTTTGAAATCCCATAGTTCTTGGTAAACGTTCCTTATGTATTCAAGGACGAGAAGAGAGAAAGAGAGAAGAAGAGAAGGGAAGAAAAGGTTTGGCTGGTGACGAGGAGAACGCCGACAGGTGAAACGATGAGTTTGGTTGTTGCTGGCTAATGAGTTTCGGCACTATGTGGTTTTGTTTTAAATGTTGAAAATAGGAATATTTTTGGGATAGTAATGCGTGGAAAGAGAAACTAGACTTTTTTTTACATTTTATGGGGTGGTAATATAAGGTGGGTGATAAAATAAGAGAAAAACTGGGGAGGGAGGGAACATTGATGATCTGAACCGTCTATTTTTCAAATTGCATCTTATAGATCATCATTGCAAAATATTAGCCAAATTTAAAATAGGAGAAATTAGGTTCTTATCATTCTTTTTGCTACTCCATTTATTAAAACCTTATTCTTTTTCAAATTTTGATCAAGGTTCTTAGGTATTAATAAGCGTCATTAATTATTTCAATAACAAAATATTTTTTATTTCTAAATATATAATTTAGTGTTAGAAATTTTATATTTGATATATTTATATTTATGGCTAAATATTTATCATATATTTTCATTTTTAGTTTGTACCCATTTTTAGTTTGCAACCCTTTTTCAATTTGTAGCAATTTTCTTTTCAATTTTAATTTGTACTCATATATTAATTTCTTTTTATGCCCATATTTTTTAAAGTTTTATTTGTATTTGTACCCATATTTTTTAATTTATTTGTACCCATTTTAATTTTGCTAAATATATGTACCCATGCTAATTATATGTATTTATTTTATGTTTTAAAATATATCAGTAGGTATTTTTTTTAAATATGTTAATAATTATGTGGATACATTATTTCTTGCTATAATTTTGTGAAGAACAATAATACTCTAATGTTTATTTTTAAGTACCTAATACATTTTAAAAATATTATTTGAATTTGTTTAAATTTCATAATTTGTGGACATTAAATGCATAAATGCATGAGTTAAATCTCTTAAATGATGGTAAGGACCTAGATCAAAATATTTAAACAAACAAGGTTTCAATCTAACAATTAGGTTGATTAGAGACCGGAACCAAAATGACCCTTTAAAATATTTAAGACATTTAATTGGGTTCAAAGAAATTAACGAACACTTTGTTCTATAATTTTATCGTGATAATTAAATAGACAAATGATTTCAGATTTAATTGAATTTTTGTATAATAATCTATGAATCGAGATGTACAAAATAAACAATTTAAATTGTTAAAGTTCAATGTCCAGGAGATCCACGACTAATTCCCATTTTTTTTATTCAAATTAATAGAAATCCTTGTGCGGCCTGTGTATTTTGATCTAAGAAAAGAAAGGGATCATACCGTATACTGCGCTAGTACTATATATAAGAAAAGAACAGAAATGAAGCTCTTTCTCTCCGTCTCAGTCTCACATCCGATCCGACGACGAACCGAACAACCAGGTACTCGATTTGCTTAAATATATTTGTTGTAATTAATTAATTTAATTTAGTTAGTTAGATTGGAGGCTGCTGGTGATATCAGTGCTCACAAGGGAGTTACGGTAGGTGCTGTGTCCGCCCTTGTTTCCCAATATAACAAACTATCAGTGTGTAACACCTCGGAGCATCTTGTAAGTACTAGACACTCTACGGGCAAGGAAGTGGACGAGGAAGCACATCAACCGAGATATAAGGCTAAGAAGAACATATATCTGGCTGCCAAAAAGCCGGCCTATCGTTCACCAAACAAGAAAAAGGCGGCCTATCAATTTCCAGTTATGCCACCATGGCCATGGCCAGTTGCTGACGACATGCCTGTTGATGAAACCCACTTTCCCGAATGTCTCTGCCTTTTGACTAATGGTGATTGTTGGAAGAATAATGCAAGCTTTTGTCTAGTTTTGATGGATAACAACTCAGCTTTCGGCAGCTTTCGGCTAGTCTTAGTGCTAGTGTTAGCTGTTTGTTTTAGTCATAGTGCATCTCTTATTTAATGTTTACTTTAGGCATAGTTAAGTGATAATATTCCCTCATCATTGTAAAGCTAGTTAGTGGCTTAAGTTAGAGAGAGTGGAGGTCATCATTATGCTTGCTTAGCTGTCATTGTCCTCTACCTTTTGTCCTACATTTTCTTTCCCGTTTCTTCTTCTATATATGTTTGATCTTGTAACTGTTATATATATGAAATATACATCAAAAATTCAATATGGTATCAGAGCCAAGTTCTCTAAATTCCCGACTCTAGTAATCGTTTCCGCTAAGTTTTTTTGCTCTAAGTCAAGATGGCTGAAGAACTCTCTAAAACTGAAAGCTCGATGGATGCTCCAGCATTTTCTGACGTTGAGGTCAATCCTAATCAACGTCTCAGTTCTGTTTTGTTGAATGAATTCAACTACCTTCCCTGGAGTCGTGCAGTATCTCTTGCACTTGGAGGAAGATCAAAGCTTGGCTATGTAAATGGTGCTATTGAAGCTCCAGTAGTCACTTCTTCTACATACGAGTCGTGGCTATGCAAAGATCAGTTGGTCATGTCTTGGTTGCTCAATTTAATGGAGCGAAGGATTGCTGAAATTTTTAGTTATTCCGAGTCATCCATGCATCTCTGGAAGCAAGTAAAAGAGATGTATGGAAATCAAAATAATGTTGCCCGTGTCTTCCAGCTTAAGAAGAATCTGGCAAGTCTACAACAAGGAAGCAAAGCATTTGTTCAACACCTTGGCAGTCTTACAAACATGTGGAATGAGCTCGATGTTTATCGTCATCATACCACTGATGCCACTGTGTTGATCAAGAGAGCAGAAAAAGACAAGATTTTTCAACTCTTGGCAAGCTTAGGTCCAGAGTTCGAAGACATCAGAAGTCACATCTTAATGAATGCTGAACTTTCTTCCTTCACTGGTGTGTGTGCCATAATCCAAAGGGAAGAAGTAAGGAGGAAAGTCATGAATCAAGAGACTAAAGACAACGTTTCTGAGACTAGGGCTTATGTCTATAGCAACAAACCTCCTGAAGGCAAAGTTTACAAGGGAAAAAGACCAGATTTAAAGTGCAGCTACTGTGATTCTCTTGGCCACATAAAAGACAGATGTTGGATTCTTCATCCGGAATTGAAGCCTAAGTTCTTGAAGGAGACAAAAGGTCCAGAGATAAAGGGTACACAAAAATATCTGAACAACAATAGCTACAAGGCCAACCATGCAGCTACCTTGTCGACATAAGGAATGGTGAATTTCACTACCAATCCTGCTGCATTAATCAATGATTTTGCAGCATATCTCCACAGCAAATAGGTGCTTAACAATAGAGATGAAGCTCCCGTAGCTGAAGAGAAGAATCACACAGCTTTACTTGGAAAATGTGCTGGTTTTCTGGCTAAACATGACCATGTTTCACAGAAAGATATCCCAGGTATTTTCAGTGCCTTCTCTACTGCCCTAAATGCTAGTAATGAACATGATTATTGGATCATTGACTCAGGAGCCACAAATCACATGACAAATAAAATTAATAACTTACATGATTTTACAAAAATGACAAATTTTTCTCAAGTGTCAGTAGCTAATGGGAAGGGTGCCACAGTTGTAGGAAAATGAAAAATCAACTTATTGTCAAAACACATAGAGTCAGCAGCCCTTTACATACCTTCTTTTCCTTTTCAACTTTTATCAGTAAGAGCTATCACCAATTCACTAAATTGTCTAGTCATTTTCTCCCCTCACAGTGTCATTTTTCAGGATATCATCACCAAGAGAACGATTGGTGAAGGTTTCTTGTTGAATGGGCTTTACTACTTGGCTAAAGACACTAAGAATCCCAAGTTTTTTCAAGTCAGTTCAAGTGTTTTTCAAGACCAACAACTTTGGCATCAACGTTTGGCACATCCTTCTGATAAAGTAATGTCTTTTTTGTTTCCAAAAATATGTAAGGACAAGTTAAAGTGTGATGTTTGTCACTTGTCTAAGTTTTCTAGGTTGCCTTTTGATTCTTCCACTTCTAGAGCTAGCCATCATTTCGAAATCATTCATTCAAACATTTGGGGTCCAATACTAGAGTCATTTGATGGATATAAATACTTTGTAACCTTTGTTGATGATTTTACAAGGATGACTTGGTTGTATCTTTTGAAATTTAAGAGTGAACTTTCAAATGTTTTTCAAGATTTTCACAAACTGGTTGGTACTCAATTTGCATCAAAAATTCATATATTAAGATCCGACAATGGCACTGAATACATGTCCCATAACATGTCTCAATATCTTAGTATTCATGGCATACTGCACCAAACAACATGTGTTGGCACACCCCAACAAAATGGGATTGCTGAGATAAAGAATAGATACCTTCTTGAGAAGACAAGATCAATCATGTTTCATATGAATGTGCTAAAGAAATTTTGGTCACAAGGAGTACTTATAGCTGCCTACCTAATCAATAGATTGCCTAGTAAAGTACTCAGTTTCAAGTCTCCATATGAAGTGTTGAAGGACAGACAGAATGATCTCTCACACTTGAGAGTTTTTGGGTCCACTTGCTTTGTTCACAACCAATCTCTCCACCGTGATAAACTGGATCCTCGAGCAACCAAATGTGTTTTCTTTGGTTACTGATCTACCCAAAAGGGCTACAAGTGTTACAATCCAATCACAAAGAAAATAATGGTTTCAAGGGATGTGAGATTTGATGAAAACATGCCCTACTTCTCCAAGAAACTAAGTGATGCAGATCATGGGGAGTTTTTGAGTGACATGTTTCCATTACCTAGTGTTCATCTCTATCAAGAAAGTCCCATTTCACGTAACCCACCAACTCTATTGCATGAGCTACCTTCATCTCAAACCACAGATATTGAACCTCAAGTTCCAATTCGTCGAAACCCTTCTAGGGTTCGACAGCCTCCACTTCGACTACATGATTATGTCACCTACACTTCTAGGTATCCTCTTACAAACTTTGTTTCCTATAAGCAGTTTTCCCCCTCTCATACTTCTTTTCTTAGTACCTTGGACAATACTCATGAACCACAAACATTTCAAGAAGCAAATGAACTTGAAATTTGGCAAAAAGCGATGAGGGATGAACTGCAAGCTCTTCATGACAACCGAACCTGGAGTGTAGTTAAACTTCCCGAATGGAAGAAATCAGTTGGCAGCCGTTGGGTGTACAAGACTAAGTTCAACTCAGATGGGACGATTGAAAGGCACAAAGCTCGTTTGGTGGCTTGTGGATTTACTCAGACTTATGGCTTGGATTACAAGGAAACATTTGCTCCCGTAGCCAAAATGAACACTGTAAGGGTTCTATTATCAGTTGCCGTAAATAAGTCTTGGCCTCTTTATCAAATGGATGTGAAGAATGCTTTTTTGCATGGGGAATTAGAGGAGGAAGTGTACATGAAACTACCACCCGGACATCCTCAATCAGATGACCCTGACATGGTTTGTAAACTGCACAAATCCATTTATGGATTGAAACAGTCTCCACGTGCATGGTATGCAAAACTGAGCTCCATTCTTGAAGAGTTTGGCTTTCAAAGAAGTAGTGTTGATTCCTCACTATTTGTTCGTGATGGCTTAGTTGGAAAAGTAATCGTTTTAATCTACGTTGATGATCTTATAGTGCCAGGTGACAATGCTGAAGAAATTCACTCTCTCAAGCTCGCTCTTTAAAACAAATTTGCAATCAAAGATTTGGGACGTCTCAAATATTTCCTAGGTATTGAGCTTGCAAATTCACAGGAAGACCTCTTTCTCAATCAAAGGAAATACATACTTGATCTTTTGAAGGACTCTGGCTTAATAGATAGTAAACCTGCACGTACTCCTTTGGATAGCAAGCTACAACTTAGTACTCACAGTGAAGCTCTCTCTGATATTACTAAGTATCAAAGACTTGTAGGAAAGCTTATTTATCTCACAATCACGCATCCTGATATCTCTTATGCCGTGAGTATTGTGAGTCAATTTATGCATGCTCCTACATTAGCTCATATGCAAATTGTGAAGAGAATTCTTCGTTATCTAAAAGGGTCTATTGGTCGAGGACTCCTTATGACAAAAAATGATAGCACTGCCATCATGGGATATACAGATGCTGATTGGGCTGGGAATTCTCTTGATCGCAAGTCAACAACAGGTTTTTGCACCTTTGTAGGTGGCAATTTAGTAACATGGCGCAACAAGAAGCAAACTGTCGTAGCTCGATCCAGTGCAGAGGCCGAGTATCGAGCTATGGCCTCCACTGCGTGTGAACTTATTTGGCTGAAAAGCCTTCTGTTAGATCTAGGCTTTCCCAGCAATGAACCTATGTCTATGTTCTGTGACAATCAAGCTGCCATGCACATTGCTTCCAATCCAGTCTTCCACGAGAGAACGAAGCATATTGAAGTGGATTGTCATTATGTTCGAGCACAGGTTCAATCCAAAATCATAACCACCTACTATACTCGCAGTCATGATCAGTTGGCTGACATTTTTACCAAATCTCTTCCTACGGTTCCGTTTCTGTGCATTCTGTCCAAGCTTGGCTCAAGGGATCCCCTAGATCCAGCTTGATGGGGAGTGTTGGAAGAATAATGCAAGTTTTTGTCTAGTTTTGATGGATAACAGCTCAGCTTTCGGCAGCTTTCGGCTAGTCTTAGTGCTAGTGTTAGCTGTTTGTTTTAGTCATGGTGCATCTCTTATTTAATGTTTACTTTAGGCATAGTTAAGTGATAATATTCCCTCATCATTGTAAAGCTAGTTAGTGGCTTAAGTTAGAGAGAGTGGAGGTCATCATTATGCTTGCTTAGCTGCCATTGTCCTCTACCTTTTGTCCTCAATTTTCTTTCCCGTTTCTTCTTCTATATATGTTTGATCTTGTAACTGTTATATATATGAAATATACATCAAACATTCAATAGTGATGGTCGCAAGGTTGCATTATTTGATGAGCCTTTTGACTTGGAAGATTTTTATGCTGATCTAAAGAAGGCCGATGCCAGGACGAAGGAGTACCTGATCTGGAGGGAGGAGGAGAGGGAGAAGGAGAATGAGGAGGCTAAGTGCAGAAAGACGTGAGGAACGAGGCTAGGAGAAAGGTGGCCTATCATTCGGGGTCTCGCGAAGTGACCCTACCCTTGAAGACGTAGGAGGAGATTGTGTAACTTTTATAGATCGACACAAGGACTTGTCAAGGAGTTAAGTCACTTCTAGCTAAGATATGTAATCATCAGGTGTTTTTACTTGTGGGTATTGTATTTTCGGAACGATTTGTAATGTTGACTTAAGTGTACTCGTGTTTGGCTTTTGGCAAGCAGGCTTTTTGTTTTGCGTTTTGAGTTTTGAGTTTTGCGTGCATAGCCAATTTCAGTAGAAATGAATCGTGATTTCTTGGATTTAATCGATTGCACTACTAATGCAGTAGCCAGTTATCTGTCAATTAAAATTGTTTGACATGCGCACGATACTCTTTAAAGAGTAATACAGTTACTCGTCCATAAGCTTTTAATATGCAAGTTACGTGATTTAAATTGTCGAAAAATTAAACATAATAGCTTCCAATCTAATAGCACAATTGTAGTCTGAAAGTTTTTTAATCACTTTCTCTTCAAAACCTCTTGGAAAGCTACATTAAAGGTAATAAGTATTTCATTAATAAAATAAAACGAGAAACATCATCCATAAGGAATACATTTTCTTGATTACAAACCCAACAAAAAACACAATACAGTTGCTATCTACATATATAACCACACATCTAACCAAACCGAAAGATAACGCTCACAAGGAGATACCGTTCGGATGACCATATGAGTACTTGAAGGCTTCCTCTATCCTCATTAACAGCTACACAACACTTTCTTGGTATAGTTCGACTGGTGGACTAGAATACTGTCAGAACAATGTTCGATCTCGAGGCTGAGACAATATCGAGTTTTCCCAAAGTTTTTTAATCTCAAATTTTGACCTGAGGTGCGCATCAATTTTTTTCTGGTTCTTCAAGAGTCCCGTTGAGATTTATGTTATCGACATAAACTTCAACTATCGTAAATTCGAAATGTGACTTGTAGATAAACACGCAGAGTCATATTTTGTTATATGCTAAAACCCTCGCTCTATGCAAAACACTTCTCACACACCCGAGAAGAATACTAACTATCCTAACCCTCTCGTCAACACATCTTCAGTTTGGATAAGTAAATATCATTGTATTGACAATCGGCAATATCTTTAGTTTGGATAAGTAAACAATACTGAAGTCGTAGAATCTAGCAACATAAAACACCTTCAATTTTGACAAGTAAACAACAATGCTTCTGGTTGGTTGATTATATACCGAAGTCTCTGGAGGCGAAGATCTCTAGACTTTTTTGGCCAAAGATGTCACTTCAATAACTTCCAAGTGAAATGAGGTGTTCTATAATTAGTTACTCTTAGATGCATTTCATAATTCGATGTTCAGACAACCGACCAACATTCACCACTATAAAGACACATACCATTTTACCGTAAAAAAGAATAGAGAAAAACTAATTTAGGAACCAAATGGTTAACTGATGGGCACATTACTCAAATACAATTGGAAATCCGAAGTGGCCTTTGGAAAAGTTTCCTTAAAAAGTAAAAACAAGAAACTAATAATGTTGAGTTTTGCGTGTGGAATACGAAAAATGTAAAAAT
Source organism: Malus fusca (assembly GCA_035220775.1). Taxonomy (NCBI): domain Eukaryota; kingdom Viridiplantae; phylum Streptophyta; class Magnoliopsida; order Rosales; family Rosaceae; genus Malus; species Malus fusca. The sequence continues at coordinate 18,717,554 of CM069070.1, forward strand.
CCATACCATTAATGGTTTCCCACTTCCCAGTCCAGTCCCAGTCCCATCCACTGTACCGTCTCTCCGTCATAAACGACGCCGTGGGTTGAGGGTCACACCTTTAACCTGACCCGCCGCCTCTTATCACCACCGCCAGCGCAACCCAAGAAAATGAGCAAGAGGATGTCCGGTCCCAAGCGGAGGCGTATGTATTGGGGTTTGGGTCGACTCCGGTCGATTCTCATGGCGACGGCTAATTTGCAAGTGTTTGTAGAGGTATTTATTTATTGCTCCTCCTCGATTCTCATGATAAATTGCTATTTGCTAAATTTTAGTTTGAAGTATGAAACTTTTTCATGTTTTCCTTCCTGTAATCTCTCTCTCTCTCAGCAACAATTAGTTTAATATTATCAATAAAACTTGTTTTGGTGCTAGGGAATTGATGAGAGAGAGGGAGAGGGAGGGAGGGAGGGAGAGAGAGAGAGAGAGGGGTTGAAAGCGTGAAGCTTTTTAAATTTTTTTCTCACCTATTTGTAATGCAGAATGGAGGACGGACATTGCTGAGCTATGTGGGCCTGACTTTCGAGGTTTGCATTACATCGGTGGATGGTAAACTAAAATCTGCTGGTCGACATTGTTCTCGCCTGCAAGTTACATGGCTTTGGAACTACATATGGACAACCTAAAGCTAGCGCTCTCGTATACTTGTCCCCAGAGACCTTGCGGTTGCGGTTTCAGGTGATTTTTTTATACTCAAACATCCGATGATTGATGGCAAAGGTGGTTCTGGTGTTATATCTGATGATCCACTATCAACAACTTCAGTGGCTGCTCTAGAATTGGTGGTTACTTGTGAATTAGATTTCTTGAGGATTTACTTGCATTTGTATCTTCTAAATCATTTGTCTATACCTACTTTTTGTCGTGTGTTGCTTGCAGCATGAGATAACTTTTGCTTCTAAGATTAACTTATTTTTGTTCCAACTTCGAATGTGGTGCCGGTTGCGAAGGAAATCTTCCTCCAGATCCCCTGCCACTGTTCAACTAGAACTTGGTCTGGTTGATACATTTCTCAGTTTTTGTAGGCTTGGATGGCAAAGGTGGCTGGCTGAAATTGAATTCAGTTTCTTTGTCCTTTACTCCTCACCCAACAGAGTTGAACAGATACTGCTTTATTTTGGGTTCGAACATGTAACAGCTGCTGCTGCCTCTCACAGTGTTGGTAAACTTACGGGAAAAAGCAGATGGGGCACCTTTTGCGAGTCATAATGTACAAAAACGTCAACCACTACCTATTTTCCTTGAGCTCGTCTGAGGCCCGTTTATCTCTAGGGTTACAATTCATTGATTTCCCTGGCGGGAAAAGCTCTCTGTGGTGAGGGTCCTATTAGCAGTGCACCTTCATAATATTACCCTTTGTTGCATTGCATATATGTTCATACTTTCTCTGTCCATTTATGTTTTGTCATAAAGAAATCTGACTTCCACAGTGAAAGTGGAAATTATTTTTATGAAATGTTTTTAAACTTGCAGAAGAAAAAGTCTTCTTCATTTCTTTGTATTTTGTGAATTAAATTTCATCAATAAATACTATAATTGTCTTACCTCCCCGCACAGGATATCTGCAAACAGTTCAACTTGAGCTGAGAAAGTCCTTAGCTTGGAGGCATTGCCAGATCCTCTATTACATGTTTGAGAACGGTTGATCATTTTTTAAGCAAACCATGAGGCAGTAAAAGTAATTTCAGCTTTGAATCTCTCTTGGGTACCACCAATGACATCGAGTGAAGAACAGGCCGGCCTGGTGATTTCTTCCTAGTGCTACCTTGCTCTGTTTATCTGCTTTTCCACGTAATTGTGTCCAAGAAGATGCTGCTTTAGTTGCTGAAGAGCTATCTGCTATGAATTTGAATCCTTACAGCTGTTCACTCACCCCATTCCGAGCTCTAGGAAAGTTCGTCTTAAAGATTGACCAGCAGGTAATAGTTATATTGGATCCTCCAATGCCGTACACATAATATCTTCCATTTGGTTTAGGATCTGAAATTCTAATGCTATGAATTGTTTGGCCTCATTCAGTCAATTTTTCCAAATTTTGAGATACTGTATCATTTTCTTTTAACATAAAAGTAAGTAAATAGATAAATAAAAAGATTTTAAGTGATTTCAATGAGAGACGTGAACGAAACTGGAAGGTTTTCATAAAGATCTGCGTACATTTATGTACCAATAATGCATCGATACCTGGTGTAGCACGTGTGAAAGTGTGTCAATTCTCGAAAATAAACTATTGCACCTTCTGACATGCTCTATAGAGAACCTTTTCTTACTGACTACCGGATTTGTATGTTAATATTCCTGATCTTGTCTATTTTGGCACTATACACAAATAGGATGTATTGCTATTGGGAGTTTATGCAAGAAGGGAGGCTTTTCATGGGAATACTGATCATGCAAGAAGAGTATTTATTTAGCACGGCATTTTCATCTGTCGAGTGTTGATGGCTTCCTTTGATAAGGTCTCTAGATGTTTATTGAAAATATGTTTTATTGTATATCAATTTAGCTACTGATATTTGTTTCATAATTTTTTTTTCTCTGTCCAAACTCCAATATGAGTTTTTTTTTTCGTGAGGTGGTTAGATTTTGGATGTATTGTGTTTATTGGGAATGACTAGAACTTAGATTTTCGCCAATTTGGCATCAGAATTGTTGAGGGGTTAGCTCTTTCTTTCGTCAAATTGATAATTCCTTTCAATAATCTTCAACCTTCTGTGTGAAGGTTTGTCATGGACTTTGTTGGCATTTAGACATTGTATTTACTTTAATCTTCCACTATTGATTTGAGCAGGAATTACGGTCGGATGCTTCGCTTCTATAAATCTGGGATGCTGAGACGGAACTTGCCAACGAGCATGGCGATGGGTGTGAATCATCATTTCATGCTATGCATATTTTATTTTGCTTAGGAAGTGGTGCAATATGAAGTCTGTAGAATGTCAACCATTGGAATTGCTGGGAGGACGGCAAGGTTTCATGGAAAGAGTAAGAACAGTACAAATGGCAGGGGTGCAAGGTGGTATACATGGATGATCAGTCGGTTGTTCTCTTATGTTTCTGATGCTTTGTTTGAAGAGTTAACCTCTGGATCAGGCTTTTGCAATGGTGCTTCCAGGTAGTTCTCCTGTGCATCTCCTCATGTCCCGTCGTGCTAGTAAAATTATATTTGATTCAAGTAGCTTTACTTGATCCTGTCAGTCATATTCCATAGTTCTGCTGCTGTGTAGAAAGGGTGTCTTTTGAGTAGCATACTTTTTAAGTAGAGTAAATAGCGTAGGTGTTAGCGGTAGGGTATTGAATGCTTTAAATTTACTAAAGAATTATGAAAAAGGGTTGGTGAAGGTATGGAATCTCAATCTCATAATACGCATGTATTAGTAATAATGCCGAGCATCACTTTGATTGTATTAATACGTGATGTTTCCTTACATGGCTGGCAATGGCGATGCCGAATATGCAGGTTGGCGGGCGGGCGGACGTCGAGAATAGAATTTTGTTACAGTGGCTGTACTCGACGGACGGAGGCTGCGGCTGGTGGTGGTTGAAGCTATCTGTCTGTGCGTGGGTGGGTGCGTGTGTTTTCAATGATGTATAACACAAACACAGAGATTGAATTAGTTGCTTAGGAATCTAGCTATCTGTGACTATACACAAACACAGTACGTGTTGAGCCAAAATCATGCATCCATCTTGCATTAACAACAGACGGCAGAGGCTTGAACGGAACAAAATGTTGCAAATAACCAAAATCAAAGTATATCCAAACTGCCCCTACAGCGGTGGTTTTTAACCAAGAAAACATGCCTCCGATCCCATTTCATTATGGAAGGAAAAAAAATGAAATAAAAATACAGCATTTATAAATTTTTGTGGGTTGATTATCATAGTCTCGGACTTGGCAATGTATGTTTTACAAGTATAATTGAACATAAAATAATAATAATAATGATAAAAAAAGAGGTGTTTGAATTAAGTTAATGGAGACGAAGGAACCTTTACAAGTTAGAAGGAACGATCCAACGAACGAACGAACATCATCAAAAATAAAAGAAAGAGAAAGAGGAGAGAAGAAGGAAAGGAGAGAGAGAAAAAGACGACCAACGGTAAAATCCAGACAGAAACAAAACAAGTCCACCAAAGCCCCCTAACCCTAACAACAAGGTTTCTATCAGAGGAGAGGAAGGGCGCCGCCCTTAGCAATGTTCTTTCTCTCTCTTGACGTTTAGCTGCTACTGAGAAGAGGGAGAGGGAGAGGGGGAGAGGGGGAGAGAGAGAGAGAGACAGAGAGACAGAGAGAGAGAGAGAGAGAGAGAGAGAGAGAGAGGACACCATTGAAGGCGGCAGAGAAGAGGAGGCTGTGCAGCACTTGTTTGGGGTATTTCTCTTTCGACCAAACCCTAGTTGAGTAGTTAGCTAGGGCTTTCCCTTTCCCCCGATTAACGATTCTCTGTCTTTGTCTTTGTTTGTTGTTAGTTCTCACTTTTATCCTTCTTGCAGGGCAGTCTAGTGCGGAGAAACCAACAGAAAACAAAATGGGGCTGCTAGTCTAACAGTTTGCTTGCCGACAAGAGCCAGAGCAAATCATGGGGTATCGCGACACTCCCCTCCCCTCCCCTCCCCTCCCCTCCCCTCCCCTCCCCTCCTATTTATTTAATTTATTTACTAACTAACTAACTATAATTAATTTGATTTGTTTCATTTATTTTTCAATACTAAGGTAATTAATATTGGGTGCATATCAGATGTCCTCCATTGTTATATATTGACTAGATTATTGAAACGAATTTGAGTGGATTGGATTGATCTCTAAAGTTATCAACCCACACATAGGGATCCCTATTGAAATTCAAGTTATGTTACAAGCAAAAAGAAGATATAAAACTCTTGTTTCCACCCAACCAACTTACTTGGGTCCGACTAGCATAAAGAAAACCTATCAATTCCAATTCCAGTCCCAATCCCACTCAAATTGGTGGTAGGGTAGGAGAAGGGGAGATAACATGATAAATACTAGGGATCATTCTTCAACCATCTTCAATATCTACCTTCAACTTGTAGGCTTCCCCGTTCTAATCCATATCCCTAGAGACGACCAAAGAAGGCCTTGAAGTAACCTTTTAGCTACCGGTTTTGATTTATGTTCATATCAAATCAAATGAAATGAAATAAATTAAACCCTAACTTTATTGTTTTAGAGTCCCTTACGTTGCCTCTTCCTCCCTCCATTGCCATCTTTCTTGTCAATTCTTCCTTTTTTTTTTATTCCTCAGATTGTTGTCCATGTCCATTCGTTCTTAGTGATGAATTATCAACACAAGCCAGCTTTGTTGATAACTTGGGGATAGTAGGTTGTACTCTCATGTTATTAACTATTGTTTGCTTAATTTTAATGAAGATGGGTATTGATGCATTATCTTATTTATCATATTTAAAGGAGAATATATAGGTTCAAAGTGAATTGGTTAGATATGATCCAAAATGATGTTCGCAGTCAAGGAGTAGAACATACATGTATTGCTCATGCAGTCGCACATACAGTGGAGGCTGCCCTGGCTTACAACTACAGGGTTAGACCAAGGGTCTCCGTGAGAGACTTGGCACTCAATGTAGGTGCGCCCTACATATTTGAAGTAGAACCCTACACTGGCAAGGACAACGGTTCATCCTCTTCATGTGAAGAAATTGAGATGACAACTATTGTATTAGCTTATCGGTCTGCTAGTGAGTCTAGGCCAGTAGATTGCTTTTAGTTCATAAGTGAACATTGGATAATGTTGGAAAAATGTTTGGTGAGTCGAAGAAGGGACACTTTTCGAATAAGATTAGGGGCCTGAAAATAAAAAACTATTCATGCATACCCACACAAACACTTGACCAAAGAGGAGGAGTCAAAGTTGTGATCCATGGTTTTAAATGGTTCACCAAGCAAATTCCAATTGCACCCGGTTTTCCTATGTCTATTCAAATGCGGGTGCCCGGTATCAATGTTAATAGAGGGCTATTGAGATTCAAATGATGAAGGCGCTTCTGACGCATCCTGCCATTGTTCTCATCATCTCAATAGATCTGCACTTCCGCAATTACAAGCACGGAGTCTACGTGCCGTCGCTGGATGAGTCTTGCGAGGCCCATACCCATGCTGTGACACTTCTTGGGTGGGGAACATATGAAGAAAAGATCACTGGCTTTAGGTTGAAGAAAAGGAAGAGGGATGAAGCTCTGAATGTGGGTGAATTTTGGATCATCAGCAATCCATGGGGCAATGATTGGGGTATGAACGGATTGTGGTATATTATAAAAGGAATGACGCTCTCTTATATCCACCACATTGCATTCCCAACATTTGACAAGGAGAGAAGTCTACGTAACCGCGGATGGCAATATTACCAACCACCAAGGTATCTCTAAAAGCAGTCAAAGTTAAAATAATTGACTTAATTGTTTTAAATTATAATTAAAGGCCCTGAAACCTCGAAGTTAATCTTTTATCATTCAATTTATTTCATTCTATGCAATGAATCTTCATTATGCCTTAAATTCTATACGTAAGATAGTTGGGCAATACATGGCATTTAGGCTTGTTTGAGTGACACTCGAGTTTGGAAATGAAAAGAAGCAGCACATTTGTTTTGGTGATGTGGGGTTCTTTCTTAATTGGGTTTGAGCTTTTTAACTTTCTCTTGATAGATTAATGCGTTTAATAATGTTAGATATGTTATATATACACAAGATGGAAGCTCGTGCTGGTAATGCATATGAGGGAGCTGGATATGAGGCTGAGAGTAAGAGAGGAAAGCTGTCAAGTGGTGATAGTGCCTCCAAGAGAATGGAAACTACTACTACTACTAGCGTTGTTTCTTCTCTTATTTATCATTATAATGGGTTGTCACTTGGTAGCAATAAACGCGGAGGAGCATTTGATACTCGTAGTTAATGCTGAAGTTGTTGGAAGGTAAGTTTTCTTGTGTATTTTTAGTATTTGATAACTGAGTGAAAACAACATTTTCTTTTCTTTTCTAATCCAGATGAGTCCTGTTTTGTTTATGCAGTGTACAAAGGAAGCTCATTGTCTTGTGGATCGTAGGATGGCGGAGATATGGAATTTTAAAGAGCAACACATGTTTTGTTTTCTTTTAGCAGGTGTTGCTCTTTAAAATTCCATATCTCCGCCATCCTACGATCCACAAGATGATGACCTTCCTTTGTACACTGCGTAAATATCAAAAACAAAACATGACTCATTTGGATTGGAAAAGAAAAGAAAATGTTGTTTTCACTTAGTTATCAAATTAAAAATACACAAGAAAACTTACCTTCCAACAACTTCCGCATTAACTACGAGTATCAGATGCTCCTCTGCTTTTATTGCTACCAAGTGACAACCCATTATAATGATAAATAAGAGAAGAAACAACGCTAGTAGTAGTAGTAGTTTCCATTCTCCTGGAGGCACTATCACCACTTGCCAGCTTTCTGCTCTTACTCTCAGCCTCATATCTAGCTCCCTCATATGCATTACCAGCACGAGCTTCCGTTCTGTGTATATATAACCTATCTAACATTATTAAACGCATTAATCTATCAAGAGAAAGTTAAGAGCTCAAACCCAATTAAGAAAGAACCCCACATCACCAAAACAAATGTGATGCTTCTTTTCATTTCCAAACTCTAGTGCCACTCAAACAAGTCTAAATGCTATGTATAGAATTTAAGGCATAATGAAGATTCATTGCATAGAATGAAATAAATTGAACAATAAAAGATTAACTTCGAGGTTTTAGGGTACTTTATTATAATTTAAAACAATTAAGTCAATTATTTTACCTTTGACTGCCTTTAGAGATAACTTGGTGGTTGGTAACATTGATCCACGGTTACGTAGACTTTTCTCTCCTTGTCAAATGTTGGGAATGCAATGTGGTGGATATAAGGGAGCGTCATTCCTTTTATAATATACCCCAATCTGTTCATACCCCAATCATTGCGCCATGGATTGCTGATGTGCCAAAATTCACCCACATTCGGAGCTTCACCCCTCTTCCTTTTCTTCAACTCAAAGCCGGTGATCTTTTCTTCATATGTTCCCCACCCAAGAAGTGTCACAGCATGGGTATGGGCCTCGCAAGGCTCATCTAGCGACGACACGTAGACTCCGTGCTTGTAATTGTGGAAGTGTTGATCTATTGAGATAATAAGAACAATGGCGGGATGCGTCAGAACCGCCTTCATCATTTGCATCTCAATAGCCCTCTATTAACATTGATACCGGACACCTGCATTCGATTAGACATAGAATACCGGGTGCAATTGGAATTTGCTCGGTGAACCATTTAAAACCATGGATCACAACCTTGACTCTTCTTTCTGGTCAAGTGTTTGTGTGGGTATGCATGATTCGAGCCTCCAATCTTATTTGATAAGTGTCCCTTCTTCGACTTGCCAAAAATTTTCCAACATTATCCCATGTTCACTTATGAACTAAAAGCAATCTACTAGCCTAGACTCACTAGTAGACCTATAAGCTAATACGATAGCTATCATCTCAATTTCTTCACATGAAGAGGATGAACCATTGTCCTTGCCAGTGTGTGGTTCTACTTCAAATATGTAGGGCGCACCTACATTGAGTGCCAAGTCTCTCACAGAGACCCTTGGTCTAACCTCGTAGTTGTAAGCTAGGGCGACCTCCACTGTCTATGCAACTGCATGAGCAATACATGTATGTTCTACTCCTTGACTGCGAACATGCTTTTGGATCATATCTAACCAATTCACTTTGAACCTATATGTTCTCCTTCAAATATGATAAATAAGATAATGTATCAATACCCATCTTCATTAAAATTAAGCAAACAATAGTAAATGACATGAGAGTACAACCTATTATCCCCCAAGTTATCAACAAAGCTAGCTTGTGTTGATAGGTTTTCCAGACCCAAGTAAGTTGGTTGGGGTGGACACAAGATTTTGATATCTTCTTTTTGCTTGTAACATAACTTGAATTTCATTAGGGATCCCTAGGTATGGGTTGATAACTTTAGAGATCAATCCAATCCACTCAAATTCATTTCAATAATCTAGTCCAATATATAACAAAGGAGGACATCCAATATTAATTACCTTAGTATTGAAAAACAAATCAAATTAATCATCCCTCAAGTAGTTAGTAAATAAATAGGAGGGGAGGGAGTGTCGCGATACCCCATGATTTGCTTTGGCTCCTGTCGGCAAGGAAACTGTTAGACTAGCTTGTTTGTTTCTCTGCACTAGACTGCCCTGCAAGAAGGATAAAAGTGAGAACTAACAACAGAGAATCATATATCAGGGGAAAGCCCTAGCTAACTACTCAACTAGGTTTTGATCGAAAGAGAAATACCCCGAACAAGTGTTGCCCAGCCTCCTCTTCTCTGCCGCCTTCAATGTGCCTTCTCTCTCTCTCTCTCTTCTTCTCAGTAGTAGCTGAAGGTTAAGCAGCAGCTAAACGCAGAAAGTCGCAAGGTAAATGGCGGGCTATAATTTGGGGTCTGGTGAAGTGACCCTACCCTTGAAGTAGGTAGGAGGAGATTGTGTAACTTCTATGGATCGACACAAGGACTTGTCAAGGAGGTAGTCACTTCTAGCTAAGATATGTAATAAGTGTTTTTACTTGTTCGTATTGTATTTTCGGAACATTTTGTAATGTTGACGTTAAGTGTATTCGATAGCCTCTATACCTCTGATTATTTACCTGTGTTGGGCTTTTGGCAAGCAGACTATTTTATAGTAGAGGTTTAGTAGCATAAATAGGTTAAGCGTTGGTAGGCTTATAGCAAGCAGGCTTTTTTTATTTTTTGTTGAGAATATGATGATGTGGTGTTTCGTGTGTGTCTATCGACTTATGTTCCCAACAGAGTGCCGGTTGGTGCTTAGTAGAACTCTGTTCATGGTTTTCTCCATCCCCTGGCCTCCCCTCCCCGTCTATGCACCGGCTTTGATCCCCGCCCCTTCAGATACATTTTAATGGTATTACAATGGCACCCGATCGTACCAACCTTGTCCTTCCATCTCCTCCGTATGTCATCATCCCACGCTTTCAGTTTCAGTTTTGCCAAGTGCTTGAACATCTTCCTCATGTTGGAGTGTGAGAGAAGCTATAGGGCGTTGGTTTCATGTCTAAATTGGCAGCCAGAACGGATTTCATTTCCAAGCATGTAAAATGTGCAACACAAATACATGAAAGTAAATTTAACGATGATTTTTTTTAGAAATTTGGTTGTGGCCTATTTTAGCGACTAGGGAATAAGGGGGTGCGACAAGGAGAGAGAGAGAGTGGAGAAAGTGTAGGAATTTCTTTGTGTGATCAAGCGAGTATACTTCGGGATGTTCCCTTGAGTTTGACATAATTATAAAGAGAACTAACAATTTACAACTCAAAAAGTTTACGCATATCAATACCTTGAACAAGCTTCTGAAACGTCGTCTTCGGCAAAGACTTGGTGAAGAGTCGACCAAGTTGTCCTAGGAACGGATTTGCTTGACTTCAATCTTCTGATACTCTTGTTGCTGATGTGAGGAGAAGAACTTTGGTGCAATGTGCTTGGTGTTGTCTCATTTGATGTATCCCTTCTTGAGTTGTTCGGTACATGCTGCGTTATCTTCAAAGATCTTTGTAGGGATGTTAACGATGGAAGAAAATCTGCAGGTGCTTTGAATGTGTTCCACAACTGCTCTCAGCGAGAAGCATTCTCGAGCAGCTTCATGTAGGGCGAGAATCTCAGCATGGTCTAAGGTCTGCTTGGTTGACCTCCAAGATGTTGCGGTGTCTCTAACAGTAAAGACGTAACGCGTTTAAGAGTGCACCTTATGCTGATCGGATAAGTACCTTGCGTCAACATAACTAACAAAGCGAAAATCGACTCAAGAACAAAGGGGGCTGCGACACCTTTCGAGGATTCATAGGGATAGAACAAACTCAAACTCGTCGTACCTTTGAGGTAGCGAAAGATGTCTTTAACACCTGTCTAGTGTCTACATGTGAACGGATTGTTGTATCTTACCAAATGATTGATAGCGAAAGAGATCTTGGGTCTAATGCACTGAGCTAAGAACAATAAAGCTTCAATCACACTTAGATATCAAACTCATGTTCCAAAATCTCTTCTTCATCCTCTTTAGGACGGAAGAGATTTCATTTAGCATCTAGCGATCAAATGACCATAAGAGTACTCGAAGGCTTCTCTTTATCCTCATTAGAGCGACGCAACATCTTCTAGGTATAGTTCAACTGATGTACTAGGATTACATCCAAACTATGCTCGATCTCCAGGTCAAGACATGTCACAATATGGAGTTTTCCCAAGATCCTTCATCTCAAATTCAAACTTTCAGGTGCGCAACAGTTTTCTCAAGCTCTTTAGGAGTCACAATGAGATTCATATTGTTGACATAAATTTCAATGATTACAAATCCAGAATGTGACTTCTTAATAAACACGCAAGGTCATAGTTCATTGTTCACTTACCCCTGACTTATCAAATACTCATTCAGACGGTTACACCAATTCTGCCCGGAGTGCTTCAATTCGTAGAGTGAATGCCTCAATCAGATGGAGAGGGTGTTTCGTGGTTTAGAACTATTTGATACAATTGCAAGTCCTTCAAGAACTTTCATATAGATTTTCGTATCAAGATCCCTATAGAGATATGGAGTTACCACGTCCATAAACTGCATATCCAGTTTTTCAAAAACCACCAAACTGATAAGGTAGCGGAACGTGATCACATCCATTACGGAAGATGTTTCATCATTATCAATCCCAAGGTTGAGAGAAGCATTGCGCTACAAGATGTGCTTTATAGCGCACTATTTCATTCCTCTCATTACGCTTCCTTATGAAAACCCACTTGTAGCCAATATGCTTCACATGTGGCAGTGTAGGAACTACGGGCCCAAACACATAGGAGTAGAAATGGAGACAAAATTTATCCCATCCATTCACATAGGAGTAGAACATTCGGGTTTTATTAGACATGTATTGGTTTAAATTTTCATGAAAAAACTTAGGATTTTCATGGGTGTAAAGTTTTAAGAAAACTCTGGGTTTTTAAGGCATGTTATTTGAAAACTTCAGGTTCGAAACTTGATGAACTTCAGGTTCATGGGTTCTTGCAAGCAAACGCAATGTATACAAAAAAAAATGCAAAAAATATATACAAAAACACATATTATTGAGTGTTTTATATCAGTCGGAATAAATCCTGGTACTTCTTTTCATTGATCTTGGGTGTGCAGTTCATTGATTCCAGAGTTTCCACATTTCATTCAGCTTTTCAGCTATCTAGTGTGTTAGACTTGCATTATACAGGGTAAGAGCGTTTTGTTAATGAGATTTGTGGCCATTGAAATTTTCTCGAATACCTAGTTTATGCAAACTTTCTTAACAGGTAATTGACGATGTTGATGAGAATGTGACAATAACTCCACTGATTTATGAGTATGATACAAGTGATGATGAGGAATCTGAGGAAGCCATGGAAACCGATCAAGAGAATGAAGAGGAAGAGGAATCCGATAGCGCACTTGACTGTGTTAGTGATTTTGAAGGAATTGAGGACATGAGTGAGTGATGCAGAGTTTGAGATTTATTCTGGTTGTATTCAGAGGTGGCTGATACTTATTACTAATTGTACAAACCACATGAGCACTCCATATGAAAGAAATTTTGGTACATGGTTGTCTATCTTTCTAGTTTAAAATCTCTGTTAATGTATTATGAACATGCAATTTAGAAGGAATATAGAGAGAAGGGAGAGACTGGTGAGGCTCAGAATCCCAGCTCGGGAAGGTGACGACTTTAAGGATTCTTGACAGAACCACTCCCTTGGTTGGGGGCTGTCCCGCCCTGCTTTTCGACTGATAATGAACACTAAGGGTGCCGGAGTGGTCCTGGTGTGGGAATGCTAAGACCCTGCCTCGCATATGGGAAAGCAAGAGATGAAAAGATACTAATGGAGGGGTGTTATTCCTTGATTTTAGCAATCATCGAGATTTTGATGAACCTTTATGTTCCATGTGCACAATCCGCACGTGTTCTTTTTCATGCAGGAATTATGTATTTCTATGTTTATAAATCCAGACAAAAAATTTGGTACATCTCAAATTAAAAATTCCAACTTTTGTTCAAATATCAAATTTATTTCTCTCGTCCAAATGGAGGGTTATAGTTTAGCCGCCCAACAGAATCACTATCAGCAGTGGAACCCATCTTCCAACCATGCATTGAATCGAACACCTTGGGGCATCTGGGGTATAGGGAGGTTTACCCGAAAATCGTGAACGATCTGGTCTCCTACACTTGCACGGTTGGAAGATTGTTAGTTGGAAGTCAATGTGTGCTTTTGTTCTCGATGTTGCAATGCAGGGAAAGCGAACATTTAACGTAACCTAATTCTAATTCGTTTTCTCGTCCACTCTCACAACTTGAGCTAAAGAACTATCAAACGTTCGTCGCCTGCTTGATAAGTTGTCGAAGCAAAATTCAAACTTGGAAAGTTGGCTGCTTAACAACTGTCGAATGCAAAACTCGGAATGGTTGCTCCATATCATGAGATGCAAGTCATTGCACGATTTCGGTAGAAGAAGATTACGACATATGTTACAGTGCTATATTCACGTGGGGATATGACCATGGGATATTCACGTCCATAGGCTGCGTTGGTAGTGTGCAAAAAATGCAATGGCACATGATTCCGAATTTCTGAGGCCCTCAAAATTTTTATCTTTCTATATTTTACATATGAGTGTAAACTTTCTAATAAAAATGTTTTTGACTAAAACAAAAATCATTATCATATGATTTTATCCATATTACAATTGAGTAAGTGGAGTCTACACCTAATATATTTATTTCATTTTTCTCTAGCAATGCTAAAAACTTATGTATTATCTTATTTTCTCTAGCAATAAAAAACTAACTTGTATATTACTTTTTGTATTATCTCTCTTTCATTTGTGCTCTCTTTGTTCATGGATGAACCCTAAATCGTAATTTCATGGCAATTGGAGATTATTCAATTAGTAAGAGTGAGATGCTGATTTCAGTTAAGTTTGAATATTGATTGTTGAGGTTTGTATGAATATATTGTTCAAAAGATTATTATTTTTTAAATAAGGATGGTGTTTTATTAAATTCGCATACATATCACAACTATCTTACATGGAGGCCAGGGGGTGTCACATCTCACGTACATCAGTTTAAATTTATGTACCCTTGTGCCAAATGCTCTGAATGTCTATGAATTTCAACACATTCAAAATATATCTGTTCAAAGTATTATCCCAAAAGGAAAACGGAAGCTACGCATAAGAGTTTAATTAACCTTGAAACTTTTCGCTGTTATTAATTGATTTTGGGCTGAACACTCTCCAATTCTAAAACTTACCTATAATCAAATAAAAGCCTTTGGTTCAGACGTCACATGGTGAAGGCTGTTGGGCCAAGACACGGTCGTCGGGTACGATCATACGAGAAAAACTATCATGATTGATATGTGTTGCATATCATTTTTTCTCCGTCTCTCTCATCAAATGACTATTGACATATAAGGTCTAGTATGATTTTTAACAACTTTTCTTCCAAATTTCTCAGTGAACTCAAATTCCCAAAAGCAAATTTGATATCAACAAGATTGCAACAAGTAATCACAAAGAAAATAGAGATTTCAAATTGTAAATTTTATTAGGTAAAATAGGTAGTCACACAGGCTAATTAACCAGCAATGCAATCAAACTTATGGACACAGATGAAGTTGAATGGAATGGAATGCAGCACTCAAGCCGTAACAATTCTAACAGATAGGAAGAGGTGCGCCATTCCAACCCTCGAGGCAACCTAGAATCGGGTCGATAATCTTTCCCTGGCAGATAGCTTGGAACACCTTGTCACACTCCTCGCCCGGTGACCTGACCTTCTCCCCGGTCAGGTACTCTCCTCCCAACTCCTCCCTCACAAATTTGTACAAGGGATAAGACCTGCATTCCGCAATCCTGTTTGGAACTGCAGCGTTTCCGCTCTCAATTGCACTCCTTGCACTCTCCACCTCTTTAGGCAAAAGCGCTTTCAGCTCTTCCTCAAAAGCTCCGATTTTTTGGAAGATCGAAGTGCTTGCATTCTTCTCACTCTCGCCATTTGTCAAAGCATGCTCAACAAGCACTTGCCTCAGTTTTTGCATCAATGGATAAGTGGCGCTGCAGGGGTCATCAATGTAGGCAAAAACATACTCCCTATCGACAACTTTGAGGAGATCCTTCTCGCAGAATCTTGAGGGGTGAAGCTCCCCATTTACCCCAGTTGTTAAAGTCCTCTTTGCGACTTGGCTCACCGTGTTCTTTACTGTGTTCCTCAAGTTCTCCTCCAAATGCCTCAAATCGATGGACTGACAAAGCGCAACCAAAAATGTGGAAGACATGAGCTTCAAGATATCAACCGCTTCCGCTGTCTTTCTTGAAGAGATCAACCCCAAAGAGTTAACATCTTGGTTGTGCTGCTCAGCACTCTGGACATGGTTAGTAACCGGATTTGCGAGAAACTGCAGCTCGGAACAATAAGATGCCATGGCGATTTCAGCCCCCTTGAAGCCGTAATCCAAGCTAGGATTCCTGCCTCCAGACAGATTTGAAGGCAAACCATTGTTGTAGAAGTCATTGACAAGCTCGGAAAATTGCGCAAACATGAGCTTCCCAATGGAGGCAATCGCCAAGCGAGTGTTGTCCATGGAAACTCCAATTGGGGTCCCCTGGAAGTTGCCTCCGTGCAAGGCCTTGTTCCTCGAAACATCGATCAAAGGGTTGTCGTTAACTGAGTTTATCTCCCTCTCAATGGATTTGGTGGAGTAACGAATCACTTCAATTTGAGGTCCTAGCCACTGAGGTGATGTTCGGAGAGCATAGCGATCCTGCTTTGGCTTCTGCAAGGGATCCTGCTCATGCAACTTCTTAGCAGCTTTCACATAAGAGCTGCCATCCAAAATATGTTCCATAATTGCAGCTGCCTCAATCTGTCCAGGGTGGTGCTTCAACTTGTGCGTCAAGTGATCAGTAAACTCCGGCTTCCCCTGCATCACTTCAGCAAAAATCGCTGACAAAATCTCCGCTAGCAACGCCAAAATGTTGGTCTCGAAAAGAACCGTGGAAGCCAAGCCAGAACCAACAGCAGTACCGTTCACAAGAGCTAACCCTTCTTTAGGCTGCAACTCGAAAAACCCAGAATCGATCCCTACTAGCTCAAAAGCTTCAGAGGCATTGAGGGTCTGACCGTTTGGTCCGACAGCTTTGGAGTTTGGCCTGCCGGTGAGTAAACCGGCAATGTAGGACAGCGGGACAAGATCACCAGAGGCGGTGATCGTGCCCCGTAGGGGCAAGCATGGAGTGACGTTGCTGTTCAAGAACTTGGTGATGGCTTCCAAGATTTCGAATCTTATGCCAGAGTAGCCTTGGAGGAGTGTGTTGATTCTGACCAACATGGCTGCTCTAGTTGCTTGATGTGGTAGTGTGTGGCCTGATTCTGTAGCACTTCCAAACACACCAGCGTTCAAGAATCTGAACCAAGAAAATTAAAGCATACTTAGAAGCCATAATTTGACAATAATCCAAAATTATTAAGGGTTTAAAAAACAAATGTCCAACTCCAACAAGAATTTATAGATATAAGCAGCTAAAAGTAGCAAGTTGGTAGCTTCAAATTAACTACAGTTATCAAATACCATTTTTACTTTGCAAAATGTTCATTTTACAGCAGGCTTTAACTGTAAAGTTATCAAATACCATTTTTACTAGATTTGAATGCGAACTATGTACATGTATAGATAGAGATTGTAAAGTCCCAATTGATTGTGCTTAGCAAATTCTCTCAACTTCCAACTGCAACAACTCACGAAATCTGTGCCTTTTCCATCTAAAACAGATATAAATAAAAAGAACAAAATAATCCGAGATGTCAACCCGTTCTGCCTCGGGTCAACTCGACCGATTCAACTCGGTCCCCGCTGCACCACTTGCTAAACCCCCATTCCCATACCCCCACCAACCACGATTCTCCTAACTCGTTCACCATATACCGAGTCAACTCGGCCGAGTCAAACCTACAGGTTGCAAGGCAAGGCAAGTGATGGCAATGAAAAGAAGTGATGGGGAGTTACTGACTGGCTGACAACGAAAATAGTAATCTGCCGTTTTTCGTATTCCACAGGATCCTTTTAGTAAGGATTCTAGGAATTCACGAATTGTGTTCGTTTATTGTATATCGTGTCAATTTTTGTTAATGACGGTTTGTGTTTAATTTTAAATATTTTTATCAAGGATTGTTTGTGTTTAATTTTAAATAAAAATATTTAAAATAATTTTTGACGTACGATGAATAAACAAGATTATGAATTCTCGGAATTTTCATAAAGAGGATTCGGCGAGATTCTGTATTCTTTGGTATTATATCTTTAATGTCTTTTTCATATTAGTTAATATATATCTTGATTTTGAGAATTGAGCACTTATGTGACGGTGGAAATTCGAATTCTTGCTGTGACTAATGTAACATCTAATCTAACTCTATGTTGGACCCAAAAAAAAAAAAAATATATATATATATATTAATAAAATATCGACATGTATTAGGAACTGTAAATGGATGTACGGTAAAGTTTAGCTTACCTAATTAGCTCCGTCTGAAGGGCAGCGCCTTGCTTTGTTCTCCGGTGGGAGGTTGCACCAAACCCGGTGGTGACACCATAGCTGTCAGTCCCTTTGCCCATGCTGTCCATGACCCAATCACTGCTGGCCTTGACCCCAGCCCTGGCCGACTCAGAGAGCTCAACCTTGACCCCGGTGTCATGAGTGGCTATGGCTGCAATTTGGGAAATGGTGAGGCTCTCTCCGCCGAGCTTCACCACCGGCTTTCTGTACTCCGCCACCATACGCTTCACTTCATCCAAGTGGCTCCCTTTTAGTGAATCCGCCGCTAGACCCCAGTTCAACGGGTCCTTTTTAACGCAAAGCGGGGACTCCACAGCACCGTTCTGGTGGTGGCCTTTTTTCCCATTTTGCGTGATGGTTTCCGCCTCCATGTTAATTACGAAAAACTGAAAACTCGAAATCGCTAAAAACCGAGGGAACTAGAAGTGAGGAAAGTGTTTGAAGAATGCGATGAGGAGATCCAAATGTGGTGGTGGAGTGTTGGTTTTTGAGGAGTGGAGGGAGGGAGGAGTTTAAATAGAGGAGGGGGTAAGTGGAAGGAGAGGAGGTGGGGTTTGAAACGAGTCAATATTGGGAAGTGGCTTGGTTGGTGAGCATAAGGGTGGAGAAAGCCACACGCGGGTTGGTTGAAAATTCAATGTGGCCGTGCGATGGTGGGATGATCCAACGGTGGAGAGGTTCTTGCAACGTGGCTATTGAGGTGGACGATTAGACGACCGTAAGCTTGTTGGTTGCTTTGGGTTTTTGGGTAGGAGGAAACGACACACCATAGGAAAGTGGTTGGTGGGGATTGTTGTGAGTGTGTGAAAGGGGAAATATGCTAGGATTTTTCCAACTGCACAAATAAGGTTTAAATAGAACAAAAATATTTGCAAAAGTATAAGATAGTTGAAATATAAAAGTTAAAGCAATACCGTTCTTCACAGAGATGGAATGAATAATTTGTATTTAAAGCTAACTCTTAATTAACTATTTAAACAAATTTGAGACTGTCAAATTAAAAGATAAAGAATAGGAGAAAACAATGTAAAAGTGAGAAACCATGGCACGGCAACAAAGAAAATAAAATAGTTTTAAGAAAAATCAACTATAAATAGAACTAGGGTTTAGCCGTTGTCATTAACAATCTTATGCAATTTTATCAATTATTTATGAATTACTACACACATGCTTTAAAGGTTAGGTTTTTCTAATACAAATTCTCCTGAAGTTCAAGCAAGAATGTATTTTTAATAGACAATCCTTCTGTGATGTTCTGATCAAATATAAACATGCAAGACTCATTACATTTTATGAAAATACTTTGAAAAACCATGCAACTCTTAAGAGCGTAATGTTCGCCTTAAGTGAAATTACAATATATCAATCACAAGAAATCCTCCTCAATTTTAGGGTGATGTTTCAACAAAATTGCATCAAATTACATGTCAAAATATCCTAATGGTAGCTAAGCATTATGACAATCAGATAGTTTAAATGCAGTGATTAATAATTCAAAGCGTGCCTGCATAATTTCATAAGCAAATTGATAAGAACTACGTATTCATGGCATCACCCTGGTTAAAGGAATTAGTTAGACATAGTCATATTAAGAATCAAAGGAAATATCATTGGAAAAAAGTATAACAAAAACACCCTCGTAAATTGAAGTTTGAACATCACCAAAGCCTTATGCCGAGTTCTCTCAATGCCGCTTAGAGAAACCCTATACTTGTCCTACTCCAATTGGAAATTCTCCAAAACTCCATCATTTCATCATTTTTCGGTGTACTCAAATCACAAAGTAGTATATTGCTTAAGATCATAATATAAATAGAGACATATTAAATAATATACCCAAAAGTGGACATATCAACTTTATCGACTACTTATATTATAACATGTGGTATATCACCTTGCGTTCTAGAAACATATAAAAAAAATTCTTAAAAAATGGCGCCACGTGCGACTCCCGGCACTTAACATGAAAATTTCTTCCACAACCTATTAAATGGCACAAAACAACACGAAAATAATGGTTTTTGGGTCAACACTTTAACTAATCGGTCGTTATCGGGTCACTCATTAAGGTTTACCCCCAGGTAACAGGTTTCAACACGTTAAGAAAAATTTTAGTTTGATAATTTTTAATTACTAAGCAAACCTTACATTAATAGCCATAGGATTTAATCTTATGCGAGATTAAATCCTTTTCGTAGGTCAACGATGGTCAACGATCAAGGCCAGTCAACAATCAAAGGTGGTCAACTTTGATTGCTCATTATAAATTTTTAATATAATTTGATTTTTTTTCTACAAAATACCAAAGCACATTAAAAAATTCATAATAATGAATTTACAAGTGTGAAAAATATGAAAAAAAATATGTAAACGCTTATTATTTTCAAAATATATTTTAATGAAAAACAATAATATCTCAAAAACTTAAAATAATAAAAAAAATTAATCGTCACATGTGTAGACGTATGGTAAGAAGCTAGCTGTTATAAAAAGAGTCATTTATTAAAGCAAAGCATAGTTCTTTTATGTTTAGTAGCCTAACTGTTGTGTAGTATTTGGCCCAAACTTAAATATATAGACACACTAAATTCATTATCATTAGAAACACTCAAGGAAAAATTCTTTTACCAAACTGAACAGCATGCAAACTTGCTTTCTATTTTTACCATTATCTTGTTCTCTCAACCACCCTTAGTTTCTTTATTTATTTTTTTTTATGAAAAAACAATATTATCTATATTAATGGAGAGGGGAGATGGGCTTAGCCTCACAATAGATTAGCAATAATGTGATTCAAACTAACCTTTGGCGAGAATTGAACCTAAGACCTCTCACTTACAAGTGAAGATGAATATCATTAGATTGTAGTACTAAATAGCAACCACCCTTAGTTTATTAACAAAAAAAAAAAAGAAAAAAAACATCCTTAGTTTAGGCTCTTAAAAGTTTGTAACTATAACCAGAATAGACATTACATCTAGATGAGAACTTCAAGCGCTTTAAAAATATTATAGTAGCTACTTAGTACTACGGTCTAGTGATATATTTCTCTTCACTTATAAATGAGAGGTCTTAAGTTCGATTCTCGCCAAAAGCGAACTTGAATCACATTATTACTAGACCATTGTAAGGCTTAGCCTACCTCCTCCCCTTAGTGTAGATAATATTGTTTGTTAAAAAAAAATTATAGTAATAATATTGAGACTAAACCAATTTTTATTATTTTAAAGAGTTTATTGCTTAATAGAGGTGTAGTTGCAAAAATTACTTTTTGACTTAGTTATTTTTAGTAAAAGT
The DNA here is from genome assembly GCA_035220775.1 of Malus fusca. NCBI lineage: Eukaryota > Viridiplantae > Streptophyta > Magnoliopsida > Rosales > Rosaceae > Malus > Malus fusca. Next base: position 18,738,614 of record CM069070.1, read on the forward strand.
TATTATAGTTTGGTGTTTATTCATAAGTATAAATGCCCAAATTGGGACTAAAATTTGTTATGACTATATAGAGTATTATTATAGAGAGATTTTACCGTATATATGTATGTATGTATGTATATACTGTTGCAGTCATATTTAGAATAGGAATGTGATTGTGTAAATCCTAGTGTATCTAGTGATATCTTGGAATATTCCCTTTAGTAGTTAATATCCTATTACAGTTGTAATCCTAAAAGGATAAGGACTTAGCATATCCTACCACTATAAATAAAGGCACAATGGGGTGATACAACACACACCTCACAATTAAATCTCTCCCGTCTCTCTCTCTTATTGCCGCCGGCCTCCCCCTCTCTATTCCCTTAGAATAGTTCAGCCTAATAGGCCTACAACACGTTATCAGCACGTTCTTGCCAGAAGCTAAGGAATTGAAGGATCGTAGGAGGAGACTTTCTTCTACAAAATTCAACGGCTTTTATTTGTTTTCTACCAATCAGGTACGCTTAAAATAAAGTAAGATATTTGAAACATCCACGAAGCATGAAAACATTCCCCATGATGCATGACCCCTTATATTGATATTTTCCTTCCGATATATATATTGTATATGATTCACATATTTGTCAATACATATATATGTTTCATTCATTACACAATTATTTTTCTATGTGGAATTTGTGAGTCAAAGCATATAAATAAATTAGGGTTTTCCAAACCCTAGAGATGTCGAGAAAAAAAAAAAAAATTTCAGGGAATTTAATGCGGTCGTGGCTCGCTGCTGCTGGCTTGTAGCCCAACCGCGTTGACCACATGACTAGGATGACGTCGTTGCGACGTCTGGACCATGGCAGCAGCCATTTGGGCTTTGCTGTGTCTACACGGACACATCAGGCACTCTGCCGGTAGGGTTACACGGGCTTGAATCCCCAGCCTAAACCGAAAAGGCCTGCAGCTCTTCTAAGACTTGTTTACGTGTCCTCGGCCCAACCTGCTAGCAGCCTTATGCTGCTGTGCTTTGTCCCGTGCCACATGCCAGTCTGCAGCAAGCCTGTGTTGCTTGCTGGGCTTCGCCACCTCTTGGCCCACTTGCCCGTAGCTTTTGTTGCTGGGCTTGACCTACCCCAACCCAAAAACTTGAAACCCAGCCTCAGTTGGGCTTTCCTGCACCAGCCCCCAAGCTAGCCTTGGGCTGGGCTTACCCTGTGCCTGGATTTTAGGCCCAAACCAACAGCACCTGCTGCTGGGCTTCCCAAAGCACACGGCCCGAGGCCTACAGTCATCTCCGTGGCCCAATGGCCTATAGCCATGCTACAAGGCCCATCCCCACATTGCAGCCAACCCACTTTTGGCTGGGCCACGTAATATTTCGACCCAATGCCAATTTTTGGCATCCATGCATTATAAATCATGCCCAAATATTTTTTTTTGGGTACTTTGGTTTACACTAATTAATTCTAATTTAATTATCACTTGGTTTATCACCAACCAAAGCTAATATGACCCATTTTTTCATTATTTTGCTTCCACGATCGACCCTGTTTGGTTCCGATCTATTGAATTAATTAAAAGTGACTTGCAATCCATTAATCTGATAATTAATCCAAAATTATTGACCTGAAGATCACTTTTTAGACATTAACGATTCAATAATTTATTTTTATACTTTGAACCATTGACATCCTTTCGTAGTCTCGAAGCTTTCACACTTAAGTTCCCGAAGTAACTCAAATCCACTACACTTCAATCAGCATATTGCATTATGTGTTTTTGTAGGAACCTCTCCTTTATGAACTAATCGTTCATAAAACTAAATTGAATCTGTTGTTTCAAATTTAGTGCCTTCGAAACCCGAAGTTTTAATTCAAAACTTACCACATGAAACCTGTAGCTTTCATGCTTAAATTAAACCAATACATGTCTATAGAACTCGAATGTTCTACGATGTATGTCTATGGATTACCATATGACTAACCATGTTTTGTTGTACCCTCCGTTTTAGGTACATGTCAAACTTGAACAAGCTCGATTTCACCGTTCTAGAAGTCTCTGGAAGAAACTACTTGAAGTGGGTTCAAGACGTGAAGCTTCATTTTACTGTAAAAGGTATTAGAGCCACCTTCGAGGCACCTACCGACGACAAACTCGTCGATGAAACTCATAAAGCTATTGCAATGATCTTCATTCAAAGACACATCCATAATGCACCGCAGATCAAGTACCTTGCTGAGGAGGACCTACACACCCTCTGGCTTGCTCTGGCCGACCATTTCGATCACCAGAAAGACATTTACTTGCCTGAAGTAAGACACGACTGGTAGCATTTACGCTTCCAAGACTTTAAGTTCGTGAATGAATACAACTCTGAAGTTTGTAGAATTCGATCACTGCTTAAGTTCTATAAAGTGGACTTAACAAAAGCAGATATCTTTGAGAATACCTATTCGACCTTCCATGCCACCACTATTGTCCTACAGCAATAATATAGGGCACATAATTTCACCAAATTTTCGGATTTGATTTATGTTTTACTTCTTGCTAAAAAGCATAACCATCTTTTGATGAAAAATCATCAAGCTTGACCCACTGGCTCAAACGCCGCGCCGAAAGCGCATGAGACCAATTCTAGCAGCCACAAACGACGAAAAAATTGTCGTGGCCGTGGTAATGGGCGGCAAGCCCAACCACATGCCCAAGGTCAACAGAGCCAAGGCTCACCCAAGGGAGGAAATTTGACCCATAAGCGCCAACCTCTTGCCTTTAAGGCCTCAAACTTCAAGAATAAGGGAAAAGCTACCGTTCAATCGGCTTCCACTGAAATGGACATATGCCACCACTGTGGATCAAATGATCATTGGTCACACATATGCAGAGCTACCCCCGAGGCCATTTCCAAGTATCATTCCCGTCGTGAGTCTAACTTTGCCCATATGGAACATCCCAAAGATGCTACTACATCTATGGAGATATCAGATTTTCATGAGGCATTAGCTCCTAAGGACGAATAAGTTTTATTCTTCTAGACATGTTTTTAGGGTGTTTTTATCCCTAGTGGCCTAACCCACTAGGAGTAGCCAGACCCCTCCTAATTTTTAGGTTTCTGGTTTAATTTTTGGACAATTTTTCTAAGTATTTGGAATAATTTGTTTTGAATTATTAATAATTATTTTATGGATATTATTTCTAGAATTGATTAATTGAATGAATGGAATTATATTTATGCATGTGACCAATTCAATCAATTTATTTCTAGGTATGTCTAGTGGGGAAGTTAGTTGTCTGGCTGATAGTGCTACCATGCACACCATATTACGTGATCGACACTATTTTACTAACTTCGTACCTAAGAAAACACCTCTGATAACCCTCTTAGGCTCATCCAACCTGATTGAAGAACACAAAAAGGCCCGTATAATGTTGTCTAATGGTACTGTCTTAACCATTAAAAAGGCTCTCTATTCTCCACGTTCTGAAAGAACGTTACTGAGTTTTAGAGATATTTGAGATAATCCATATCATATTGAAACCACTGAAGAGAATGGTTCTGAAGTTCTTTGTATCACTTCTTATGAGTATGGCCAGAAGCATATTCACGAGAAGTTGGAAACGTCTCCCGAGTGGGTTGTACATCACAACCATTCGCGGCATAGAAGGCCACCATGTGGCCGGCCCTGTGCTTAAGTTCCAGAGCACTTTGCTGCTTTGGCATGACTGTATGGGACATCTCGGACTTGACATAATGCGCCATATCCTCAAATCATCACATGGGCATCATTTACCTCTGTAAGTTGGATTCCCGCCATGCAAAGCTTGTTTTTTGGGGAAGTTGAATACTCAACCCTCAATTACAAAGATTATTCACAACCCTCCTAGGTTTCTTCAGAGGATTCAAGGGGATATTTGTGGATCTATCCAACCAACATGCGGACCATTTAGATACTTTATGGTGTTGGTTGATGCATCGACACGTTGGTCACATGTTTGCTTACTGTCCACACGTAATGCTACATTTGCGAAACTCCTAGCACAAATTATTAAGCTTAGGGCTCAACACCTTGACTATCCAATCAAGTCGATTCGATTGGATAACGCTGAAGAGTTTACGTTACAGACTTTGGACGATTATTGCATGTCGGTTGGGATTGAAGCTGAACATTATGTACCCCATGTTCACACCCAAAACGGCCTGGCATAAACTTTTATAAAGCGCCTTCAATTGATAGCTCGGACTTAGTTATGCGTACCAAACTGCCGGTATCTGCCTGGGGCTATGCAATATTGCACGCAACTATGTTGGTCCGCCTCAAGCCCACTGCTACCCAACCTCATTCACCGTTACAGTTGGTTACTGGATATGAGTCTAAAGTCTCGCATTTATGTGTGTTCGGATGCGCAGTTTATGTGCCAATAACGCCGCCACTAGGTACCAAAATGGGTCATCAGAGAAAAATAGAAATCTATGTTGGTTATGATTCGTTATAAATTATTCGTTACTTAGAGCCCTTGACAGGAGATCTCTTTACTGCACGTTTTACGGATTGTCACTTTGATGAGATAGTCTTTCGGTCGTTAGGGGGATATAAGCATGCTAACGTTCCTGGAGAACGCTACAGATTATCGTGGTATGCTCCCACTATGTCTCATTTAGATCCTTGCACTACCCCAGTCTGAAACTGAGGTGTGACGAATTATAGATCTTCAGAGCATTGCTCAAAGCATGCTGGATGCTTTTACTGATCTAGCTATGTGACAAGATCACATATACCTACTGTAAACGCACCTGCAAGGATATACGTACACCGAGTACGCCGTATTACCGTTTAGGAAGGCCAAACCGTCCCCGAAAGTGGGGATGACACACCTTCCACATGGCCCGGTACATTGGCGACTAGCCAATCATTTGCTTCGACCCTGAAGCGTGGCAGACCCTTTGGTTCAAAGGATTCACAATCCCAGAAGAGGAAAACAGCACAAACTAGAGACCCTAGTCTGAATCAGACCATCGCTCACTCATTTGTTCCAACGCATGAGGTTATTATAGATTACGGTGATGTCTTAGACAAGACAATCATACCATTGCCCACTTATCTATTCCAACGTAAGGTGTTTGGACCTATAACTCCTACCCCACCACATGTGAATCCCGTGGGCTACAAGTTGGTTTTGCTGAGGAAGCGTAATGAGAAAAATGAAATAATGCGATACAAAGCATGCCTCGTAGCACAAGGTTTCTCTTAGCGCCTTGTGATTGATTACGAGGAGACATATTCCCCCGTAATGGACGTCATAATGTTCCGCTACCTTATCAGTTTGGTAGTTTCTGAAAGACTGAATATCCAGGTTATAGACGTGGTAACCGCGTATCTCTATGGAGATCTAGATACATAAATCTACATGAAAGTTCCAGAAGGACTTACATTGACTGGTTCAAATAGTTCTAGACCACAGAACACTCTGTCTATTAGATTGAGGAAATCAGTCTATGGATTGAAACAATCCTGGCGGACGTGGTGTAACCGTCTGAGTGAATATTTGACAACTTAGGGTTATATGAACAACAAATTATGCCCATACGTGTACATTATGAAGTCACATTCCAGATTTTCGATCATTGTAGTTTATGTCGATGACATGAACCTCATCGGAACTCCCGTAGAGCTTGAGGAAATTTCCGTTCACTTGAAATTAGAATTTGAGATGAAAGATCTTAGGAAAACTCGATATTGTCTCAGCTTGGAGATTGACCATTGTTCAGATGGAATCCTAGTACATCAATCGAACTACACCCAAAAGGTGTTGCGACGTTTTAATGAGGATAAAACGAAGCCTTTGAGTACTCATATGGTCGTTCAGACTCTAGATGCTAAACGAGATCCCTTCCGTCCCAATGAGGATGAGGAAGAAATTTTGGAGCCTGAAGTTCCATACCTAAGTGCAATTGGGGCTTTATTGTATTTGGCTCAATGCACTAGACCCGACATCTCCTTCGTTTTTAATCTTTTTGCTAGATACAGCAATGCGCCTACACGCAGGCACTGGAATGACGTTAAAGACATTTTCTGCTACCTCAAGGGTATGACGGATTTGGGCTTGTTCTACACCCACGAATCCTCGAAATGAGCCGCCGCCCCCCTCTGTTCTTGGGTTGATTCTCGCCTTGTTGGTTACACAGATGCTGGATATTTGTTTAACCCACATAGGGCACGTTCTCAAACAGGCTATGACTTTACTGTTGGTGACACCGCTATATATTGGAGGTCTACTAAGCAAATGCTAGTTGTAACTTCTTCAAACCATGCTGAGATTCTTGCCCTGCATGAAGCATCGCGTGAATGCTTTAAAAACAATCATGGAACATATTTGAAGCACTAGTGGTCTTACCTCCGTCGTTGACCTTCCTACGACGATCTTTGAAAACAATGCAACATGTATCGAGCAGTTAAAGAAGGGATGCATCAAGGGAGACAACACCAAGCACATAGCGCCGAAGTTTTTTTATTCTCACCAGTAACATCAACATCAGAACATTGAAGTTAAGCAAATCTGTTCCCAGGACAACCTGGCTGATCTCTTTAACAAGTAATTACCCAAGTCTACTTTTCATAAGCTCGTCCAAGGAATCGGTATGCGTAAATTATCTGAGTTGAATTGCTTGGAATTCTCTTATTTGAAAATTATGTCTAACCCAGGGGGAGTATCCTGAAGCATACTCACTTGATCTTAATGTACTCTTTTTCCTACGATTAGGAGCATTTTTCCCACTGGGTATTGGCTACCTAACGAGGTTTTGATGAGGCACCCATCATGGGATGATCATACTCCGTTGAGTTCACTACTTTCGTCCTGTTTGACGTTTGTTTTAGACAGTATGCATACTTCTCACTTTTCTCTTTAGTCTATGGGTTTTTACGTACCTTGGGTTTTACCATAACGAGGTTTTGTGAGTTTTACCACCCATGCATATTTTATTTTAAATTTGAGATTCGCATTCACCCATTGTGCTGACGATTTCATCAATTGTTCTACCTCATCTGCTGAAGATATGATGCGATGTTTTGTTTGAGTATTTACACACTCAAGGGGGAGTGTTGCAATCCTATTAGATTAGGAATGTGATTGTGTACATCCTAGTGTGTCTAGGGATATTTTTGAATATTCCCTTTAGTAGTTAATATCCTATTAGAGTTGTAACCTATTAGGGTAAGGATTTAACCTATCCTACTAATATAAATAAAGGCACAATGTGGTGATACAACAGACACCTTAGAATTACATTTCTCTCTTCTCTCTCAAGCCGTTTGCCCTTTCCCTTTCTAGTCCTAAATACAATTTAGGAAATTAGGCCTACAACAATATATATATTGTGGCAAGCAATACCACTACTGATATTTTGGTGTATATGAAACACCAAGTGATATTATTATATAAAAATCACTACATACATTTATTTGGATAATACTTGCATCCTCTGTGGAGGAATGCACATATCTCATTTTTAACGTATCTTTACTGTATAAATGTTAGGGTGAAGTGCTAATATAGTCCCTGAACTATCACCTCAGTGAAAATTAGATATTTGAATTATTATTTTTTTGGGTAAAATAAGTTTCTAAATTCATTAAAAATTGCTAATTTTATCCCTACTATTATTTTCAAAGCTATTTTATCTAATTTTTCATCAACTTAAGTCACTTGACACACTTTATAGTATAATACCGTCATTTTCTCGCCTATAAGCCCTTAACATTTCATATAGGTTGCGAATCTAATGTCTAATTTACCCTCCAAAGTTAAGTCCATACACTATTCCTTTACGAAAGGTTACCAATTTACCATCCAATGTGTATCATATGCAAGTAACATGACCTAAATTGACGGAAAATTGATATAGTAGCTTCGAATCTAATATTCGATATGTAATTGGCAAATTTTTATAATTTTCACTTAGGTGATAATTCAGGGACTAAATTGGCAGTTTACCCCAGATGTTATGATTGAAACCGTCCATTTATTAATCTTTATTTGAATATCATCCATACAAAAAATCATTCGAATCAGATATCGTTTATGCATCCAAATGTAGTGTGAGCATCAAGTACCATATTCATGATGAACCGTCTATTTATTTGATACATTTGGTTTAGATAACTAAATGAAATGGTAAAAAAAAATTTGGACTGATCTTTAAATGAAGATTAGAAACTACACTGTTTTGATTATGTAATTTATATCGTGAAGAATTGTAAAGGGTGAGATATGTTCATTACTTCTATGAGGTTGCATGTATTATCTTATTTACTTTATATGCACATTAAAAATGAGATGTATCAATTATATATTAATCTATTATAACACGTAAACATCACAAGTATTCAAAATACTATCTCCAATAAAACAATGCTCTTATGGGTTATGCCCATACGGTTGTACCAGCGCACCAGAGGAACCATTCGGTCATTTTAGGACGATTGGTCGAGTCATAACAAGCTCACATAAGTACGTTTTTGTCTACTAAATTGTGGAGAATCTGCTATTAATTAGCTTCTGTCTTTTCAGTCACAATTTGCATATAATGAGTGGCAATTTGAAGAACAATAGAAACCACATCAATTGCTTTCTTTATCATTTTAAAAACATAATATTAATCATGTGCAATCAACTGACTGAAAATCTATATTCTGGGGTCAAAATTTCAGCAAATAATTAGTGACGTGATATCTACACACTTCATTTTACTTCTCATACACTTTTTTAATTTTTAGTCATCTGATCAGATGAATTGAAGAAGATCAACGAACATAAATTATCAAGGAGTGTGTGAGAAGTAAAATAAGGTGTGTGGATAGTACATCCCAATAATTAAGTTTTTGTAAAGGAGAAGGAGAGATAACTCGAACCACATCTTCTGCCACCTAATTTTTGAACTTCCATGCAAAATTTTCAAGGTTTTTTTGACAGTTTTATTGTTTTGCTCAATCAAGTTGTTTTAACTTTTTCAATCGACTACAAATACAAGTAAAGTTTCTTTACATATCATTCAAGACTTCTGAGTCTTTAGTGGGTGCTAAACCAACTTCGCAGCAATGGGTACTAGATTCATGTATATATTAAGTATGGAGGTCAAAAGCAACCAAAAAAGAAAAAGGCTCAAAAGAGTCACATTTGGTAATGACCATGACTTGGTCTTCTTAATTCCTTCTGGTATGCATGGCTGCTTATATGGTTGTTGACTACTGAAATTTCCATTTGACTGTGTACTTCTTGCGATTAACAAATTATATTGCTCTACATTTTTATTTGAACTAGGTTTGAGGGTTCCTTAATTTAATTTAATTTAAATATGATCAATGACCTATTTTCTTTATTATACAGCGTCTTCCACCACACATTTATGACATATTAGTTTTATTTGTCTTGAAGTTCTAATACCACATGAGATAACATTGTACTTTTGGATTCAGAATAGACAATACGCCAAAACAAAACTAGTGACCCAAAAAATTACATCTTGAATTGAAAGTTTGAAGCCTTTCCTCATTTTTCACTAACCTAAACCCCTTGGGTTTACTGTCCATTCTACTATTCTAGTATTCACAAGCAATTAAGGACAACCAAAATATTTGACCGTTTTGCATGCATGCACTTTCTAACATGTCGCTGAAAAAAAAAAAGAAACAAGGCTTATGGCATGTATTAATTATTCAAATGATTGTTTATAACTTCTCAAAATTTTTAAGAAGAAAAGCTTTTTTTATTAATTTGGTCTAGGTAATTAAATTTTTTAAGGTTTGGTTTGGAATTGTGGTATTTAAAAAAAAATTAAAAATCTAAAACATTAAATGTGTTTAATAAAACAAAATTTTTTTTTTTTTTAAACTGCTGTCAATGATAGTAGAAAAGTAGGAGAAATTTTTCCTTATGACCGGAACACGGGTGGTACACCAAATGTTTTTATACAAGTAGTGGGAAATTGTATTTTTTAAGTTATTAACTTTTGGGTAAATCACCAAAATGGTCCCTGAGATTTGCATAACTCATCACTTTGGTCTCTGAGATTCCAAATTGATAAAAGTGGTCCCTGAGATTGTCCATCATCCATCATTTTGATCCTTCCGTTAAAAACTCCGTTAAGTGTCCCGGAGCTCTTGGCCGGAAGTTTGGGCAATTTTCAAAGCTTCGCAACTCAATCGTTTTTTAACCAAATTCGACCCATAATATATCAAAATGAAGATAGGAAAGTGTAGAATAAGATTATACCTATTTCGAAGCCCAATGGTTGCCGGAGATTGCCGGAAAATAGCCTCAAAGTTGACTGGTCCGAGTGAAAACTTGAAAACTCGCCGGAAATTGGGTAAACTTTAAACGTTCATAACTTCTTCAATACTCAACGAAATCAAGTGATTCAAAAACAAAAATCATACGTCTCGATGAGACAAAGAGAATGGTACCTTTTTCGACAGCTAACTCGCCGTATTTTGGCTTGAAAACGGCTCGAAAGTGGCTAACTCGAGACCAAGACAGCCACTTTCGAGCCATTTTCCGGCCAAACCACGGCGAGTTAGCCATCTAAAAAGGTATCATTCTCTTCATCTCATCGATAAGTATGATTTTCGTTTTTGAATCACTTGATTTCGTTGAGTATTGAAGAAGTTATGAACGTTTAAAGTTTACCCAGTTTCCGGCGAGTTTTCAAGTTTTCACTCGGACCAGTCAACTTTGAGGCTATTTTTTGACAATCTTTGGCAACCATTGGGCTTCTAAATAGGTATAATTTTATTCTACACTTTCCTATCTTTATTTTGATATATTATGGGTCGAATTTGGTTAAAAAACGATTGAGTTACGAAGCTTTGAAAATTGCCCAAACTTCCTGCCAAGAGCTTCGGGACACTTAACGGAGTTTTTAATGGAAGGACCAAAATGATGGATGGTGGACAATCTTAGGGACCACTTTTATCGATTTGAAATCTCAGGGACCAAAGTGATGAGTTATGTAAATTTCAGGGACCATTTTGGCGATTTACCCTTAACTTTTTAACACATATATCTCACTATTTGTACAGAGACACATGGTGTACCACCTCTTGTTCCGGTTACGCTGAAAAATCTCTCGAAAGTAGAAGCAGGTCCATCATGCTTTTAAAAAAAAGTGTCATTTTTCTTCAAAGCATTGTAATCAGTGCTCATTGAATGAAATTTTCAAATGACAAGTATACCTTCACATATTTTACAAAATTACAGTTTTTGCTCCTATATTTTCTTTGACAATTATTATATAATACAAATATCATATCATTTTTTATCTTTTAACATATTTACAATATTTTATAAGAATGTTTACTGAACATTCAGACTATAAAAATTTGTAATAAAAAAAATTATCAAACACTTAACAACTTTATTTTTACAATATAACATAATTTTTTTTTTTAAACACGACAATACCAAATAGTCCTAAGTCCTCTAACTAAAAAGATAAGGGACTCTCCTTTTTCTTTTCTTTTTCTACTTATTTGAAGAAATAATTGTGGACAAAATATTTCAAACGGGTAAGTGGCATGATATTGCCATGGTCTATATAGTGGGCAAGGTTCGGATAATCTGTCCAATTTCGCTGTGTATAATTTTATATTCGTCAAATCAAGTCAGAGGGACTGCCACGACTCGTGGCAAGTCAAAAAGGCCATTGTTGTGGATGCACCGACTGTGAAAGATAACCGAGTTTGACTTCAACGCCTTAGAGGATTACTGGCGTAGAGAGAAAGAGAGAGAGAATTGGTTCACTCGATTTCATTCACATTACATGTGGTACAATTAAATCACACTGTGTGTATAAATCTTACAAGTTAAATTTTCTTGCATATAGAAGTATTTGGATCCAATATCGCATATGGGTTCGTGCAATCGAAATCATTGAATGGAAAAAGTTCTAGGCCGTTTGATATAAATACTATTAAGATAAGAGAACTTTAACGAAAAGCTCCCGGTACTGTTCACTTTAACGAAAAACCATATTTTTACACTAAAAAGTCAATCCTGGTACTATTCACTTTACCTTTTATTTTGTTCTTATCGTTAAAACTCAAAATTTTCAAGCTCTCTTCATTAGTTTTCCTTTAAGATAAATCCTTCAAATATTATTGTGATTTTAAAATCATGGTAATAGAATTGTATCTTTTCATAACTCAAAGAAAAATACTAATTATCATAATTGTTCTGTCAACACATATTCAGTTTGTTGGAAGATCACTGGGTTGACAACCAACAACATATTCAATTTGTTGAAACATCACTAGAGCCATAGAACTAATTGCTCTGTAAGTACCTTTAGTTCGGTGGCTCACCATTTCTAGTTCGGTCGGTTATCTATCTAAGTCTTAGCCGGCGAAGAGTCTTTGCTTCTTTCGGCGAAAGATGTCACTTCATTAGCTTCCCCAACGAAGTGAGGTGTTATATGATTGGTTACTCGCAAGTAAATTTCAGAGTTCATCATTCAGACAGCTGAATAACATTTACGACAAAGACACTTATCTCCTTTGAGTATCTTTGCCCGTATAGCTTGATATTGATTTGGCAGACTTAAATTCTCATGAATATAGTAAAAGCTACAAAACTTGGTGTGAAAGTCCTAAACTTTGCAGTGAATTAAGCGACCTTGTCTTCAGGCTCTAGAGCCCTAGGCCGAGAAGCCTTCCTTCCTCGGCCGTCGCTAAGTGCAGAAGTCAGTAGTGCATTCAACATCACCACCACATCTATTCTACTCACCCAACCAATCTCGGTCCTGAATTGGCTCGCCCGCATTCACAATAAGGACGTAGTTAGCTCAATAGTTTCTTGGCTTACACGCCTCGTAGGTTTTTAATTTTTAGGATCTACATTTTGGCACGCCCAGTGGGACAAAGTACTTAAAAACTGTGAAGTTCATATGATATATCAAGATTACAATCCTACACAATTCAGCCGATTAGACGAGGTCTGAATCAACTAGTGAAACACATTCAAAAGTGTGAAGATAATAAAAGAGCATATAGGAAGCAAAAAAATTCGTGATGCCCATGAAGAATACGAAATCCTTCACCACATGTTGAAAATGAAAGCTCTAAGTACCCTACAAGAACAATGGGCAAAAGAGGATAGAGCCCGCTTTAATGCTTGGTTAGATGATGAACACTTTCCTTTTGTTCTTGGGTACAAGTCTATTCCATTTAAGAATGGTTGGATCAAAAATCCTAGGGCAATTTTGGATCCGGACTAAAAATGTGGTTGGCTTAGAAGAAAACATTTTCGATGATTTGTCAGAGGAATTTTCAAATGATAATCAATGTCGAAACACGACCTTAGACTAAAAAGTCAACATTAGCGAATGGATTATGCTCGCGAGGGGAGGGGGAGGCATAATAATTCGGCGTGGGATTTGCAAATAGGGACCATAATTCATGACTATATTTTAGGGCTGGAAAAAAAATCCCAAAAATCCCAAACCGAACCGAAAAATTCCCGAAATTTCGGTACAGGAATCGGTCTCAAGTTTTTGGGATTTCGGTAATCCCAAACCAAACCGAAAAAAAAAAATATATATATATTATTTAATTTTTAAATATATATTTAGAATTTTAATAGCCGTTGGATTATGTTGAGATTTAATCTCAACTGTTGCATATAAATTGTGTATGATTTATCCTTCCTGGTGTGAATGTATATATGTGTGTCTGTGTGTGCATGGGAAACACGAAAAAGTTTGGCATTTGGCATTGTAAATGACTAGGACAAATAAGGAGGGGAAGGAGGAGTGAAATGCACGCTAATGACTAATGGGAATTTTGATGCTCAGGTCCTCCATGAAATTTAATCTGTGCACATATTACATTGTAAGTTACAGATTAAATTTATTTTTATTGCAACAGATTGGTTTGGTTGTATACTTGTAACTTACAATGGCCTATGAAATTTATTAAGAAAATTTAGTCTGCAACAGATTGGCAGCCCAATATAAAAGGTTGAATTTTAGCCCAAAACATAATATGTCAAATTTTAGTCCAAAAGCCCAAAAGCCCAAAATCATTTCGGGATTCCCGATTTGTCCCGAAATCCCGAAATTATTTCGGGATTCCCGAAAATTGGGATTCCCGAAAAATTGGTTTGGGATCGGTATTGGATTTGGGATTCCCAAAAATTTCGGTTTGGGAATCGGGACACGGTTTTCGGTTTGGTATCCCATACCGAACCACCCCTACTATATTTTTAGTAGACTATAAGATGAAATTGAGGGTAGCAGTTTTTGAAAATTTTCTCAGCTAGAAATACTATTTGGGCCGAGAAAGTTTCGATGACCTCAGGTGAGAAAGCTCAATTTCCTTCACCATTTGGCTTACAGGTCGAGGCTCAAGGAAACTGAAAGGCAATGTTTGGATCCACCATCACATCATCGGCTCGTGCAATTGAGGCATTTGAATGGACAACCATACAAATAGTAATTCTTGAACCTAATAGTGCATAATAATTCTTATATATTATTATGCTCATCATTTTCTTTTGAATTCTCTAAATAATAATTATCTTGATTACTAGATTGCTCTATACTTATTTTTTTTTATGCTTCTATAGTATTACGTTAGTCAATTATTTTTATACCTATCTTGAAAAATGTTATATTTGGATTCATAAACAAAAAGCATTGTAAGCTTTTCAAAACATTTACACCTAAAATAAATAAATAAGAACCTACTGGTGAGATAAATGTTAGTAGTAAATTAAATTGTTATTTTTCTATTTTAATAGACTCATTATTAATGCAATGTATTAAATATGTTGGTCTATCATCAAACTTTGTAACTTTACTGGTTTTGCTAATTTTTGCCTATATTGTGATGGTACTAATTCTTCTCTTATGCCACTCTTTGTGCTTCATGTATCTATCATTGTTGGTTTTTGTATTTTATAATGTTTTGCTAGTTGTACTTCACAATTTATAGTAATTAATGAACTATTTTGTTGTTTCTCTATACTAAGAACACTATTTCCTAATATTTCAGTACTCTCAAGTGATTATGCTGGATTTATTATAACCTTATTATTATAACAAGATTTACATAATATTGAATATGTATTATAATATTTATCTGCAACTATCTTACTATATTTATGACATTTTCAGGCTAATAATATATTTAATTTCTTTTTCGTGTTCATCTTCTATGAATGCGCAATGTACTCTTCTAAGGCATAATCTGAATTATTAGAATAATTTGAATATGAACCTTCATATTAATACTCTCTATACTATAAATACTCTTATTATCATCCAAATCATCTAACTATATATTGATTGAATATCTTCATCTTCATCTTCATCTAATTTAAATAACTTCATTAAATGTGTTTTTTCTATCGCTTGTTCTCCTAATGTTGGACACTTAGGTCTAATATGTCCTATTTCTCCACATAAATAATACTTACATTTACTTTTAGCTTTGGGTGTTTTATGTTCTCTAATTCAAGGTCTATCACTTCTTTTTCTAAAGTGTTTGGGTATATATTTACATTTTCTAAATGTTATAGGAGGTCTTATACTAAAATTCTTATTTTGCTTATAAGGTATATATGACTTATATTTCTTCTTATATATTTTCTTATGCTTTTTTTTAGACAACCATATTGTTGTGGTAAATCTATATTTTTACAACTCATATAAAATTATTTCCTAATATGTCTTTTTGCTTCTATTTGACTATATTTTTGTCTAAGTATATCATATACATGTTGAATTCTACGTCTATTATAATTTAATTTCCTTTTGGATACTTTTGCTAATCATTCCAAATTTTTTTTTTCACCTTTTGGTCCTTTTATCTTTGTCATATAAGTATCCAATAAATTAATATTATTAATTCTTTTAGTTCATCTTAAATATCTAAAGTATAATCAGCTACGTACAGTAAATCATAAATTTGCAATTGTTCTAAATTCTTAATAGCTCGTATTTGTTCTTATTCACTTCTACCTTCTAACCTATTATTGTGGAACAAAAAATAATCCCAAAACTCACAAGGCAACACGTGGACCTTTTATTCAAAAAATATAAGATTGCCCTCATTAAATGGGTAGATCTCTCAAGCGTCCCCTCGCGCAGTTCAACATCCCTAGAACTTCTAGCAGCTAACTATGACTACTCAAAGCTCCCATACTCGTGGCAAAGAAAAATCAAAGACATTAAAGGTATGCTTAATTATGAAATCTCATCTTTAATACATTCTCAATTGAATACAAATTCTTTCAAGTAAGTAATCTCAATCACATTTAATTTGTGATATTTTCACCATTATCCAAAGATATTATGTGCACAATATCTTGAGAATATTCTCACAAAAATCCAACCCTAGGGCCAGCCACCCTCTCTATAAATACCCTATTTCTCCACCATAATTTGATAAGCTTTTGCTACGCATACAAGCCCTAAACACTCACTCTTTTCAAAGGAACTAAAGTAGGCATCGAAGATTCATTCGCCAAACCCCCCTCACCTCGTGGGTGCGTGAGGCTTTGGTCTTTGATCAAATGTGTTGATTATTTTGTAGGTATAAATTTGTCTAGATTGAAGATGGCGGATTTTTGCTACCACAATTATGATCTAAAAAAATTTGTTCAATTAAAGTAACAAAATCATCTATATTAATAGTTGTTTTACCGACCTGATGTTGTTCTGGACATTAAACTTTCCATGCTTGAAAATAATAAAAAACTAAGCCATCTAAAGTATGTTCAAAATAATCTAACATACTTTGTGAAAGATTAAAATCTAACTTTAATGTTGTATGTGCACAACCTTTTCCCATTCTCTCTATTGTTTTTTCCGAGTCTTGTGGATCTATATTATCTACTATATTAATTTGTTCTATTCCTCTTAAGTATGGTATCCTACTTATTTAAGGTCGTCTTACGACATTTTCATCCATGTAATCTACTTCTCTTTGCTCGTATACTGATCACCTAGTTGTCTTAAAAATTGTTGGTATGTTCTGGCAATATATCATGGATTATTATTTACTCATGATCTTCCACTTTCTTCTGTTGGATTTCATTCAATTTTTAATTCTAATAAATTCTTGTATTATTTTGCTCCAAAAAAAGTTCTACTCCTATATCTAGAATTAGCTCTTTCATTTCTTCATCGGAGATCTTGTGTAGTCCTAAATCATGTCTTATATTTGTCTAAATATTGTTCTCGTCTAAATTATCACTATCTTCTATGAGTTTGTCTACAATGTGATTAAAATTTTGCTCAACTAAATTAATATTTATATTATAAAAAAGCCATATGTATACTCTCATAATACTTTAAATTTCACTTTCATCATCTTCCATATTATCTAATTGCTTGTACTAAATCTAATTGTTGCTTCTTCTACACTAGTTTTGTTGAATATTTTAATAATATATATATATATATATATATATATATATATATATATATATATATATATGGGGCTGTTTGACAGAGGATGGTATTGAGTCATTGACCCAACAATCACACTCTTTGAAATTAAACACTGCACCTTTTTCTATTTGGCGAAAAGACATGATGCATCCTGAACAGATGCATTCCTTTACGAACAGACATGATCATTGGTAATTGGCCTCTTGTATCAGACATATCCATTAGAAACATTACAGTTGTATCTCATGGTGAGAGGACACACCCAAAACCAAAGGATATGTCTAAAAGGTGCAATTCTCTCAATATATATTGATAACATTAGTAGAAGAGAAATCATTCAGAAATTTGTTGTCTACATAATTTCTTTGCTCTCTTTTCTCTCTCCATCACATTCATACAATTATTTCTAGTTATTTCTAAGGGAATACAATTTGGTTTTGCTAATCGAATATTTCATACTTTGTTGTATCCTGAAAGTGATTTGCCAAGAACCCCTTAGTGAACTCATTCGAGTGGGGGCAAATAACACTTTAAGGAAACGATTCAAGTCGTACCTCAAAGTCATCATTCGGATTATTCTCTATATTTCTACATTTACTCTAACAAGATTCATATATATGTACATGATATGGCTGCCTATTTCTTGCTCCTTGTAAGTTAGGTAATGTCTATTAGGTTCCATCTATAAAAAGCTATTATCAATGGGTTTTTCTGGTATCATATTTACATGCTTACTTCTAAATGTTTGAATTAAAATTTAAAATTCTAAATTAAATTTATGGTTTATATTTATTAGACACTTTGAAGATGTCATCTTGGTTAACCCATTAATTGGTCAATAATATAGTCTAACGTTTTCCCCATTCAATTAGCTTATTCCTTATTGCATAGTAAAGAGATGAAAATCAGTTTTAAAGTATTATGGGATTGCTAAAGCAATATTTTATGATATCCTAATGTTCTAATTGAGCTTTAGTTCAAAAAAATAAATAAATAATAATATATATATATATATATATATATCTAATTGAGGTCATATTTACAGCTTCCATTGTTTCAACCTTGAGAGTAATGTTTTCTTTCCTACAAATGCCACCCAGTTGAAAAGAATCTCACCGTCCTCTCCTCACCTAATCTCTTGTATTCTTTCAAATGCTATTATAATTTGGGGTGTACTATCCACACACCACTTTTTACTTTTTACACACCCTTTGTTAATTTCTGTCCGTTGATCTTCTTTAATTCATCCGATCCGACGGCCGAAAACCAAAAAGGTGTGAGAGAAGTAAAAAGGGGTGTGTGGATATCACACCCCTATAATTTTCACCACTTATCTGCCAATTAAGCAAAGAATCGACCTGCTCACTCGACCCAAGTATTGCGAGTGTACGTTTACTAGAATCACAAGTTTTTGTAACCTAGAGAGTACAACATCCTAACCTATTACGCCGAGACACTGTCTCCAAGAGGCGAAATCCACCCTTACGGACAATGAACTTACACGTCTCAACCTAAAATCTTGTTCTAGTCAAGCATGGTTGTAGATTGATATATTTGCCACAAAAGATAA
Organism: Malus fusca; assembly: GCA_035220775.1. Classification (NCBI taxonomy): domain Eukaryota; kingdom Viridiplantae; phylum Streptophyta; class Magnoliopsida; order Rosales; family Rosaceae; genus Malus; species Malus fusca. Next base: position 18,757,618 of record CM069070.1, read on the forward strand.
GTATTTTGTTGTTATTACATTAGTTATATCTATCTTAATATTTCAATGTGAAAGAATGTTTACTAATATTTATTTTATGTGATTTGTTGTAAGAGAAATAGCATCTATGTTGCCAAGTTTGCCAACGAAAGTTGGGGTGGAGAAATTTAAGTGAAGTGGATATTTTGAAATGGAGAGAAGCAAAAAATGATTGCTGTTTCAGGTGAAAAACGGATCCGCAAACAAAGGGACATTTGTCAATTTTTTTGAAGGACCAGAAGAAATTTGAGGAACAACACTTAAAGGATTTCTTCTTCATTGCGCTCAAGTGTCTATTTTGAGGAACAACTCGAATATCAAAGAACAGCATGCCAACAGAATGTCATAGTGTCTATTTTGTGAATGCAGCAGCCAACAGTATCTCTTCTTCCTCATAACTCTCGTACAAGCAGTATTATCTCCTATGTTCTTCTTCTTCTTCCACTTTTTTTTTCCTCCTCCTTCACAAAATCACTTCCTTCTTCATCCACGAATTGCACACTCTCATGATTCTCGTCTATTCATATCTTTTTTCAACAAACTTCTTGCGAGGTGAATTCATCAGATTACATTTATTTCGTTTGTTTATATATACATTTCTTCCTTGTACTTTTTTTTGTTTATATATAATTGCATTCCGTGATCGTTAATGTCATCATCTCTCCAGTACCAGTCTTCGAACCCCATAACCGTGGGTGTTCATGCTGGAGCATTTAACTACAGGGCGAGGAAGAAAGCTTTTGAAGCCGCAGTAACCCTGCACCACTACATTTAACACTTTTCGCGATGAAGGGCAATTCGTCGCGTAAAGCAGCATAGCGTCGCATTGGAATTTATGCGACAAAAAGTTCGTCGTGCAAGGGACCGGAACAGTTGGGAAATATTCAAATACCTAAAAGAGCCAGCTATATCATAATAATTATGTCGGAGTTGAGTCATATAGCTTCTCATCTGTTATGGCTCAGTCCTTTTATGGCGGATATTGGTGCACAAACTTATGCACGACAAGAACAAAAATTTTATCGCACAAGAATGAAAATGCGCGACGACAGAAACTAGACCCGGCAGTTTCTGACACAACACGAAAACGACACGAAAATAACGGGTTTTGGGTCAACACGATAACTTATCGGGTCATTATCGGGTGACCCGTTAAGAATCCGTTAATAACGGGTTCTTAACGGGTATACACGCGGGTAACACGTGGGTAACCCGTTTCGACCCTTTAAGAAAAAATTTATTTTGATACTTTTAAAGTTTAATTACTAAAAGATTTATTATAAAATACAATAGCCATATTAATATATACAATATATTCTATATTAAATATATAGTTTTGTATTATTATTCTATATAAGTTTAAAAAAAAAGTTTTAGTCATTATTTATTTTTATTATGAGAGTTCCTTATTATCATTACTAGGATAAATTTTACTTAACATGTTATTGCCAAAATTAAAATAAACTAATATAGTATTTGTATAGGCAAGAACTAGGAAAACATACATACAAGTATGAAAAAATGTGAAAGAATATATAAACACTCGTGATTCATCATTATTCCTCCACAAGTAGATAATGGTTACACTACATTATCGTTTAGATTTTTAAAATCCTCCAAACCTTCATGAATAATGTTTTTTATTTGAGGGAAAAATTAATAAAATTAATAATAATTATTGTAGAAGTGTAAAAAATGTAAAAAAAATATACAATCACTCATAGTGACAAACTTTACAACTTTCATGAAGGGTCAGCTTCGAAATCCAACATTATAATTCATAAACCTTAAATTTATATTTAACTGTCGATTGCCATTTACGCTTTATTCTTCTTACTGAATTTCATTTTTAAAATTTTCTTTTTTGAAAACATGATCATCTGGCGGATGTAAGAAGATGAACGGTTCAGATCTTTGATATCACGTTTCGATATTTACGGTTAATTGAAATATGAGTCGATGTCACATAGTTTGTAGAAACTCTATAAACATCAAGCAATATTTTCACTAACCGTAAAACTCTGAATATAATATCAACAATCTAAACCGTTCATCTTCCTGCATCCTCTAATAGATCAAGTTTTCAAAAAAGAAAATCTGAAAAAAAACAAAATTTGATGAGAACAATGAAGTGTAAATGTAAACAACAATTAACGGTTAAATTTTGATCTATGATTTATATGATTATAGTGGTGAATTTCGAAGTTAAACTCTTCATGAAAGTTGTAAAGCTTGTCATTATGAGCGTTTATATATTTTTTTCTATATTTTTTTACACTTCTACATTAATTAAAAAACTATTAAAGACTTTAGGTAAGTGAAAATATACTTAAAAGAAAAATGGTTTTTTATGTTTTGGATGCGACAATATGGTATGTATATACTTATTTAGTATTATGTTTTTTATTTGATTATTTATTGGTTTAAAATATATTTTCCTTAATGGGTAACGAGTTGGGTCATATTACCTGTTAATATTATCGAGTCGATTTCGGGTCGGGTCATTTTACCCGTTTATTTTAACGGGTGTTACACAACACGACCCGTTAAGATATCGGGTATGACACGAACACGGAAAACACGACACGAATGCCAGGTCTAACAGAAACGTTGTCGCGCATAACCTGATGCAACAAAGTGAGCTAGACGGGATACAGTACACGGGATGGTGGTTTTAGTGGTCAGTAAGTTTGCACGACGAATACTTGATATAGGACACTAGATCACAAAAACTTTACGCGACCAAGTGTTTGTCGCGCGGTGTCAATTGTTTTAATTTTAATTAATTATTTTTGTTTTGTTTTGTTAATTTAGTTGTTTTCCTTTTTTTTTTTTGTTCTGGTTACATAATTTATTTAAATAATAATTATTATTTTTTTTATTAAAATTGCAACTATAATAAATGGAGGGAAAATGACATTTATATATCAAATAAAAATGTACGTACAAGTAAAAAGTTTAAAACTAAGAAAAAAGAAACCTATAATCTATTTGGTCATTAAATGGGGTCGTCTGCGAGTCGGGCTGGAAGTCGGGCTGCGAGTCAGTGTGCTGGGGGGGATGACGATTGGGCTGGTGGACGGGCTCGGAGGTCAACGAGTTATGTGGTTCAAAGGTGTAGATGACCATAATGACAGGTGGGAGACGGATGCTGTTCGAGCTAAGGGCCTCAACAATCAATGCGAGCTTACTCCTCAAGTCGGCCAATTCATGCGTCAGTTCAGTGATGCTAGGGCCTTATGGTTGCGATGATGATGAGGCCCTAGTAGTGCGTTGACGAGCCTGCCTCATTCACCGACAATACTTCCCCGGCCTCCGCCCAAAGGTCGCATCCAGTCTCAATCAAGATCTGAAACCCCGCATCTTCGAGCAGAGTCACGAACTCGATAAGAGTGCCTGGGGGAAGCTGGGAGGCAAACTCCTGAATGACGGTCTAGGTCCTCTCCACCATCGTCGACTATGACAATAAGACAGAAGTGGATTGGTGAGAATTAATATTAAATTAAATTTTGTAATTTTTGGAAGCGTAAATTAGGAAATTGAAAAGAAGTACTTACTGGCAGTTGATCGGCAAACTCATCCCCTAGCCGAACATAAACGTCCTTAAAGACGTCTATCTCGGGGAATTTAAAACCCCTCTAGAATAAAAGCAACAAAAAAAACAGAAAGAATGCGGAAAATAAATTGAATATTTGTAAGAAATTGGAAGTGCGAATATTAAACTCATTACCTGTCGTCGCGCCTCCATCCTATAGGAAAAGGGTCTCAAACCAGAATGGTGAAGATGAGTTTTCTTCTCCTGATTGATCTTGTTCACCTTCACCTTCTTTTGTTAACATACAATAAACGTATTAGTATAATATTTAAAGACAATGAAACAAATGCATAACCTAAAGTAGGAATAATTTTTAAAACAATTAAAATTAAATAAGTAATACATATATAAAAATGTACCATATATACGGGGTCCTAAAAAATGGCCGCAGAGCCACGCCACTCGTCTGGCCGATCCTCTAACTCCATTAGGTAACCCTTCTCTAGAGCGACCTCTGGATCATCAAACAACTCATAATGTTTGTGGAGGTCGGTCTTCCACTGCTTGTACCGCTCGTAAAACAACATGTCCAGGTAGTTGTCCATCGACTCGTTTATGTCGTCAAAATTGTAGTTGGTCTACAATTTACTGAGTATTAAATTCAAATCAAAATTGAAGTCAAAGTTGAAAAAAGGAAAAAAATTAATATAAAAATATGAACTTGATATATAATTGAATAAAACAAAGTTAGGAACTTACCGATAAATAGTTGTAGACTAGGTTCTTCGTCTTTGTCGAGATCTCGCGCCACGATTTCCACAACATAGGGCACTCAATCCTAATGACAGGTCCCAAGTCGTGGGCCAATGCACTATGCTGCTTCGCTGTAGGTGCAGCCAGATGCCTCTCGTCGTATCCTATCGCGATACGATCGTTTGTCACCCAGGAGACTTGCCCCATCTTCAGTTGTCAGCATGGTCTCCGAGGGTTTTTCTTAGCTACAAAACAACAAAACAAACGTCAAGCATTAAGTTAAAAATTTACCGAAATTTAGATAGAACCTCCCCTACATTTATACAAATTCCCAAAACCTGCAAACCATAATAAACAATAAAACACACAGGCAAGCAACATTGTGAACAATTTTTTAAGGGATGAAATATCTAAAACGCATATTTTTTAAGATAAAAATCAAGTTTTGTAAATATATTTAACTAGTCATTTAGCTACATTTAGATTTGTCTTCTCCAATTTTTTTTTTTTTGTTAAAGTAGCAAATAACTGCATTTGAATTAGCTAAATTAAATGGATTTTTTTAATTTTACGTGGGTGGGTGGCGTTGGATGCGGATGCCATGTCAGGAGTCTGGGCATGCCGGTGAGTACGACGTGCACTAGGCGGAAGTGCCATCGAAGACGTTGATGATGCAGGCATCTATGCCACGTTGGGTCCTCCTAACACTATACGACGTGCACTAGGCGGAAGCGCCACCAAAATAACATTATATAACATGAATGTACAAATTTTAATTAATCCACTACAACCGTAACCTATTCTCCTAGAAGCCTAACCTAATCCGGCCACTAAAAACCATCCCTAACCTTAATTTGATTATATAACTATAATTTAGAAAATTAAACTAAATGTAATTTTAATTATATAACTAAGTTAATTATACAACATTCCCCAAAATTAGAAAATTCCCCTATCCCTAATCTAATCCGTGCATACCCCTAACCCTAATCCCCCAAATTACATTTTCTAATTAAATTCCCCCTAATTAAAAACTACCCCTAATTACAAATTAGCCCTAATTATAAAATTAACCCTAATTATATACCATTCCCCTAAATTAGAAAATTCCCCTATCCCTAATCTAATCCGTGCCTACCCCTAACCCTAATCCCCCAAATTACATTCTCTAATTAAATTTTCCCTAATTAAAAACTACCCCTAATTACAAATTAAGGCCAAATTATAAAATTCTTTAATCAGAAAACCCTAATGTCGAACCCTAATCCCCAAATTGAAATCCTAATCGGAAAAATCCTAATCCATAAGCCTAAATGGTTAATTAAAAAAAAAAAAAAAAGAAGCAAGATACGTGAGAATGGATAACGGCGACTGGATTTTTTGACGGACTGTCAGAGAGGGAGGGATGCACAACATAGGTTGCATGGGAGAGAAACAGGGAGACTGCGCTTGAGTGAGGGAGAGAGCAAGTGAGAGGGGGAGGGTGGGTGGGATAGAGGAGGACGGTGGTTGGGAGGGAGGGAAAGTGCGACTAAGAGAGGGAGAGAGCGACGGAGAGAGGGAGTGCACAGGAAAGAGAAAGAAGAAAGTGAGGGGAGAGGAGGAGGGTTGTTTGAAAAAATTAAAACGAACACATTTGCGCGACACATGGTTTGTCGCGCAAACCCTAAAGTCATTGAGCGTTTTTTGAATTTTTGTAGAAATTTAAAATTTTCAAGACAAAATTTAACGGCGCGCCAAATATTAGAAATTGTGCGACAGAACATGAAAATTCGTTGCGCAAATAGGCTTCGCTCGATGATTTCTTTGTATTCGTCGGGCAAGAATGTGTAATAATTTTTTAAAATTTGAATTTATAGGACCCAACAGGGTGTCCCCACATAATATTAAAAAATACGCGACAAATTTATATATTTCGTCGCGCAAGCATGTAAATTAAAAAAAAAAAAATTGGTAAACCCGACATAAATAAATACATAAATTTACATATATTTCACTAAAATTATTTTATGATAAATACAATTGCATTTAATTTACAAAACAATTCAAATTTATATTAATTAATCCTCGTCCGAACTATAGTAAGTTTCACTATCGTCGGTATCATCATCTTCAGTGTCCCATTCCTCCTCGTCGATATGTACGTTACTGTAGTTGTTCGAAGCCTATGGTGGATCGTATTGGGGAAGATCACCGAGGTCAATTGAAATTGAGTCAAATGGTATTTCGATACCAGCAACACCCGGTATCTTAAATGGTTCTTGGACAAAATTATTATCCCTTGCTGTTTTCCCACCAATTTCAATCGAAAACTCAAGACGTTGGTTCGCGATGTTGATGTCATCCCCATCGGAACTTGGATCTTGGTCCGGTATAGCATACATGTTCCTATGCTCAATCCTTTGAAAAACCTTCCAACCTTTTCCGGCCTTAGGGTCATTTACATAAAAGACCTGTTTTGCCACACTTACCAAAATGTAAGGGTCGGCATCGTACCAAGTTCTGGTAGTGTTGACTGAGAGTAAGCCATAATCCCTCTTAACACTTCCCTGCCTATGTGGGTTTGTATCAAACCATCGACATTTAAAAATGATAACTTAGTAATGGTCTTTGTACAACACTTGTACAACATTGGATAGTTTGCCATAAAACTCAATGTCTGTACTTTCCCCACCACCCGGGACATGAACACCGTTGTTTTGCATACATAACTTATCATCACGCTCAGCCCCCAAAAACTTGACACCATTAACATGGCAACCAGATTACAATTCTACCCGAATAAGACCGAATGCCAAGTTATATAACTCTTCAGTGTAAGCGGGTGAATTGGATGCTTTTAACTGATTTACCTAACACGATAGCCAAAAATCACAACTTGTTTTAGCTAATACAACATGTTAATACAAACGCAAAAAACTTACTTATTCGAGAAACCACCGAGAAAACAATTCACTGTGCTTCTTTGCATAAAGATGTGAAGGATAATCCCGCTTCATCATTTGTTCATGCTCATTGATGTGAAAATTAACTTAACACACAAATTAACCCTCTTGTTGACAATTGTAGTATGGATAAGTAGGGATCGTTCTTAAACCGGGGATTAGGAGGGATTGCTAAAACACTCTAAACTGACTCAAATATATATATAAAAAGAGGCTAAAAACACTTAACTAGACTCAAAGAACTCAAAACAAACTCAAAAGACTCAAAACAAGCTAAAAAAGCTCAAATCTGCCTAAAAACACAAACTGGGCAGATTTGGACTCTAAACACACTTTTGGACGAATTTTGGTTTTATGTTGATTCAAAACACTTAAAAACACAAACTAAACAGATTCTAAGTAATTAGATACACTAAAGTAAAGGGAGATTGGGTTTTGGACGAAAATAAAGTAAAATAAAGCAAATTAAAGACTAAAACAGATTTTTGACGAAATTGGGAAATTGGATGGGTGATGGTCTAGCTAGAAGGTCCTTCTCCACACATGACACACTTGCATTCAAATTGATTTCCAATTGCTTCTCTCAATAAGTCATGAAACTCAATACTCCATGTTAACTGTGACAGCACTTTTTTAACCTTCAAGTTCTCCTTAAGTTAATGAATTGGATGGGAAAGTACATACAACAATTCAAAGCATTCTCTAAAAGTCCCCTACGTGAAAAGCACAATAAAGGTACAATCAAAGATCATTAAGCTTCATGAAAACTATAAGTATTGACAAGGCAATTGTAACTATGAAAAACATGAAACTTTTGCCAAGAATTCACTTAACGCGATCGTTTATAAGCGACCTCCACTACTTGCAAATATAAGTTTGTAACTATTAGGTGAAACTCCCTTATATTTTAGCTTCAAATCCTTGCATGAAAACTAAGTGTGCACTCTTAATAAACATACAAGAATAAGTTATCAATCAAACAGTTAAGCAAATTGAATTCACAACTTATGAAATAACAATTGAAGGTAATCAATTCATATTGCAAACATAGTCATGGTTTCGAATTCCCCCCTAGCCACGAGGGGTTTAGTTTCTCATATTCGCAAAACAAAGATACATAAATTGAGACATTGAAAACAAAGAATGAAAACACCTAGAAACGCTCCAACAATCCAACGTCTTGAATGGCAAGCACATCCAAGGGTCTCCTTCCTTCTTCTTTGCTGCGGCACAAGGGATAGGTGAAGGTTTTTGTGGTGGTGGATGGATATAGGTTGGTTATGGTGAAGGGTGGATGGTGGAATCGTCCTCCAAGAGAAGAGAGAGCCAGAACTTGCGGCAAAGGGTAGTATATATAGGCTAAGGCATGGTTTTGATGTGTTTTAGGGAAAGAAATAACTTAGCTATCTTGTCCTATAATTAAAAATCAGAAATCAATGGAAAATAGGCAAGAAAGGATGTAAGGTGCGGTATAGGTTAAGGGAGAAAGGGAAAGGAGATTTGGGACACAAAATAGTGAAGAAAACAATCCCCTTGCACGACAAGGCATTGGACAAAAATAGGAATGTGTTTAATTGCAGGAACTAGGAAAACAAGAAAGGGAAACAAGGAAGGTAAAGTAGGAAAATAGGAAGGTGGGTGCGGCAAAGATTAGGGATAGGTCTAGGTCTTCTAGAAGCATTTATTTAGTGTCCTAAAATATTTAGGAAGCCTCATTGCAACTGGAACATAGGTGAATTAGGATTAGGAAAGTTTAGAGCCAAAGATGGAAACCTTCACAAATGGAAACCTCCAAGAATAGAAACTTCCAACTTTAGAAACTTTGGCTTCCAATTCTGAACTCTTTGTTCTTCATTTTCATTTCTTCATTTCTTTCATCTCATTATTCATTCCTAGCCTCTTCAATTTCGTCCATTCACTTGGCTCCAAGCATGTGTTATCCATTCCATGCCCAAAAATGCTCCAAAAGGCTCCAAAATGCACTTCTTTGCCACGTTAACCCTTTGGACCTACAAACACACGAAAATAGCTTAAAATACTAAAATAACTACGAACTAACAACATAAATGCCAAGAAACAAGCTAACTAAGTCGCATAAATATGCTCCTATCACTCATCCAGGTAAATCATTGTCTCATCATAATTGTTTAGTATGAACCAATGTGCAACCTCTATGTCTTTTTTGGTAAATGCCTCCCCTCTAACAGGCTCGCCAAAGGGTCGTGTGACTTGGGCAAAAACAAAAAATTTCTCTTTTCACACACCCTTGTCATTATTGTGCGAAGGACAATTAAGAGCCGTCTGAACATCTTTTACATACATTCCACAAAATGTAAAAGACTCGTACCACCCAAGCCTCTATAATGGATCATTCGGGCTTGGCCCTATTTTGTACACTTTTTTTATGTCATTGAGAAACCTAGAAAAATATAAACACCGTTACCAAATAAATTAGATAAAAATGTTGTATGATGACAAATAAACATTTGAATAACGAGTTTATACCTTTCTATTAAGTACATCCATCAATAGTTAACTGGTCCAACAAGCACTGCCTCCTCCAGCAAGTGAACCATAACATGGATCATACTTGTGAAGAAAGATGGAGGAAATATTTGTTCGAACTTGCAGAGGACTTGGACAATGTCTTGGCGCAATTGATTAATGTCTTATTTTCGCAACGACCTTGCAGTCAATTGGGAAAAAAATATGGACAACAATATTATTGGCTTCACAACATCATCAGGCAATATGTGCCGAATACCAACCAAAAGTAGGCGTTGTAGAATGACATGGCAATCATGACTCTTTAGTCCTGAAAGTGTTCCACCGTCAACGTTCACACAACAGTCAATATTTGAAGCATACCCATCTAGAAACTTAGCTGAAGATAGAAACTTCAAAAATTCCTTTATGTCTTTCGATTGAAGTAAAAAAACGGGGTCGTATTTCCATTCGCTCTAGATCAAGACGAGCTTTGACAGTGTTTTCGTCTTGCCCTTAATATCTAGAATTGTGCCCACCAATGCGTCAAACACATTTTTCTCAACATGAATAACATTAAGGTTGTGTCTCAGTTTTAGCTCGGACCAATATGGGAGCTCAAAAAACATAGACTTATGGGTCCAATTCAACTGGGTTGCCGGTCAGAGCCTAGTTATAGTTTTCCCAAAAGGATCGAAATTCAAACGGTTAAGCTGTTCTAAACTTTGGTCACCTGACCACTCTCTAGGTCTGAGTCGAGGCTCTATTTTGCCGTCGAACTCTTTGTCCTTATCATGCCACTCGTGGTCCCAAGGCAACCATCTCTGATGACCAAGATACCAAACTTTTCCGGCGTGCCAACTAGATGTGACGTCATCCTTACAAACTGGACATACAAAATAACCTTTAGTGCTCTACATGGAAACCATGGCATATGCCAGAAAATCGTTTACTGTCCACATCACTGCTGCCCACATTGTGAACATCTTCCTAGTAGACTTGTCGTATGCGCGAACACCATTTTCCCATAAATCGTTTAGCTCATCAACCAAGGGCCGCAAATAAACATCAATAGACTTACCAGGATCCTCAGTGATCAAAAGAGTCTTCATCATATATTCTTTCTTCATGCATTTTCAAGGCATAAAATTATAAGGAAAAACAAATATCGGACAAGTGATATGGTATTAGTTTATAACCCCGAAAGGATTGAATCTGTTAGTGGCAAGTCTCAACCTAAAGTTACGAGCCTCAGCTACAAAACCAAGGTACATCCACTCGAAATCTTTCCATGCCTTTCCATTTGTAGGATGCCTCATCACGTCATCATCCACCCGACTTTCTTTATGCCATCTCATGTCACTTGCAGTATGCGTCGATATATACAATCGTTGCAACCTTGACTTTAGTGGTAAATAAAGCATAACTTTTTGTGGAATCTTCGTCGGCCTATTTTGCGATGTCATTTTGAACCTCGACTCATTACATACCAGGCAATTGTCCAACGCTTTATTCTCCTTATAGAACAATATACAATTATTTTTGCAAGCTTGGATTTTTTCATAACCCAATCCCAAACCATTCAACACCTTTTGAGCACTTTTATGATCTTTCGGCAAACTATTGTCCTTTGGCAGCATTCTCTTGATAACCTCCAAAAAATAGTCTAAGCACTGGTTGGAAATTCGATACTTTATTTTGCCATGCATCAACTCCACAATGGTCGTGAGCTTCGCATCTCGGATATAATTCTTGGTTCGCACTTTTTAACAAGTTTTCATATTATTCGAGAGTTTCACTATCCATCGGTTTAGACACATCATCATCCCCTCCCTCATTCGTATTAATGGAGGGAAATGGAAAAGTGTCATTTATAATATTCATAGCCTGTTCATTAGGATCCACATTAAGTTCAACATTTTCCATTTGTGTCACGTTTGACGACAAAGCATAGTCTAATTGTTCCCCATGGTGATTCCACATCGTATATGTGTCTGTCATCCCATTTCTTAGTAAGTAGAATCGAACATTTTCAAAAGTCTCCTTTAAGGTGTTGTTACACATCCTACACGGACACCGGATTCTAATTGCCCCCGTGTTGTGTCTGGATGCGAACTCAATAAACTCATTTATTCCATCCAAGTACTCGGGTGCACATTTGTTCGGATTCTGTATCCACTGTCTATCCATAATGTCTGCAAGCATAATAAAATTGCAATCAATACCCAACTCCAATGAGATATTGTCACCTTATGCCTCCGGTTAAGACCCTAATCCCATTTGGGAATGCACAGTTATATGACGCAATTTACGGCTCAATCGGATTAGATTTAGACGTGGGAAAATTCCGAGAGCATCTCCCTACAGTTTTTCAAGTGGCTGACATAGATAACAAAATACCTATCTGGCACTCAAAGAACGTAAAGAGATGTGACCAAAATTTCTACATTCAAAATCTAATTCTTCAATCATAAACTACGCCCCATAACTGGGCATTCTCAAACTGTCCAAATAATGGGACAATTCAAGAATCAACTAGACCGCAGTCATGTTTTCGCATCCATGCGCAAAATCCAACTAATCCTCGAACGGGAGACTAAGCTTTTATTGAAAATACGAGTACGAAGTTAATTACTATTAACTTAGTACAGCACAAAACAATTTTGTACGAGACATACACTTTTGGTTTTCATCCAAAAACCAAATACGAACAATACACCTCTAATTAACAAACTAATTAACAACCCTCATTAACAATTCACATCTAATTTGTTGTAAATTCAAATAACTCCTAATTAAAAAAAACCAAACAATATACCTTTAATTTTGTCGTTCACCGAGCGATAATTGTGCACACCAACCCTTTGAACAACAAATTTAGTGGCATTAGTTTGAATTCACAACAAAATTTTGAAATATATAACGGAAACACTTATTGAATACAACAGTGAAGAAGGATGGCGGAGGCAGCAGCAGCAAAATTTGCATTTTCTGCCTCTACACCTGAGGAATCTGATTATGAAGATGAAGAATTTGCACGACAAACAAGTCGTCGAATAAAACATATAGGTTTGAAATATGGCGCCAAATATACCTGCTTTTTTACCACCTTACGCAACGAACCATTCGTCGCGCAAAACATATAAATTCGAAATATGACGGTAAACTTAACCGCATTTCTACGCCCTTTGTGTGACGAAATATTCGTCGTGCAAGCATGTTTATGAGAGATCGTCGCATAAATTCTATGCGACTAAGATTTCGTCACCCAAAATTTATAGCAACAAATGAATACGTAATTAATTGTAATTATGAAGTTTACGTAAACATAGATCTTTAGTATCTATATTTACATCAACTTCATAATTACAAACAAATATTCAATTATAATATTTATTCTAAAAATAATTGAAAACTTAAATAAATTAAATTAACTCATTCAATTATTTAAACAACAAAACATGAATTAATTACAACATATAACCTAGAAGAAACCTTAAAATTAAATATTGTCCTCAAAAACATAAATTTAAAACTACTGCTCCGTTGGTCCTCCATTCTGCTCCACGTCATAACGCCACTGCTTGTAACCCTTGTTCAATGCCTCCTCCATCAACTTTATCAACTCTTCATTCGTATTATCAAGAGTATAGTTACACTGTTACACATATATGCAAATAATTAATTACAACATATAACAAACAATTTCACAAAATTAATTATTTTCAACATTTGTCACACTTACTAATAATTGATCCATCACCGCCTTCTTCACATCCTCGGGCACATATTTTCAAGAATGCCACTCAGCAATAGGACAATTGTTATGCATTGCTACACCAATCGCATGAGAAAACTCCACATATTGCGTCATATCATGGGGTCCGAGGGGCATGCTATGCTGCCGGTTTCTTTCCTCCATTCGAGCCCAAACCGTTGTTCTCCTACTGTCTTTATTATCTGCCATCATGTTACAAAATAATGTGAAAAAAAACTGCAACACAATATGTGCTTATAAAGAACACGTAACACTTTACGCGACTAACTGTTTGTCACGCAAAGTATGAAATAAATACGCAATAAATGACACAACTTCAACACCACAGACCATGGCTTTGCGTGACGAAGTTTCGTCCCACAAATTTTTGCACGATCAAACTTTTCTTGCGTTATTAAGCGGTAAATACAACGACTTAAACGCTAACCGACCGTTTTACAGTGTTTTTGCGTGACGAATCTCGTCTCGCAAAGGTTTTAGCAACAAACCTTTTGTTGTTTAAACCCTTGCGCGATGATTGAAAATATCTATTTTATTCCGTCTCGAAAACAATTTCTCAAAATACTAATGTCAATATTATAGTATTTTGTAAATTTTTCTCGAGACAAAACAAAATAAATGCAGTCTTTATTCTTCCTAATTAATAATAATTCAGTGTCATTATTTAATAAACCATAAATAGACTAATAAAAAACAACTATTCTAATCATCCGCTGGTCCAGCCACTCTGTGTCGCTCTGCGTCATATTCAACATCAAACTTCAACTCTCGGAAACGATACTTGAACACAACGTCGATGCACTTCATCAGATTTGCATAACTTTTGTCAATGTCCCAATCAGGCTGATTTGCAAAATAAATAAATTCTACATATCACTATTATATTTTAACTAAATAACTAAATAATTATTTAACTAATTAATAATTTACACGTACTGCTAATGCATCGATCATGATCGTCTTTATCTCCTCTGGGACGTCTCTCCAAGACTCCTAATTCACTCTGCATCTGTCACACACCAATACCCCAACGTCGGCCCTAAATTAGTTCACCATATCCAACTTCTCATATCTTGCTAATTCTGCGTAAGTGATTCGGTAGCGGTTCTTAGCAGAAGAAGTGTATTGAACACATGTCGCAGCTCTCTTCTTTCTCTTGTCTACCAACAAAATAAAAACTTATATCAGTCTATTTAAATATTTAATTAATTTACACAACCAACAAAATTTAGTACGTATTACCTTTCTGAAAACCTTCGCCTTGAACTCTCTTTGACGAAGGACCACTAGAGTTTGTCATCGTGTACGGAAAAAAAAAACAATAATTGGAATAATAATTCGGTGAAAGTAAAGAGTCTTCGGATTGAATTGTGTTGAGACTAAGCGAAACTGTCAATTTAAAGGAATTATGGCTTCTTTGCGCGATGAAACCTTTGTCGCACAAAACCATGGAGTAAATACCGCATTCAACATTTTGACTAAACAACTTGCAGTCTAGTAAATGTGTGAACCTTTGCGCGACGAAATATTTGTCGTGCACAGTGACACACGCCATATCGGATTTTGGCGCCAAAATATAGGCATTCGTGCGTTTTTTCTGCAAACCTTTGCGCGACAAAGGGTTTTTTTTGTCGCGCAAAGTCGTTTTACGAGATGAAATATTACATCGCACAAGCTGTTTGCCCCATTAAATTATTTCCGACGAAATTGTATATTTGTCACGCTAACCTGTTTTGCGTGACGAGTTTGCTTTCGGCGCATAAAGTTTGGTCGCGCAAATAGTTTTTTCTACTAATGGTGGATGTTCATGTGTATATATAATTGTAGGCTCTCATTGAGTCACGGTTAATTTCTTCCTTGGTTTTTTGTTTGTTTATATGAACTTTTCTTTTTATAAGTAAAAACGTTATAGGAAATGCACTTTACTTACTTTGTTTATATACCTATGTATTATGTAGATGAATGTTAAAATAGGTAGAGATAGAAAATACTTTGGGTATATAGCAAGTAGATATCTGCTTTGTAAGTGTGAAGTATTTGTTTTCCTATAGAGTAGGTGTAAGGAAATACAACGTATCTGGAGGTAAACAATACTTTTTCCTATCTAACTATACCATAAGTTTTTGTTCATCGTTTACCCCGCATGTTTTTTGTTCTTTATAATCTACCTCTATTACAAATTAATTAATATTATCAACATCACAACTTTTTGTTTTTTATCCACCTCTCACAATGTTTTGGTTTATCTTTATGAACTTATAATATTTGTTGTATATGAGTTTTTAAAAATGTTTTTTATTTGAAAGTGGGTAGTTTAAGGCATTTAAAACTTCAAATTTTAGAATTCAACTTTAAGGAATTTAGATTTATTTTGATTTTTACTCTACGGGGCAAAATGGGCATAATAACAAATCATATGAAACTGGACTTCATGTAAGAGTAGCTGAATTTTTTTAGACTTGGATCAAAATGCCCCAAGAAAAATTGAAAAGGAAATGGTTATCAAACGTCTCTTGACTAAACATTAGGTTATAACACATTTACAACTAATTGCTTTATCACAAATTACATAAAATTTAGGGAAATTTTATTTAAAACCATGTAACCTCTTTCTGCAGCCAACTTAAATTTTAAATGTTAATTGTCTTTTTTACCCTATTGCACAATTGATATTAAGTATAAAATGAAATTAATAATAAAACTCAAATTTATGAATAAACCTAAACTATAATCAGACCCTACAATCATTCTTTGTTTATCTTACTTTCATTATGGCTAAAACCCTAATAGCTATTTGTTGACCCTAAAAACTACTACACCTACGTGACGCGCATGCCAAGTAATTAGTAAGCTAACTAAATCCTTCGGTTGTATGCAGGGCGTGCCAACTCGTTAGCCGAGGAGTAAAATTTGTTGATGTTGCGTTGAGCACACGGCTGACTTCTCGATCTTGCGACTACGGCCGAGGAAGGAACACTCTCGGCCTTCGGGTTCTAAAGCCTGAAGACAAGGCTGCTAGTTCTGCGAAGTTCATAAATAGTCGGCGCCAGATTCGGTCATGGTGATTATGTTCGTGAGAGTATAAGCACGCCGAATCGACACCAGAGTATAGGGATACAAATACTCAAAACAAATGTACGTCTTGATTGTGAAAGTGGTTCAGCTGTCAGAATGCCGAACTCTAAAACCTACTTGCGAATACCCAATCATAAACAACTCGGCGTTCAATGTGCCGAGCCCTAGTAACACCTTACTTCGCCGAGAAGGCTGATGAGATGACCTCTGCCAATAAGGATCCGAAAATCCTTCTCGATCGAGACTTGGATAGATAACCAGTCGACCCTGTTGCAGTGCTATTTATCCAAACTGAAGGTGCTTCACGGTCGGCTGATTCTACGGCAACAGTGCTGTTTATCCAAACTGAAGATGTTCGTCGGTTGCCTCCACAGTGCTGTTTATCCAAACTGAAGGTATGTCGGCGGAAAAAGAAAGTAAAAATCTCAAAGTTATTGAGAGGTCAAGAAAAACTTGGCCCCTTCCTCCAAGAAATCCAAAGTTGCCGCACAAAACACACCAAGCAAATGGCCTCACCCAGACGGCGAGATGGCAGGTGAAGCTTCCCGTCCCCCAAAACGCGTCAAGAAATTGGCAAATAAGGGAGCACAAGAGATTCATCATAACTCTAGCCACACCACCGGGACAACTGCCACCAGTGCCTTTCCTCCTGCTCCTGTTGTTCAGGCCTCAGCGGCCAATCGGCCATCTTCAACTAGCCCGGCAACCCAAGCTCAACCAGTACCTGAGGTCCCTGAGGTCATGGTTGAACTAGTTGTTGTACCACTGGTCGACATGTCTGTAGCTCCAGGGCCGACCGTAGAACCTGTGTTGCGGGAGGCAACCCCTTCGATCGGGAAGAATCTCCCCAAGAATCCAAAACAATCGGCGATCATCTTAGAAGAGGTATGACTATGCTGGCCACTCCCTTTACTCATTAAATTCAAAAGTATTAACAACTATTTTGTTTCAAGATGACGAGAGTGACGAGACTCTGCCGGTGATTCGCTCTCGACCGATCGAAACTCCTTCTGTTGATCTTTCTCCTGTGGTTGAGGCGGCCGACTCGGTTGACCATCCTGCAGCTGATCGTGGGAAAAGGCCCATTATTGAACCTGAGATGACGTCAGAAACTCCGATTCACCTGCAGGACCAGGACCTCGACATCCCCTCTCAAAAAGTGACCTCGGCTTTTGTAAAGCTCAACTATTTTCTCTTGTCAATTTTGTTATAACAAGTCTGAACCGAGAAAAATATTAAATGTCAGGTGCCCAGTTATTCATTTCACCGAAAATTCTATGCGCCGAAGGGTGTTATCTATATTTCCTGGCCACCTCAGTGGCCATCGAACGTAGATAACCTTCATCGGGCGCGTGAATTAAGAAGCAGTCTGAAACACTGGGCTCGGCCATTAAGCTCTCTAGGTTTCAGCAATGAACCTGAAGACATGGCCGAAGTCTCCTCTCAGCAGGTCTAAAACAAATCCTATCTGCTACATTCTTTCCCAATTTTCCTTGTGCCTAAACTCTTTTTTGTGTACAGCCTTCATGGGAAGTCGAGTTTGATGCTATTCTATCAAGCACTTCAGGAGCGACTGGTCCTTCGGCAGCTACGACTGAACCCGCCAAATCAACTGTTCTTGATCGGTTGTAAGAGCTTTTGTCTCTCTCAGCTTCGCAAGTCCTCGAGCGCAAGGGCCTTGATTCGGTGGGTGCATGTCTGAACGATCTCAGAGCTAATGGTCAATTGAGCGCCGAAGCTATCATTCAAGCGTCGTCCACCTTGGAACGGACCCGAGAATATTTCAGTATTTTAGAGAAAGCTCTTCGGGCTGACGATGACTTGAAAGCTACAACAACCGTTCGAGACGCTCTTCGTCCAAATGTCGAAGTTTTAAAGGTGAAAAAGGAACCCTGGTCGACCTTGACCATCAAATTGCCGAACTTCAAAATCGAAGGTCAGTAATTGCTTCTGAGCTTGTGAAGGATTTTGAGTCAGGCAGAAAATCTTGCTTAACCGAATATGCGGTGAGCGTGAAACGAGTCGAGTAGCTGAAGATGAACAAGAGGAATCAGCAAGCTGAGGTCACGATGGGCGAGGTGAGGGGGTTGGAGCTGAGGGTTGTTCTTGAATCTCTTTTTCCTTCATTACCCTAAAATTATTTGATTGTAAACTGATCGACCAATGAAATGAAATGAAATGAACTTTTATTCTCGCATCTCCCATGTGACTGGATAGAATTTCTTTAAAAACCTCTCATTGATTGGCAACTTGTGAACAATATCGGTTCGATCTCTAAGATGGTATGCCCCATTGCCGAAGACTTTATGAATAACGAATGGCCCTTCCCAATTCGGCGAACACTTGCTGAACCTGGGGTCTTTAATTCCTACGGGTAGTACGGTTTGCCAAACCAGTTCTCCTTCGCCGAACGTTTTTTGTCTAACTCGTTGATTATACGCATGCTCGGCGATCTTCTTTTGAGCCACTAATAAGTTATAAGCATCAAGCCGAGCTTCTTCTAAATCTTCTAGCTCTTGTCTCATGGCTTGACTGTACTCGGTGCTGAACAAACTACTTTGGTCAATTATTCGCAACGAGTTTATACTTAGCTCGACGGGCAGCATTGTGTCATGTCCATAAGTCAACGCATACGGAGTCGTTCCGGTGGCTGTCCGTAGAGAGGTTCGATAAGCCCATAACACTTCTTTATCCTTAAGTGCCACATGCCTAGCCTTTCTTTTATTATTTTTTCAAGAATACCAATAATAACCTTATTACTTGCTTCGGCTTGTCCATTCGCCTGCGGGTAGTATGTCGTAGATTGCTCGAGTCGAATCTTTAGATTTGTCGTATAGTCCTTAAATCTGTTGGATGTAAAAATCGTACCGTTATCTGTTATAATTGTTTATGGCATGCCGAATCTAGTCACAATGTTTTCTTCAACGAAACTACAAACTTCCTTAGACGTTAGCTCGGCATATGACTTGGCTTCGACCCATTTGGTAAAGTAGTCTGTTGCAACAAGTATCCATGCATGTTTGGCTGCACCAGAAGATTGTGTGATTTTACCGATAACATCCATGGCCCATCCTCGGAACTGCCATGGTTTGGTGACCGAATGTAATGATTCGGCCGGTACTCTCTCTATAGGCCCATGGATTTGACATTGTACACAACCTTTTGAGGACTCAATACAACCCTTCATAATACTTGGCCAGAAATAGCCGTACCGTCGAAGTAGCCAACCCATTTTTCGTCCAGATTGGTGTGCTCCGTAAATTCCTTCGTGTACTTCTGTCATTGCTTGAGCAACTTCTTGTGGGCCGAGGCACAACAACAATAACCCATCCTCACCTTTTCAGTACAGCTCATTCTGGTATAATACGTAGTTTGTGGCATGAACCCTTGTCCCTCAGTCGTGTTTTTCGTTGGGGTTATCAATATATCGCATAATCATCATTCTCCAATCGTCTGGTAATGCCTCGACGGCACAAACCTCAATAGTGTCCTTTCATTCTAACAATGATGACAAAGACATGACCCGTGTACGGATCACGCAATCACGTTGGAGAACTTGCTGATTAATCAAGGCCGAATGTGCTTGTCGTGACACAGGTATTTCTCGGCCTAATTTTCCCCCCATGAGTTGGGCTCCGGAGGCTATTTGAGCCAATTCGTCAGCGTCAGTATTATGAACATGTGAAATGTGTTTGAAAGTTACGCCGTTGAAAGATTTGGCCAAATAGCTGGCAACCATGTGGTAAGGCGTCAGAGTACAACTCATGGAACTAAAAGTCCCATTGAGTTAATTAAAGACAAGTTCGGAGTCACCAAGAACAAGGACACGAGTTGCCTGCAAATCGTGTAGCACTCCGAGGCCAATGACAAAGGCTTCGTATTCAGCCTGATTATTCGTACAATTGAAATCGAGCTAGAGAGAAAAATACCAACAATTATGAGTGGGGGATTGAATAACGATCCCAACGCCAACCGAGACTGAAGTACTGGAACCATCAAAGTACATCGTCCAGTAATTATCGTGTGTTTGTATTAGGTCGATGTCAACATTATTGCCCCCGAACTCATACGGGGAAGGGTGTTGGGCCAAAAAATTGGCTAGAGCTTGACCTTTGACCACTTTCTAGGGTATATATTACTAGCTGAATTCAGAAAGGGCCATCGTCCACTTGCCGATTCGGCCCTTTACGATTGGTCGAGTGAGCATGTAACGGATGACATCGGTTTGGGCAATGACCTGAGTGACTGACGGGAGCATGTAATGTCGACGTTTTGACGCGGCAAAAAATAGGGTAAGACAGAGCTTCTCGACAGCGGAGTAATCAATCTCTGGTGGGTTGAGGTATTGCTAAGGTAAAAAATGGCATGTTCGCGCCAGGTGTCATTGTCTTGTGCAAGAAGGCAACCGATGGATTCTTCGGCCACCGAGATGTATAGCTTAAGAAGTTGGCCCCGTCGTGATGGGATGATGACGGGTGGAGTCGTTAAAGAGACCTTGATCTGCGTGAATGCCTCTTGGTGCTCGGCACATCATTCGAAGGTGTCGGAGTCCTTGAGCTTCAAAAGCGTGGAAAAAGCTTTCATTTTCCTGATCGAGTTAGCAATAAATCATCAGAGAAATTTGATCTTGTCGAGCAATGACTGTAATTATTTCTTAGTCGTAGGGGGTGGAGCAATAATGATTGCACGAGCCTTGTTATCGTCCACCTCAATACCATGGTGATGTACGAGGAAACCTAAAAAATTACCGGCTGATACGCCGAAAGCACATTTGGCGGGATTCATCTTCAGATTGTGTCAGCGCATGCACAGGAATGCCTGACGGAGGTCATCCAAATGCGTCTGCCGTCGTGCTGATTTGATGACCACATCGTCGATGTAGACTTCAACGATGGTACCAATTAAATCATGGAAAATAGTTTTCATAGCTCGTTGGTATGTATCACCGACATTCTTGAGGCCGAAGAGCATAACGACCCATTCGTATGTGCCGAGTGCCCCAGGACACCGAAATGCAGTCTTATGGACATCAGCTTCGGCGATGAAAATCTGGTTATAACCGGCATGCTCATCCATGAAGGATAGGATCTCGTGATATGCTGCGGTGTCAATTAGCAAGTTAGAGATCGGCATCGGGTACTCGTCTTTGGGCGTTGCTAAGTTCAGATTACGAAAATCGATAAAGATGCGCAGGGTGCCATTTTTCTTTAGCATCGGGACAATATTAGCCAGCCACTCGACATATCAAGTGGTCCGAATAAACCCAGCTTTAAATAGTCGAACTACTTCGTCCTTTATGCCGAGCTGTACTTCGGTCGAGAACCGGCGAGGGGGCTGGCGGAAAGGCTTACAACCGGCTTTGATGCGTAATTCATGTTGAACAAGGGTCTGATCAAGGCCTGGCATCTCATGATAACTTCAAGCAAAACAATCTTTAAACTCGTTGAGTAATTGACAGAGTTCGACTTTCATGGCATGAGGTAACAGTGCACTAATAAATAACGGCCGAGGGTCATCGGCCGTTCCGACATTTATTTCCTCTTAGGGGTCTTTAACTTGGGGTCGACTATCTTCGAGTTCGGCCGGTGCGGCCTGAACTTTGTCTAACAACAGTACTGGGCCGTTATCTTCCTTGACCAAAAATTCGATTAAGTTGATGCCCGAATGTGGTTGCTTCGAAATAGCATACCAATGGGCCAACAGACGTTCCATCGTGGATGAAACCGCGGCCCGACACCTCTCGCCTTTGACAGTCTCGGCGCCTAGGGTAATGTAGCTGACGTGATCATCATAATAGCGAGCCTGAATCATGTTGGTTTCGAATGGCTGATTATCGACTGGGTGGACCACGATCGATTTGTCGTCCCAAAAAATGAGAACTTGGTATAAAGAAGAAGGGATGCAATTCGTTTGATGAATTCAATCCCTACCGAGCAAAACATTATATTCGGTCTTGGGGTCGACGATAAAAAATACGGTCATATGATTGCGACCTGCAATGTTCACCTCCAAAGGGAATACTCCTTTGGTTTGAGACTTGTCACCAACAAAGCTGCTCATGGTTATTCCCGAATGAATGAGTTCATCGTTGGATCGTCGTAATGCTTTCATGACGGATACGGGCATGATATTGACCGTCGCCCCGTAATCAATGAAAATTTTAGAGATTAGGTAGCCTTTAATGTGGGCCGTGACATATAACGACTTTAAATGCTGAATATTAGCCGAGGAGGAGTGAGGAAACAAGATGGCCAGGGCTGTTTTAAGTTTGTCGTCGTTGTTTGCTAGCACATCTTCAGTGATGGTGACGAAATCAACTTGTGTTGCTTCCTTGGCGACCACATCACCATCCAAGGAATTTGGTTGGTGTGTAGTTAGCTGGAATTCAGCAGGTAGAACATGGACCTTGCTGATTTCCATATTCTCAAAGACTAAATGGCCCATTGGATCCTGGTCGTCGTCCTCCGGGTTATTGAGGACTATAACATCGTGCGTTAGAGCATCCTCAGCCTCATGGTCGGGTGTCTCAACAAGTACTTGCTCTTGTGCCGAAGGTCCCGACCTTGTTTCCTTGGGACTGTAATTATCGAGCTCGTTTGTTTCCGGTGTCTGACTTTTCTCCTGCAGTGTTTTGCGAGCACGTTCTTCATAGGCGATACGGGCATCCCTTGTGTCCAGGTAGGCTTCCAAACGTGCCACCTGATCTTTCTCATCGGTCGTTAGACCGAATAAACACGCGGTCGAGAAGACTTCAAAGTGATATCGTAGGTGTTGAAGGTCTTCGAGAGAAAAATGAAGCTCGGCTGTATCAATGTCCGTGTATGGATCGACCTCGAAACCAATAACCCTAGTCTCTCGTATATGCTGGAATCTAGCTTTCATTGCTGGGTCGGTGGTTTTTTGGATGATCTGTTCAACATCGGGGCAAGTTAGTGCCAGGTCGAGGGCTTCTTGCCACGCCTTGAGTAGTCCATACAAATCGTTGGCAGAATACTTCTTATGAAACTCTTTCATGTATTCCAAGGATTCGCCGAGGAACGGAGGGTGTAGATTCTACCAAACTCTTATTATTGGCTCTTTTAGGGGTAACGGGGAAAGTTGGCTTTCGGCCTATTTCTTAAATTGCTCGAAGCGAGCTTTCATCTCCCCTGGCCGAATGAGGAGTTTGATGCGCTTCTCGGACTCTTCAATGGTAGTTTCGTAGTCACGATTGGTTTCTTTTTGCCTCTGTAATTCAGCCATGATTGTTGGGGTTGGTCGGTCGTCTCCGCTTGCTACCACTTCTTTCGGCTGCCATCTTGTGGCCGAAACAGTCTGGGCCGCCTATCGTCGAGCCATGCAGTCTATACGCTGACGTTTATGTTTTTGAGATTTGGATAGCGCAGTATACATGCCAGTGGGAGAATTGTAATTGTACCAACGTTGGCCACGTGGTTCAGGCGGCCTGAAGGTTTTTGGATTCGCTGATGAGC
Organism: Malus fusca; assembly: GCA_035220775.1. Classification (NCBI taxonomy): domain Eukaryota; kingdom Viridiplantae; phylum Streptophyta; class Magnoliopsida; order Rosales; family Rosaceae; genus Malus; species Malus fusca. The sequence goes on from CM069070.1 coordinate 18,781,678, forward strand.
TTGAGCTATTGGAATTACGTGAATAATAATCCTCGTTATAAAACGGTGCGTCGAAATCAAGGCACCGTCTGACTGAGGTAGGGACGTCCGTCTGTTTCTGGGGGCCGAGCCTATCGAACACTTTCTGGCGCTGGCCTTCACTAGGTTCCTTTGAAGGTGCCGCTGTGGCCGTAGATTGTTGTCGAGATGTCAGAATCTGAGTCTGAGGCAATTTCTCCTTGTGTTCAGTTAATACAAGTGTGCCCTACAATTGCTGCACAAAACTATCGGCCCGTCATTTTCTTCGTCACTAGAATCTGCCATAGATTCAACTACAGCCGGTCCGAAAAACTCGGTAGGTGGTTCATTGGAAAATAGGTCGATCTTGAGTCGTGGGTAAACTCGGCCTTCCCTTTCCCTTTGCTCTTGGATAAACGGGCGTCTACCATGCCAACTGTCGCCGAAGGGAATGGATCAGCGTCGACCGTCATTCGTTTTTTGGGAAACTTTAGCTTGCCTTTGTCAATCCAACTCTGGATATCATCACGGAATATGACATAGTTGTTTGTGGCATGCTTGGTCGAATTATGATACTTGCAATACGTCTTTCCTTTAAGCTCTTCGGCCTTGGGAATGTTATGTCCTGGCCGAAGTTTGATGATCTTTGCTAATAGCAATTGGTCGAAAATTGCCTCTGCCTTTGTGATATCAAAAGTGTAAACTTTCGATGTTTTCGCCGTCTCTTCAGTGGCCGAGCGGGTTTTGGCATCCTTAGAATTAAGTTGAGTCAATGCCTTGCAAACATATGGTTTATCTATTACTATCCCGGCCGCGTCTACACTGACGTATTGGGAATCTTCACCTTCGGTCGATGTTTAGTTGACCGTAGGATTTTTGTAAATCGTTCCTCGGGGTGGGGATTTCGAAATCTTTTCTTCTCAGAGCAAATAATCATATTGCTCGACATGCTGGGCTAATTCATACATATCCCGAAAGTTTGCCCCTAAGAACTTCTTTTTGTACTCCACGTCAAGCCCGTTCAGAGCAAGCCTAACAAATTCGACTTCGGGAAGAGGCACTCGGCACCAATTCCTGGCAGATTTAAATCTTGTAAGATAATCCATTGGTGACTCATCAGATGCTTGAGTTATCCTAGCCAATGAAGAAACTAACATTTCCATCCCCGGCCGATAAAACTGTTCGTGAAATTTCTCGACCAACTCCTCCCAACTTTGAATAGAATTAGGTGGGAGGTTGATATACCATGCGAATGCTGAGCCTGTCAACGAAAAGTTGAACTGCCGTAGTTTATGAAAATCAATATTGACATCTCCGCAATGTGCAGTGAAACAGGCCACATGTTCTAACGAGGATAAGGACGATTCTCCAGCAAAAAGGCTGAAATCTGAAATCTTGAAACCTTTAGGATATTCGAACTTTTCCACATAAGCTGGATATGGGTGAATGAATTTCAGGAACTTCGGCCCTTTTTTCATGGTCGAATCGATCATTCATTGGACCTCGGTCATATTGATGGATGTTGCTTCCATTTTCTGGTCGTATCCATTTGTCCTACTACTTGATCCTCCCTTTTTTTCTAAGTCGATCGTTTTGGGCCGAGTAGACACTATTTCGGCCTGTAGGGGATTACCTTTGAATGGGAGCTGCCGAGCCTGATCAACAGGTCCTCATTTGAAGACTATGCTAACTAATAGTTCAACCAACCTGGTGTGGGTCTCACCATTGCTTCGTATTACTTCGAGCAAATTGTTCATTTTTTGACCAACTGTCTGTTCAACTTGTCGAGACTGCTCATCAAGTCGTTTTCGAAGAAACAACCTAGTCGGAGGGTCAGAGCCTTCACCACCGTCTTCATTGCAATACTCCATTATTCCTTCAATGAAAACGCATGCGGTTCGGTTGGGTATTTCTGTGTTTCGAGGCTGGGTACCGAGGCATACTTTTTTTTCTCAGTGTGTCACACTTGCAGCCTCAAGAGTCATGGCGACGATAGGATTTCGAACATGTGACACCTCTTGTCCAGGACTTTGAACCGGCAGATCGGTCGCTGATTTTCCCATGGTTGTTCTCTTTTTGACTGATCGTGCCTCAATGGTCATGAACTTCGTAGTTTTAGCACTTGGTCCCACTGGACGTGCCAAAATGTTGACCCTAAAAACTACTAAACCTACGTGACGCGCATGCCGAGTAATTAGTAAGTTAACTACATCATTTGGTTGTATGCGGGGCATGCCAACTAGTCGGCCAAGGAGTAAAATTTGTTGATGTTGCGTTGAGCGCACGGCTGACTTCTCGATCTTGCAACTGCGGCCGAGGAAGGAACACTCTCGGCCTTCAGGTTCTAGAGCCTGAAGACAAGGCTGCTAGTTCTGCGAAGTTCACAAATCGTCGACGCCGGATTCGGTCACGGTGATTATGTTCTTGAGAGTATAAGCACGCTGAATCGACACCAGAGTATAGGGACATAAATACTCAAAACAAATGTACGTCTTGATTGTGAAAGTGGTTCGGCCGTCAGAATGCCGAACTCTAAAACCTACTTGTGAATACCCAATCATAAACAACTTGGCGCTCGATGTGCCGAGCCCTAGTAACACCTCACTTCGCCGAGAAGGCTGATAAGATGACCTCTGCCAATAAGGATCAGAAAATCCTTCTCGACCGAGACTTGAATAGATAACCAGTCGACCCTGTTGCAGTGCTGTTTATCCAAACTGAAGGTGCTTCACGGTCGGCTGATTCTACGGCAACAGTGCTATTTATCCAAATTGAAGATGTTCGCTGGTTGCCTCCACATTGCTGTTTATCCAAACTGAAGGTATGTCAGCGGAAAAAGAAAGTAAAAATCTCAAAGTTGTTGAGAGGTTTCGCGTAGAGCGAGAGTTTGCGCAGGGCAGTTTGTGTGTTGAATTGGTGGGGCTTTGTTCGATGTCCTCCCTCCTTATTTATAGTACCCAACCTACATTGAATCCCAATCATTCTCAGATTAGAACTCATTTCCCTGATCCAACCTTATCTCGGCCAGTCATACTCCTACTAGGACTTTGAACTCAACTCGTTATCAGGCCGCATTAAATCTCAAACTCCAGCATCCTTATCTTGTCGAAACTCCTTCTTGTAATAGGACTCACCCACATCCCACAAGTTCCCGAAGGGATATGGCCAGCTTCGACTGCGCGGCCCATGAGCTGGAAAACCCCCAATGACACCTAAACACAGCCTCTGGGCCGAGAACAATTCTAAACTTGGCCCGACCAATAATGGGCCGAGAACAATTCTAAACTTGGCCCAAACCAATATTTTTAGGCCTAAACACTATTATAGAGAAAAATAATTGTTTTTATTGATGGATGGTGATTTTGAAGTTTTAAATCCTCCAACTAAAGTATGACTCGATTTATGGATTTTTTTTATTTGTTTGATTTCAATTTTTTTAAGAATTTAGAAGATGAGTATTTGGGTTTCAATTTTTTTCATCAATCCCACATAGTTTGTTGAACTTTCTGGAACAGCAAATTGTTGCAAATACTCTCCCGGTCTCTCTCTACACCCCCAAAACACTAAAAGGACTTGCAGACATTGCAAGGACTTTCGATTCCATTTGCTTCTTCTTTGGATCAAATTTCATGTTTTTATATTATATTTTTATTGTTTTTCTCTACTGTTGCCATCTCTTCCCTCCTCCCAAATTTCTGGGCAGTTTATGTGACAATGGGTGAGATGGTAGGTAGTTACAGGACAACCATAGACTGTACTGATGTGCAGTGCAGGTGAACCCCTATAATGGGGTTGTTGCTTTGAGCCAATCACTTGGTGCAGTTTTCATGTGAAAACCTATAAGGCCATCACCAACCAATCTGGTCAAATGGCCATAGGGCTAAAAATAATCCAAAATGACACGAAAACCGTCTCCAACCGAAGGCTAGGCCAAAAGGTTCGTGGGCCCCATAGAGCCAAAAACACCAAATCAAGCCAACCGGCTGGCTCAAATGAGCCAGCCAGTCCGCCCCTAGGCCGACCCAAATTTCAAATGCCAACGGCTACTGGCATCAACATGATGCCAGCTAGCTAACGTCATGCTGACGCCAGTAGCCATTAGATTTGAATATTTTTTCCAAACAAAATTTAAAAAATAATAATAAAAAATAATAAATTTTTAAATTTAAGTTGTAGTTTTTAAATTGAAATAATAAATTATGTTTGGCCTATGGCCCTTTAGCCTTCTCGATTAGAGATAGTTTTTTGTCACAAGGCTATATTTGGCCTTGGCCCTTTGGCCCCCTCGGTTGGAGATGGTATGAAATATGGTCTAGCACTATTCATTAAAATATAATTTCTTGGAGGGCTAAAGGGAGCCCTATGGTCCTCATTCGGTTGGAGATGGCCTAAGCTCTGCTTCTTTACTCTGTGTCACAAGGGACCCGTCTCTGCAATCGCATTCCATCATAATGGCCATCTCATGGTGAAATATGGGAATGAGAAGAAAATTAAGCTTTGAGACTAGGAAACTTGAGGATGAACCACTCCAATACCATTTACTATCATTAATAGAGTTAAAAATTAAATGGGTGTAAAGATAAATTTACATATTGAATTTGATTTGTGAGGACATTTTAGGTAATAAATTTGTGTTTAAAAAGATAATGATAGTTTAGTTAAAAATCAAATGAGTGAAAAAAGTAAATTAGGTGTAAAAAGAGATTAGATGAGTTCAAATAAAATTTTCCTAAAATTTATGTGTGTGAGTTCTTCTCTATGGAGTATGTACATTTGGTGACTTGGAAATTGTTTTGGTGAAGTATGATATTAGCCTAATCATGGTTAGGTCAGTCGGTGTCTTTAAGGGTGGTTGACTTAATTAAGGTCATCTCCAACCAAAGGGCCAGATGGCCGAAAAGAGCCTGAAAACCGTCTCCAACTGAGGGTTAGGCCAGAGGGCTCGTGGGCCCCACGAAATCAGAAAGAGCCAAAGGGTTGGCCCAATCCAACCAGCCAGCCAGCCTCGGGCTAGCCAGAAATGTGAGCATTCCTGTCGGTTATATCCAACAGGAATGCTAGGCCAAATTTTCAAATGCAACGGGACGTTAGCTAGCCATTATTTTTGAATTTTTGTTTTTTTTTACAGTTTAATTTATTTATTTTTATTTACAAATTTTTTTTCCTATAACTTCTATTTTTTTTTTCTATAACTTCCTTTAACTTCTATTTTACAAACTTTGTTTCATATTTTTTTTTAAATTCTATTTTTTTCCTATAACTTCTATTTTACAAAATTTATTTTATATTTTTTTTAAATTCCTTTTTTTTCCTATAACTTCTATTTTACAAAATTTGTTTCATATTTTTTTTAAATTCCATTTTTCCTATAACTTCTATTTTACAAAATTTGTTTCATATTTTTTTTTTAAATTCTATTTTTTTTTCCTATACCTTCTATTTTACAAAATTTGTTTCATATTTTTTTTTAAATTCTATTTTTTTCCTATAACTTCCTAAGCCATTATACAACATTAAATTAAATTAAGTAACATGAAACAACATTAAACAATATGAAACAACATTAAATAACATTAACCAACATAAAAATTATACAACATAAAAAAAAACATTTAACAACATAAAACTTAAATGCCTACTCCATGTTTCTTTTGGCCCAAAGATATGCAACAAGATCCTGTTGTAGGTACTTGTTTGTGGCACATGAATGTATCATTCTATAGTGCCTCATGTACTCATTTATAGAGATACTACCAGTTCTTGGATTGAAAGGCAAATTAGCCATCATATATTTTTGTATGAGCCCTTTTTGACCTATTTGGATCTTCTTGGTCGTCATCGGACTCTCCATCAATATACCCATCTCGCTCATCCTCTACTATCATATTGTGTAATATGATGCAAGACATCATGATGGAGTCTAAATTTTCTCGACTCTACCCTTTTACTGGTTCGCTGATGATCGTCCACCGTGCTTGTAGAATGTCGAAAGCTTTCTCAACATCTTTCTGGTATGCCTCTTGGTGTAAGGTAAACAACTTTTCCGCGTCATTCATAGGGTTTGGAATTGCTTGGACAAGTGTCGCCCACTATGGGTAGATGCCATATGCCAAGTAATACCCCATATTGTATTGATGGTCGTTGATGTAGTAGTCAAGTTAAGGTGGTTCACCATCCGTCAGGCGATTGAAGATGGGTGAACATTCAAGAATTGTAATCTCATTTTGGGATCCAGGGACTCCAAAGAAAGCATGCCAAATCCATATGTCATATAAGGCAACCGCCTCTAACACAACAGTTGGCTTTCTCGACCTTCCGCATAAGCCTTCTTGCCATCCGGTGGGACAGTTCTTCCAATCCCAATGCATGCAGTCTAATGACCTTATGATGCCCTGAAACCCACGGTCTTCAGCTTTGCGAATGAGCCGATTCAGATCTTCTTGATTTGGCTCGCGAAGGTACTCATCTTTGTAAACCTGAACAATTGTGTCACATAATTGTTCAAGAGTATCAAGCATGTAGAGTCAGACATACCATGGGTTTGATCCATCGAATCAACTGGGGAGTCATAAGCCATCATTCAGAGTGTAACAGTAACCTTCTGATGAGGTGAGAAACCAGGGTGGCATGCTCTGTCCCGCTTCTGTCGAAAATATGGATTGACCTACTGGACATCACGAAGTAAACGCTTAAAGACATGACACCTCATCCTGAAGCGACATCTGAAATCCTCTTCTGTGTACACCGAGTTGAGGTTGAAGTAGTTGTTCATTAGATTGGCATGTGTCATCGCTCTGTTTCGTTGTTTGTAAGAGCAACCAGCAACAGAGCCACCCTGTTGAGGTTGTTCCTCAGTTGGCTAACACACCATGGCCGCAGCCATGGTTGCTACTCTGTTTTGTTTGTTGCACTTTACTTGAACTTCTTCATCAGACTCCTTATCTTCTCGTCTCATTTGCGTCCATTTTTCTTCCAATTTGGAATTTGATAAGGGCCCCCTGTAGGAATCCGAAGAGTATCCAAAGTTGGAATTCATTGCAAACTTGAATTGAAATAGATTGAATTCAAAGTTGTGTAAATTATAGTGCAATATCCACCCTATTTATAGCAAAAAAAAATTCAAATCCAACGGCTAGCTGACGTCACTTAGCCGTTGAATTTGAATTTAAGTTGTAGGTTTTAAATAATAAATTATGTTTGGCCCTCGGTTGGCGACGATTTTTTGCTGCAGGGCTAGAACGAGCCTTATGGCCCTTTGGCCCTCGGTTGGAGATGGAGGCAAATATGGCCATGTACTGTTCAATAAAATATTAATATCTTTGAGGGCCAGAGGGCTAAAACGAGCCATCTGGCCAGCCCTTGGTTGGAGATGGCCTAAGGTGTGGTTTCTTCAGCTAAGTCTTACTGCATGCTCACCCACCAACCTCCACTCATTTTCCCTTTATAGGTAAGTGGAAGTGAAACAAGAAAGATATTACAAAACTATGGCGGCGATGCAATATATATGCAAAGAAAAAAGCTAACCTCCTACAGGCTTTTTAACTTGTGCTCCATGTACTTTAAAGTTTAAACTGATTGATAACAACGTAACATCATGCATATATCAATCCCGCCGATTACATTTGTGCCCAGTCCTCAGGAAACAAATATTGGTGTCAATTGGTCTCCATCGAGTTCGGGATTCGTAAAGATAAATGTTGATGCCAGTTGGATTGCAAAGGATAAGCTGGAATTTACGGGAGTGGTGGCAAGGGATGCAGAGGGCAGGTTCTTGGCGGCATGCAGGTATAAAGTGAAGGCCACTAGCGTGGCAATGGTGGAGGTGATGACTATTATGCATGGATGTAAACTGGGAATCAGCAGAGGTTGGAATTTGATAATGGTTGAGTCTGATTCATTGGAATCTATTTATTGCTTAAAGGATTTAGCAAGGAATGGCAGCTGGGAAGCTTTCCCTTTTATTGTGAAATGCATTAATTTTTATTTTTTTATGGGGGGTTCAAAATTGCCGCTGGTCTTGGGTTCCAAGATCGGCCAACTTGGCAGTGGACCTTTTGGCTTCGCGGCATTGTAGGGAAGTATGTGATCATATTTGGGTCGATAGACCCCCATCTTCCCTTGTTCATGTTTTGTGTAATGACGGCCTTCCATGTCCCCACTAATTGTATATGGTAGTGTGAGGAGGGACGCTTTCGCATTAGGTGCGACGTCTTGATCTCTTGTAACCTCCTTGCACTACCCTTATATAGTATTTGTAATTGGCTATTTACCTCTGTGTAGGCCTTCTTGTAAAACTTTGGCATCTTTACCCGGATAATGTTATATCCTAATTTCCAAAAAAAAAAAAAAAGAAACATTCCTCGAGCAGCAATAACTGTAACATTGGGCAATAAAAATCCCTAGCCTTTCCACATGTTTTATTGTACAAAGGACGAAGGAAAAACCCCATAATATTATAAGGTGATTTCGTATATAATTAATAAATAGTTACAATATATTATCAATATTTATGTTAATTACAAATACTAAACAAATCAATCATGTATTGTGATACTTAAATGCATTTAAAATACTTTTTAATCAAAATTGTCCCTGTGATTGGCATAATCCTCACTTTAGTCCCTATTTATTTACAATTGATAAAATTGATCCTAGAGTTTGTCCACCATCAATCATTTTGGTTATTCCATAAAAAATCTCTGTGAAATAAAGAAAAAAGGACAAAAATCTCAGTTAAATAAGAATTTGGTGATTCTGTGGTGATTATTTCTGAGCTCATTGTGTCTTTATTTATATAGTAATAAAGGGAGATGAAATCTTACTCTCCAAGGAATACAATTACAACTAGAAAACTATCTAATAGATTCCTACTAGAATTTACACAATCACACTCCTAATGAATTTAGGACTGCAATAAATGGCATATTATCTATTAATGATTGGATGTTTTTAGATAATTAGTAACACCAAGCTCATGGAGTATATAATTATAAATAATCACTCCAAGATTAAAATTAGGAAAAAAAAACTCAACTATAAATCTATAGTGTTTGTATGTCACTTAAATTAGTTTGAGCTTGTCAAAAAGCAAAATTAGTTTTTTTTTTTTTTTATAAAGGTTGAATTATAAAAATTGTGTAAGCATGAAGGGTTCCGATTATGCTATTTTAAATTGTACTTTATAATTTAAAATATCACTTAATTTGAAGATCATTTAGACATTAATATGCATCAAACAAATGGACGGTTCATCATAAAGATGCTACTTGTTACCAAAACCGTTAACTTGTTTGACATGCATAGATGAATCAACGATCTCTAAATTGAATGACTTTTTTGCAATATGATTTTTAGATAATAACAAAGAGAATAAACGGTTTCGATTATAAGGTTTGTATGAAGACACATTATTCATAAAAGGGGACAAGTAAGTTCCTCATAGGAGAACACAAGCATTTTCTGGTTTGGTTTGCTTGAGATTCTTTGGTACCCACAATTTTGATTATCATTTAGTAATCTATTCTATTAAGGATAATGTTAGGGAGATCAAAAATTAAAATCATATTTGCAGATCAAATAATGTGTCACCCATAGGAAATAAGCCAAGTTAATCAACTGATAATCAAACCAACAATCATATCATTTAGTTTACAAAATTTAATTTAAAAGTTTCGTCTTTTTAACATTACTTTTCAGTAATCTATTCTTTTATCCTCAATCCCTATGAATCCATGGTTATAAATAAATAAGAATATTGGAAAGGAACGAGCGGCACCTATATGCAGCTAGCTGCTTTCTTTTTCCTTTCAAGACCAAACCTAAGTAAATAGAACATCACCAAGATATGAAATTTAAGTAGAGGGAGGCAGACAAAGCCCTAATATCTCGGGCTCATTTTGTATCATCTGTATTGAGCGCTCCACTGTTATGCTTTTGGAGCTTTCCCCATTAATATATAGCAATTATACAATTTTTTTTTTTTTTTTTTTAACAAGAACAATGATGCTCTTTAAATTGAACTTTATAACTTATTTGTAGGCCATAGGCTATCCAATGGTCAATTCATGAGTAGCAGTAGTAACCTTCTTGTTTACGAAAGGAAATTCAGCTTTGCTAGACTTAATATGTCACATAGACATGATCAAATCAAAGTTGTAGACAATTGTGATTTAATAATATATTCGCCTTAATTATCGCCCAAACGATGAAAGGTAAGTTTGAATCAATTCTCCTCACAAAGAAAATTGGTAGAGTTTACAATACATTCTAATTTTGCAAATGAAGATTGTTGAGGTTTCACTATAAAATTAATTAATAATATGGGGAGTAGATTATGTGTAGCGAATTTTTAAGCTTAACATGTGGACAACACAAATCAAGTGACGTGGAGCATGTGTTGGGTTTCACATACGAGACACCATGCTCTAATACCAGGAATGAAGTTAATGTTTCACCATAAAACCAATCGGTATGAGGAGTAACCCAACTACTTATAAGAACATGCAAAGTCCTTCTTTTACTGATGTGAGGTTCTACTCTCAGCAAGGAATATTACATGAAGTATATTGCCAAGACAGTTATTCGTACGTATTAAAGGAAGTTGAGGTTTCACTATAAAACCAAATAACGATATTCATATCATGTTTTTGTATCACATTTCTATACCATTTTAGGTGACATCTGATGTGGACAGCCACATCATTTAAATTAATCAAACTTTTAAATTTAATTAAACATTATTTAATAAACCAATAATTAAAAAAATAGTTAATTAAATGATGATTGTGGTATACGAGGAGTTTTTCTCCTTCCTTTTCCTTTCACTGTTGGGTATACTAAATGACTGCTACTTTTCTTAAATCTGCATCTGGGTTTCCCAACTGAAGAAACCACAAAACCCAGTGGTTCTTCACTCTCCCAATCAAGTATTCACCCTTTTGACCAAGAAGTTTGCTCCAATGGCGGCTCTCACCCACCAATTTTCATGGCTTTCTATGCACAATGAAAGCTAGGTTTTGAGAATTTTCATCATTTGGTGTGCTAGTTTTTACAATTTTGTTCTCTCATTTGAATCCCTATTGAAAAAATTGCAGAACCCACCAAATCTAATGCGTTTCTATACCCAATGAAATCTAGGTTTACAAAGTTTCATGATTCGGTGTGCTTGTTCTGCATGCTTTGTTCTTTGAATTGAATCCCTGTTGAAAAACTTGCAAAACCCACCAAATTCATGGTTTTATGCCCCAATGAAAAATTTGCAAAACCCACCGCTTCAAAGGGGAGGGGAGGGAAGGGAAGGAGAAAGACTTCTTGTATGCTACAATCATCATTTAATTTATCAGATTGTCTTAATTATTGGTTTATTAAATAATGTTAATTAAATTTAAAAATCTGATTAATTTAAATGATGTGGCTGTCCACATCAAATGTCGCCTAAGATGGTATGAAACTATAGTACAAACACATGGTATGAATAGCATTACTCATAATATGGAGAGCATCCCAACTTATTTATAACTCCATGTAAAATCCCTCCTTCCATCAATATGAAATTTATTCTCAACATATCTACCGTCGCAAACCTTGGGCATCCGTGAAGATTTTAAGTTTTATGAAGTATATATGCAAGTTTATCGTATAATCTGAATTACACTGAGACCTTAGCTGGACCTTAACTGTTTGACGTTTAAGTTTTTGTGCTACCACATCATTGTAACACTTACTGTTCTCATGATCCAAAATAGTAATGTAATAAGTTGGATCCAACGCCATACGTTCCACCTACCAAAACCATAAACCAAACACATAACAAAGCATGCTTCATACCAAATACAAATATGGAGGTTCTCTCTCTCACTAACCACCGCATGTTTAAATATATGGAATCAAAGTATGCGACGGCTGTGATTTGATATGTGGTGATCGTTTTCCTGGATTTTTCAATTCCATTCCCATGAAATATATAATGTGTGCCTACTGATTCTACCAAACTGCCAGCTTGGAAGATCAATGTGAGTCTTTCATTTTCTACGTCTTTTTCTTTTTTTTAGTCGAAATTTTGTTCCTTTAGGAAAAAGCCATCAATCGCTATCTTTTCAAGGCAAGGGGTCCCGTTCTCTTAAGACTCTATAGTCTAAGAAAATTATAGTAACATTACCGTTTGATTTTACTTTAACATTCGAATAAAAATATAACAATTTAAATGACACTTACTTATTGATCAAGCACTATTAAACTATAAGTAACTACGGTTTTGTTGGACTATAGAGGCTAGGAGAACATAACTTATAAAGTCTAGGAGAACATAACTGCTGTAAAGAGTGACTGAAAAATAAGACATGTTTACTTATGAGAAATAAGAATACAAGATATTAGAATTTTTTTTCATTACTAACGTATTCTTCGTTTACAATAACACAAGGAATGAAAATATACATACATTATATATATATATGTCAAAATATGTGCTCAATTCCCAAATTCAGTAAAGTATCATTATTACCGAAAAAACAGTTCATCTCATACATGAACACTTCAGGTATCATTACTGTATTATCTCATATCATTGTCATTTGAAAAGCAAAGGGATCCTCTCCGGATCCCTTTTACCTAATCATCATCATCATCAAACAATCCGGGCCTTGAAATTTGATCTAACGGCTAAAGTTACTATAATTTTTAAAGTAGGCCCGTGTTTTTAACCATTGGATTAAATTTTAAAGTCCTGGATTGTTTGATGAGGAGTATTAGATGGAAGGGATCCGAAGATCCCTTTCCATTTAAAAAGAAAAAAGAAAACTAATAATAAGAGCTTGAAAACTTTAAATGTTAACCAAAAATCATATACTAACTTTATTTAATGGTTAGGACAAAGTCCAATATTAAATCAATCCAATTAAAATGGCCCGAGTTTCCAGTTTTTCTGACAACAATTCAACCACACGCACGCAGAGTTAGAGCAAAGAGCCGTCAAACCCTAAGGTCGCAGCCATGTCTCTCATCGCAATTCGCAGATGAGGAGTTGCAGCATATTATGCGTGTGTTGAATACCAATGTGGATGGAAAGCAGAAGATCATGTTTCACCATTACCTCCATCAAGACGTTTCGTAGACATCGTCTACAAGAAGGCCGACGTCGACATGATCCCGGACTGGTTCTCCAAAAGAAAGGGACTACAAGGATGGTAAATATTCCCAGGTGGTCTACAAGGATGGATCTTATGGTGTTTTGGTGTTCATCGTTTCCAACTTACTCTCTTCATTCCCATTCTTGGTTGCAATTACTCTTATTATCTGGGGAAATTTGGACCGGATGATAGAGAGCCTCATGATGGTTGTAGCTTCTCTGGTTCCCAATTTCCCAATGGGTATTATAACACTTGAGCTTCCTGATGATGACCTTGGGTTTCGGGTTTCTTCCGCTTGCCACCAGATCTTCCCAAGCCGTTTGGGATACCAATAGACCACTCCAAGTGATGGGACTTGGCTGCTATTCCCATGTGATCTTCGACACTACTTGGGGCCTTTGTGTGCGTGGACAGAGATTTGTGGCATTTGAAGAAGCGACATTGCGGAGAGGTGAAAGAAGGGAACGACACACGTTAAGTTTCATAAACAATGTAGTAAGTTTCATAAACAGTGTAATAAGTTACTAAGTTTCATAAACAGTGTAATAAGTTTCATAAACAGTATAATTGTGTGATAAATTATGTCTTTTTCATAAAAATTTAAGTTCTTTTGTACTTTTTATTAAAATTGAAGTCTTTATAATTAAATAAAGTTATAGCATGATTTTTTATTAAAATAAACTTAACCCAAACCCTTTTTATGAAATTTCCCTTTAAAAAAAATGTAGTGAACATGCTCTATCTGAATAAAGAGATTAAGTCTTTGAGATGTTGAAAATTAATCAAAAGAGGAGTTGGTAGATTTGCAAACCATGCATGGTCCAGACGGTCACGTGACTTGGCCTAACACTCTCCTCTTCTACAGTAGAAATCAAAGGCACTGGACGATGGCACGTGATTATATGTAATGCAGGATGGATCAAACTAGTTGGTTTTTGGCCTAACACTCTTCTCTTCTACCGTGGTTGGAGAAAAATTTCATGCTCGTATTTTATACGGTATATTTTGTGTTCGATTTTTAATGAATCACACGATAGTAATTAAAGGAGGCTGAAATATCTATGTGAGACTTCCCGATCCTCAAAAATGTAGACTACCGTAGCAAAATCACTAGTTAGTCTACTTAAAAAATAAAAAATAAAATAAAATAAACCATGTGGTTTGTTTTGTATCATGCGACTTAATCACCTAACTCATGTTTAACGGTGTATGCACATGTTAGATACGTACGACTGGTTGTATAACTTGTCTTGGTTCGATTTGGAAATCGATGGAAGAGCCTTTGTCGTCTCGTCGACTAGGGAGACTGAAAATAGACTGATAACGCCCGTTAGGTTTTGTAATCATCCAACCAATTTTGTTCCTAATTTTTAATTCTCCATATGATTTTTATAAAGTTTTAGGATTGGAATCTTTTTTCTTTTTTTTTTAACAAATTGGATTGGAATCTTTAGTTTACTAAGTTGAGTTGAATCTCTTTGGTCCCAAGATTGTTGTTCTCCACTGAGATTTTTGTGAAGCAATGAAACGGTGATGCTGTCGATGTTAGTGGTGGTTTTATGAGTTGGAAATATATCTAAATTCACTTATGTTATAATACATGCATTTATTTAATAATCTTATATTTTTCATTAAAGATGATAAAAATCACGAAAGGTATAAAGTATGGATACAAAATTTATATTTAACTATTAGAATGCTCAGAAGATTTGAGTGTAGCTGCATAGGTTAGAACAGATGTGCACCTCGTTATGAACTCGAATTTGTATCCCCCTCCCGCTTTTTAGTCTAAGTTTAAGCAGATTAAAATCACTTACATATTAAAAAAGACATGAGAATGCTTGTACTCAATTATGTTTTGATGATAAGACGTTTTGTAAACTGGACTTCGAGTTCTAAAATCACATATGTTCTGATACGCATTTGCTCATCCCATGTTCATCCTACTGTGCTTATGCATTGTCACTAGCTACTTATAACCAAATTCTCTATTTATTCTCCAAAGTTATATTAGGACGTGCTTCATTTGAATTACTAATTATTTCGGCTAAATAGGGAGTCACAATGGTCGTCGAACATTGGGAAGGATGAGGATCCTCTCCGGATCTTCTTTGTGAGAATTCTGGAAATCCTTCAATCACGTTCGTTCATCGTACATCGTACAACCAGTTTTCGTCAGGTACTGTTTATATTCAATTTTAAATAAATAAAAATTTACAATGATTTCTGACCGCACGACGTACGATGAACTGACGTGATTGTAGGATCCGGAAAGGATCCTCATTCCATTGGGAATAGAGTTTTTATTTAAAATATTAGTAACTAATGCTTATGCTAGGATATCCTTTTTCACTCACTAAATTTATGAGTTCCTACGAGAATATCTATCTTAGGAGGTGGTTAGGGAGTGTGATTGGAGATGGATTTCCCAAATCGTCTCTAAAATTTAGTTAGGAGCTCATTTACGGAGGTGTTCTCCAAAAACTACTTAGTCTAGGTTGCTCACAACCTGACTAACTAATGAGCTAACTACGTCCTTCTAGTGAATGATGGGGTGCCACCTTGCTATTGAGCTCAGTTGGCAAGTAGAATGAATGTGGTCGTGGTGTCGAACGTGCTATCAAGCTCCGTTAATCCAAACTAAATGTTGTGTTGACAAAGTTAGAGAAGTTAGTGTTTTCTCAAAAGTTTGAGAGGTTTTAGAGCGAGAATGTAAAGCAATTTATGTGTTGAGTTGAAGATTCTTTTAACGTTGCAGAATTGCTGCTATTTATACAAAGGATTCTCTTCGTACGCTTTGGCTATCAAACTGCAAATGTGTTTTCCAAATTGCACCCATCTCTCTGTGATATTATCGGAATATTCATTCCACCAGCCACCAAACCAAATCTCTTTTGGTCTCCTTGTGAGCTTAAATTTCTTGATAGAAATTCAAAACGTGTGATGAGACCAATCCACCAATATTAACCAACTCCTCCAGCCATATTGTTACCTAATTCCACACGTCCACATGCAATCAAACAACCCCGTTTCAATTTGAATTGCATTGATTAGGCAAAATAGTCTCTCTGGAAGTTGATATGGGTTGTACGATCATGATTATTATCCTGCAATCCAATTATTTCGTAATTTCCAACATGGTGTGGAACCTATCTTTTGAATAACCCATTTTCGTTTTATCCTCGTCTCCAAATAATAGTTTAATAATTAATATTTAGTCAAAATATTAGGGTGAAGTGCCGCTTTAGTCTATGAATATCACCTTAGTGAAAATTAGGTCCAGAATTATTTTTTGGGTAAAATAAGTCCCTAAATTCCTTAAAATTTGCTAATTTCATGATATTACTATTATATTTAAAGCTATTTTATCTAATTTTTCGTCAACTTAAATCACTTGACACACTTCAGAGTGTAATACCGTCATTTTCTCGCTTATAAGCCCTTAACATTTCATATATGTTGCGAATCTAATGTCTAATTTACCCTCCAAAGTTAACTTACATTATTTCTTATGAAAAACTACCAATTACCCTCTAAAGTTAACTTCATACACTATTTCTTTATGAAAAATTATCAATCTATGCAAGTACCTCAACCAAACAAGCCGATGATGCCAAATTGGGTTCAAACAACAGCCCATTAGAGATGCAATGTCTAGACTTTTCTTATCTTAATACAAGTGATATTAAAAAGAAGAGAAATCAAACTCAGGATCTCAGGTACGGGAAGTGAATGTTTCAAACCAAAAGAGCTACAAGTTGCTTGTCTAGAAGAATCAAACTCAAAATTTCAAGTGCATGAAAGTATTGTGCTCAACCAAAAGAGCTCAAGCTTCTCCTTTATTATCCAATTATCTCATGCTACATCGACCTGGGCCGGAAGATGGGCTGCAGGCGCTGAAGGTCCTGAAGGTGCAGCAGGCCCAAGACTCATTGGGACTCTTCTACGTTCCTCGCTTTTAGGCCTAGACCAACACAAAATGCACCAAGACCAGGATCCAGATCACAGTACCATTGGAATTGATATCCCCAAAGTGACATATCTCATTTTCCTTGAACTTTGAGGTCTACAAAATTACAAAATGTCTACCAAAACGAAGCACATAAATTAAAAAGAAAGTTGCAGGCGTAAGCGTAATTACATTGACTAGAGCAAATTGTCCAAATGTAATGGAGCTCTTACAGTCATACCTCTCTCTGTCTTCGATCTGGTTTGTTTTCCAATAATAAGCTATGTAATGGGCTTGTTGCAAAAAAGAAAAACTTGTAGCTTTGAGTTGTTAATAATGTACTAATGACTAGAGTACATATGTCTGTGTGTGTATTGAGCAACTAAGGAGGCCTCTAAGCTGTCCACATGTCAACGATGTAATTTTTTTTTTATTAATTTATTATTATTACGGTGAGGAGAGCAGATTGAAACTTCAAATCCTGGATGCATGAGTAAAAACTCAACACCCATCGGTTAGCTATCTAACTTTTGATACGGAAAACTTGTAAACAAACAAACTTGATACGAAAAACTTATAAACAAAAAAACTTCTAGCAAAAGTACCAAATATCCACATCGTAGGCGAAAGCGAAGAAACAAAGAATCTCAAAAATAAGAACACAAGAGATTTAATGTGGTTTGGCGTAAAGCCTACGTCCACGGGCGAACCACGGCAAGGAATTTCACTAAACAAACAGAGATTACAAAAGAGAGTTTAAACTCTCCCAACTCAAATCCCACAAATTACTAACTCTAAACCAAAGGATTAGAGAACCCAAACCTAACAGAGAAGATTCTCCCAAATTGCTCTTTAACTCACAAACTGACAAATTGACTCTCACCAAATTGCCACACGAATAAGCCACGAATTTGGCACACACTCATGACTCCAAACGGTAACCTCTAACCAAAACTCAATGAGAGAAAACTCTTCTAAACTAACGTTGGTGACAATGACACACAAAAATAAACTAACCCCAAAGTCCTATTTATAATGTAGAGGACTTAGGTTACAACGAGAATCCTAATTCTTATTGGAAGTAAATCCAAATCGTAATCAAATAGGTAATTAACAATATTTCTCCACCAACTAAGGAGTCCAACAAATAAGTCAAATCAAAAGCCAAATGGGACACCAAACAAAATAGATAACTTAAACCTAATTCATTTATTATCTTAATTTTGAGTCGTAAATCCCAACAATCTCCATCTCGGTGAGAAATTAGCAAACTTCCAAATTAAACACAAACTTCAAATTGGGATACCAAAGTACTAACACAAATTTGCATCAAATTCTTTCAAAAAAAACTGATCACCACCACAACTCAAAAAATCCAAGAGTCTTCAAAACTTGAAATTTCCTCGAACGCCATCTCCAACAAATTCCATTACAGAAACTAACAAATAAAAGCAAAAAAATCAATGCAAAGCTTGAACAAACAAACCAAAAAGTGCGAATACTTCGCCAAAGTTTCAAACTTCAAACTCCACTTGATGATGAATGCAGAGTGAACAAATGTTGCCTTAAAGACAACCGAAAAAATTTGGTATACATACTCCCAAGATCATTCCTCCATCAAATTCTTCAAATATCAAACTTCACCCATGACACATAAGGCTTCATAGTGATTGGCAAGCAAAGCCCATGCCGAAACCTGGCTCTAATACTACTTGTTGTACTTTTTATGCGCAAATGGAAGCGAATTCTAGCAAAGTACCAAATATCAACGTCGTAGGCGAAAGCGAAGAAACAAACAATCTCAAAAGTAAGAACACAAGAGATTTAACGTGGTTTGGCGTAAAGTCTATATCTACGGGCGAAGCACAACGAGGAATTTTACTAAAAAAATGGAGATTACAATAAAGTATTTAAACTCTCACAACCCAAATCCCACAAATTACAAACTCTAAACCAAATGAGTAGAGAACCCAAAACTAACGGAGAAGATTCTCCCAGATTGCCCTCTAACTCACAAGCTCACAAATTGATTCTCACCCCAAAAATTTGCCACAGACTCATGACTCCAAACGGTAACCTCCACCCAAAACTCAATGGGAGAAACTCTCTAAATTAATGGTGTTGGCACACAAAAATAAACTAACCCTAAAGTACTATTTATAATGCATAGGACTTACGTTACAATTGTTGTAGCCTATTTTATCTGACATGGTTAAAGGGGGTCGGCGGCAATGGTAGAGATTGAGAGAGATGTGTTTGTAGAATTGTAGGGGAATGTGTGTTGTTATCCCTCTTACATGGTGCCTTTATTTATAGTAGTAAAATGAGATAAGATATTCCTTCTTCCCCAAGTAATACAAGTTGTAATAAGAAAGGATAACTAGAATCAAATCTAATCTAGGATTTACACAATCACACTTAAACTAGGAATGTTTACAACACTCCCCCTTGAGTGTGTAAATACTCTAGGTAGATTTAGCATCATGTAGAAGTTGAGGAAGTCAACTGGTCGGCACTGATTCTAAGGAACAATGCTTATTCTCAATAAGGTAGGAACTGGCAAAAGTAGTAAGTCTCACTAAAAAAACCCTAAAGCTATGGCAAATACCCGATGAGGGACAAAATCCATAGTTTAAGGAAAAATGTGTGAGAAATGCAAAGTCAAAATAAACGTTTACGAGACGTCATCAGGGATATGACCAGCCCAAGGTGGGTGCCTCGTTAAAACCTAGTTAGGTAGCAAAAACCCAGTGGGAAAAATGGTCCTAATCGTAGGGAAAAAGAGTACATTAAGATCAAGCAAGTATCTTCAGGATACTCCCCTCTGAGTTTGACACAATTCCAAAGAGAAATAGCAATGTTACAACTTAGAAAGTTTACGAATACCAATTCCATGAACAAGCTTCTGAAACATCGTCTTCGGCAGTGATTTGGTGAAAAGGTCGACCAGATTGTCTTGTGAACGGATTTGTGTGACTTCAATCTTCTGATGCTCTTGTTGTTGATGTGAAAAGAAGAACTTCGGTGCAATGTGCTTGGTGTTGTCTTCTTTGATGTAACCCTTCTTGAGCTTTTCGATGCATGCTGCGTTGTCTTCAAAGATCGTCGTCAGGACATCAACAGCGGGATAAAGAACGCAAAAGCTTCAAATATAACCCACTACTACTATCAACCAAAAGCATTCTCAAGTTGCTTCATGTAAGGCGAGAATTTCAGCATGGTTAGATGAAGTGGCAACTAAAGTCTGTTTAGTTGACCTCCAAGATATTGCGGTGCCTCCAACAGTAAAGACATAACCCGTTTGAGAACACGCCTTGTGCGGATCAGACAAGTATCTTGTGTCGGCATAACCAACAAGGCGAGAATCGACTCGAGAAGCATAGGGTGCGGCATCACTCGAGGATTCGTAGGGATAGAACAAGCCCAAATTCATAGTACCCTTAAGATAATGGAAGATGTATTTCACACCAGTCCAGTGTCTGCGTGTAGGTGCATTATTGTATCTTGCCAAAAGATTAACAGCGAAGAAGATGTCGGGTCTAGTGCATTGAGCTAAGTACAATAAAGCGCCTATCGCACTTAGATAAGGAACTTCAGACTCCAAAATCTTTTCATCATCCTCATTCGGACGGAAGGGATCTCGTTTTGCATTTAGCGAACGAACGACCATAGGAGTACTTGAAGGCTTCGCTTTATCCTCATTAAAGCGGCACAACACCTTCTGGGTGTAGTTCGATTAATATACTAGGATTCCATTCGAACAATGCTCTATCTCTAGACCGAGACAATATCAAGTCTTACCTAGATCTTTCATCTCAAATTCAGACTTCAGGTGCGCGGTAGTTCTCGCGAGCTCTTCAAGAGTTCCGATAAGATTCATGTCATCGACATATACTACAACAATCGCAAATCTGGAATGTGACTTCTTACTGAACACACAATGGCATAGTTTGTTGTTCATATATCCTTGACTAGTCAAATACTCACTCAAACGATTATACCACATTATTCCAAATTGCTTCAAACCGTAGAGTAAACGCCTTAGCCGAATTGAGAGCGTGTTCCAGAGTTTGGAAATATTTGAACCAGTCAATGTAAGTCCTTTGGGAACTTTCATATAGATTTCCGTATTAAGATCCCCATAGAGATACGCGATTACTACGTCCATCAGCTGCATATCCAGTTTTTCGGAAACTACCAAACTGATAAAGTAGCGAAAAGTAATCACATCCATAACGGGTGAATAAGTTTCATCATAGTTATTCCCTGGATGTTGTGAGAAACCTTGTGCAACAAGACTAGCTTTGTAACGCACAATTTCGTTCTTCTCATTACGCTAAAACCCATTTGTAGCTAACGAGTTTCACATGTGGATGAGTAGGAGCTGCAAGTCCAAACACCTTATGTTTCACAAGTGAATCGAGTTTAACTTGGATTGCTTGTTTCTAGTTTGACCAATCAGTTCTACGTGGACATTCATCAATGGAATGTGGTTCAATATCATCGCTCAACATGATCTCAGTAGCTACTGTAAATGCTAATGCATCATCGACAATCATCTTATTTCTACGCCACATATCATCTAAGCTAGCATAATAGACCGAAATCTCACAATTCTCGGGATGAGGATTCGTCTCTTCAAGGACACTTCCATAATCTAGAATTTCCTCATGAGTTAGATAAAATGAGTAAGCGATAGTCGGATTCATGGTAGACACTTCAGCACCTTGTGTCGTGGGTTTTCTCTTTCGAGAGTGTGAATCATTTGAACCAAGAGGTCTGCTATGCTTTTGTGTAGGGGCAGATGATTGGCTAGCCGCTAATGTACGTGGATCACCAGTATTGGAGTCCCGAGCCTCCAGGAGGGAAGTCCGTCGTATATTTGGTACATCCATCTTTGCAAGCGTATTCGCAACTGGAATATGTGATCTTATCACGCGTGTTAGATCGGTGAATGCATCTGGCATGCTCTGAGCTATGCTTTGGAGATCTAATATGCGCTGCACTTCAATTTCAGACTGAGCGGTGCGGGGATCTAAATAAGACAAAGTGGGAGTCGTCCACGATAATTCTCGTCGTTCTTCAGGAACGTTGACATTCTTATCTCCCCCTAACGAATGGAAGATTGTCTCATAGAAGTGACAATCCACGAAACAAGCGGTAAACAGATCGCCTGTCAAAGGTTCTAAGTAACGAATAATCAAAGGAGAATCATATCCAACATAGATTCTCATCCTTCGCTGAGGCCTTATTTTTTACGTAAGGGCAGCGAGATCGGCACATATACCACACAACCAAATACGCGTAAATGTGATATGTCGGGTTCAGATCCGATAACCAACTGAAGGGCACTAAATGGTTATGTCGCAACAGGCCTCAAGCGGACCAACTTTGCTACGTGCAATATTGCATGGCCCCAAGCAGCGATCGGGAGCTTGGTACGTATGACCAACGATCGAGCAATCATTTGTAAGCACTTAATGAAAACCTCTGCCAGGGCGTTCTGGGTATGAACATGGGGTATATGATGTTCAACTTCAACCCCAACCGATATGCAATAGTCATCAAAAATTTTAGATGTGAATTCTCTAGCATTATCCAATCGAATAGATTTGATCGGATAATCAGGGTGGTGAGCCCTGAGCTTGATAACCTGAGCCAACAGTTTGGAGAATGCAGCGTTCTTTGTGGACAACAAACACACGTGTGACCAATGTGTGGAAGCGTCAACCAAAACCATAAAGTATCTAAATGGTCCGTAGGGAGGGTGAATCGGTCCACAAATGTCCCCCTGAATCCGTTGTAGAAAAATGGGAGGATTCGAACAAATCTTGTCATAAGAAGGCTTAGTAATAAGCTTTCCCATTGAACATGTTTGACATGTGATTCCTTGGATCGAACCTAAACTTCGAGTTAATGGATGCCCGTGTGAAGATTTGAGGATACGGTGCATCGCTATTCGTCCAGGATGTCCCAAACAATCATGCCAAAGTGTAATTTCGTGAGTGGTCCTAGTGGTAGGGCCAGCCATATAGTGGCATTCGTTGGGGCGTATGGTCGTAGTATACAGACCACTCGAGATACGCTACATCTTCTCCAGAATACGTTTCTGGCCATATTCGTAGGAAGTTATGCACAGAAAATTCAACTTCGTTTTCTACGTGGGTTGCAGCGTGGTAATTGTTATCTCTAATGTCCCTGAAACTCAACAACGTTCTTCCGGAACGTGGAGAATAGAGTGCCTCAGAAATGGTCAACATTGTACCATTGGACAACATTATACATGCCTTACCGTATCCTTCAATCAGGTTGGATGGGCCTGAGAGGGTTATCAGAGGTGCATTCTTAGGTATGAAGTTAGTGAAATAGATGCGTTCACGCAAAACTGTGTGTATGGTTGCACTATCTGCCAGATAACTAACTTTCCCACTAGTCATACCTAGAATGAAAAATTAATTTGAATTGATCAGATGCATAAAAGTTCTAAAAACAAATATCAATTCAAAATAATTTCATTTATTCAAGGATGGTAATTAATTAAAACTTAATATCCAAAAAATAAATCACAAACAAATAATCCAAACATAAAGGAAAATTGTTTAAAAATCAACCAAAAACAAAAGAGGGGTTTGGCCACATAGTGGAATTCGGCCCCATTGTCTTATTTTAAAAAATAAGTCTATGTCTAAGATTATAATCTTTCATAAGGGTGGTATCCTCCTAAAAGTCAGAAACCTCCATCTTTGTAGCCTCTGGTTCGTCCACTTGAACAAAGTTTGATTCAAATTTCTTACGACGAGAATGATATTCATCTACAACCTTCTTGGGAGCTTGGCAAACATGGGACCAATGGTCCTTTGAACCACAGCGATAACACATGTCTGCATCCATGGTTTCAGGTGCTTCGCCTTTATTCTTAAAGTTTGGGGCCTTGGGAGAGAGGTTTGAGCGCTTCTGGGCTTTGTTTCCTCCCTTGGATGAGCCTTGACTCTGTTAACCTTGGTGGGATGGCTTCTGGCCACCCCTACCATGCCTTTTTTTGGATGGGCCTTGACTCTGTTAACCTTGGTATAATGTGCTTCAGTCACAACAGTCGCCCCAATAGGTTGAGCTTGATGATTCTTCATCAACAGCTAGTTCTGTTTTTCAGCGAGAAGTAAAACAGAGATCAAATTTGAGAACTTAGTGAACTTCTGAGCTCTATATTGTTGCTACAGGACAATATTAGAAGCAGAGAAGGTCGAATAGGTCTTCTCCAGGAGATTCTCTTCGGTCAAAGTTTCATTACAAAACTTGAGAAGTGATCGGATTCGACAAACTTCAAAATTATATTCATTCACATACTTAAAGTCTTGGAAGTGCAAATGGTGCAAGTCATGTCTTGCTTTAGGCAAGAATATGTCCTTTTGGTGATCAAAATGATCAGCCAAAGTGACCCATAGTGCACGTGAATCCTCCTAAGCAAGATATTCGGTTTGCATAGCGTCATGGATATGTCTTCAGATGAAGATCATAGCAGTGGCTTTTTCAACTTCACCAACAGGGTTGTCCGTCTCTTCTTCAATGGCGGGACGCAAGTTCTTTGCAATGAGGTGGAGCTTCACATCTTGGACCCACTTAAGGTAGTTCCTTCCAGATACCTCCAAAGCAGTGAAGTCGAGTTTGTTCAAATTCGACATGTTCCTATCACAAAATAGATGGACAACATGTGGTTAGTGTAATGGAGAAAAATCAATCCATTCACATAGGAGTAGAACATACAGGTTCTAATAGACACGTATTGGTTTAATTTTGCATGAACAAACTTTAGGTTTTCATGGGTGATGTTTTTAAATGAAAACTTCAGGTTTTCAAACAAGGCATGTTTATAAGAAACTTTAGGTTTCAAAATGATTATGAACTTCAGGTTCATAAATTCCTCCAGGCAAACACAAATATATATACAGAGATATGCAACAAGAATATGCAAAAATAGAACATTTAGGTCTATAATTATAATTGAATTAATTATTTGGTCTTCGGGCCAAATTAAAGCATGAGTGAAAAAATATATAACCCATTTGGGCCTAAAATAATTAGGCAAATAGAACTCGGGGCCCAAAAGAAAAATAAGCCCATGTGTGGCTTAAAAGAAATGTGATTCGTGTGACTTAGGCCCAAAAATTGGGCTGGGTTTGGTCTCGGGTGGGGCTGCAGGCCCAAACAGAAATGGCACGGATTGAGTGTTGCGCAAACAGTGAAACCAGGGGGGAGGAAAAACAGATCGAGCCTAGGTAGTGGGTCGCTTCAAGCGAGCCCAAAGAAAAAACTTTTGTTTTTTTTTTCTTTTTTTTCGCAAGTTGGTCAAACAGCTTATGGGCCAATACAAGGGGCCCAAAAAACTAAGGAGCAGGCCGAGAGATGGAGCCCAATAGGGGTAGGGTTGGGTCCAAAGACACCCCAGCCGTAGTTGGGTGCATTCGCCGAGGAAGAAGGTCGGCGCCACCACTTCAGGCGGCCGTGCTTTGGAACAACAGTGCTCGGGGCGAGTCCATGGGTCAACGAAGACCTTAAATATGAATGGAGATTGAAAAATCTCAACGTTCTATCAAAACCCTAGTAATACGAATGGGAAATTTAAAAAAAAATTCTGACGAGATTCGAGAATCTCAGTCAACTAGTATCGGGGATGAGCTTCAGGCCGTTAAACATGGTAACCCGTGGATGGGATTAGCTATAGGCCAACCTGCGACGGGGGAAGATACCATGGAAGACGTCGGGGTTGCTAGGTTTCAATCCTGGAGCCGGCTCCAGCTAGGGAACTCGCGGCTTGGCACGACTCGGCCACCCAAGATGCAGGCTTGGTTCAATGGTGCGAGGGCATGGGTTCAAAGAACCCAAGTTGCCTATTCCGATTTCTTTTTTTTTTGTTTTTTTTTTTTCAATTCAATTCATATATAATTTAATTCAAAGCATCTTCAATTCAATGGTATAATGCATGTACATATATTTGATGCAATTCAATGGCAAATATCAAATTCACATAATTCAATAATTATGAATATAATGCATACACAATTTATGTAGAATCTAAAATTCAAAAAACGTAAAGTTGGGTCATGCATTATGGTGAATGTTCATGCTATCAAGGCTAAAAAAATATCGAGATAAAAATCGTTGTTTTGAAACAGCCTGATTGCGTGATGATATGGATGAACTGGTTTGATGCAGAAAAAATTCTTCGACATCAGATTCCTAAGCATAGCGATAGGAGCGTGCTAATAACGTGTTGTAGCCTATTTTATCTGACAGGGTTAAAGGGGGCCGGCGGCAAGGGTAGAGATTGAGATAGATGTGTTTGTAGAATTGTAGGGGAATGTGTGTTGTTATCCTTCCTACATGGTGCCTTTATTTATAGTAGTAAAAGGAGAGAAGATATTCCTTCTTCTCCAAGTAATACAAGTTGTAATAGAAAAGGATAACTAGAATCAAATCTAATCTAGGATTTACACAATCACACTTAAACTATGAATGTTTACAACAACAATGAGAATGCTATTCATAATTGGAAGTAAATCCAAATCGTAATTAAATAGGTAATTAACAAAATCTCCCTATCAACTAAGGAGTCCAACGAATAAGTCAAATCCAAACCCAAATAGGACACCAAACAAATAGGTAACACAAACATAATTTCTGCATCATCCTAATTTTGAACCGTAAATCCCAACACATCGTTATTTATGCATAAACAGAAATAAAAATTGAGTGCTAGCTTTAATTCTTTAGAAGGGGACTATTGAAAACTTAAAACAGCATTTGCTTTCTTGGTTGCTTGCTATACCCAGTGGCGGATCTATTAAGGGACCACCCGAAGCTCGGAAAAATGGTTGTGAGGATCTTCAAGGACCACCCATGTTAGTGATGTTGCACAAGTGATGCTACACAAGTGGTGCGCAACATGTGATGCTACACCAGTGATGCTAAACAAGTGATGTTGCACAATGACTTGGCAAAACTACGTCGTTTTGAGCCAAGTCATTAAAAAAATTTAAAACCTCACTCACGTGAGAACCTTCACACGACAGAGCACTCAACTCCTTCACACAATAGAGTAATCAGAACCTTCACTTTACCAATAATACCTAATCGTCTGCCGCTCGGCCCGCTCATGTTCCTTACGGCATCGATCAACTCTTTGTTGCACTCTAGTTTCTGTTCACCGTTGCACCGACGGGCGGGGCAACGACATCTCTGGTGAAAATATGTAACCCTTCTGCATTTTTTCTCCAAAGCAAAGGTAAACGACTAACTAAGCAAAGCACTAGGTACGGTCAGCCTTAGACAAGACAATCATTCACACCTTACTTTATCTATATTAACTTTTTCTATAGCCAGTCCTATTGAGTAAGGGAAGGGGTCGATAGGCTCTCTATCTCAATCCGAGGAACTGAACTAGAGCTCAGGAAGAAGCCATCCCTAAATCCGCTTATGATAACTTCACTTCACGATTGGATGGCTAAGCTAAGCACCAACTTCCGCAAGGACTGCCCTTAAGGATAAGAAGGCATTAGACTCTTCCGATTATGATACCCTTTATTTAATTTTATTAAATTTCGTATAAACATAGTCATATATTTTAACGCATTAACCCGGCAATCTCTGCCACTCTAAGTTATTAAGGAAAAAATCCAATCCTAAATCAATGAATGCCCAACTCGACAAAGAACATCATGAGCAGTTACGGCAATTCACTCTTGGAGTTATGACAGTGCTTGTTATTTTCTTCCTTTTTCCGAAGCCTGTAAACCAGCTAAGAGACACTTTCATTGGGACCGTACCACTTGTGATTAGGAAATTCCTTCTGGAATCTTTAGTAATAGCCCTCCGGAGAATCTCTTGACTAGTAAATCAAGAAACTCATCACATCAGTGCCTTCTTGTGAGTGCTAGTCAGCTACCATCCTTGATTCTGTTGAGTTCCGGGTCCTTAAAAGAAGAAAGATCTTCTATAACTGATGCTGACTCCTAGAGTGAGAAACATCCAAGAGAGAATGTGGGAAAGAAAAGTGGGGATGCGGGCTTCTTTCGTTTTCGTTTTTAATAGGTTTAAAAGTACGTTTTTATTAAAGCTTTGATTTGAGTTTGAAAAGCGAGCTGGCGAGGTCAATCCATCAGATCAGGAGGAAAGAGCAGTTGTTATTTCAACTGGGCAAAAAGCTAACGGAAACGCATAATCTGTTCCTGGGTCATAAAATTGGGATTTACGTCATTTTGATTCCTTCCAGAAAAGCAAGTTTTTCTTACCTTCCTGTACGAGTAGTGAAGAATTATAGTGAGTTGTGGTTGGTTGTTGACCAACGGAAAGCATGGGAGTCTTTGGGCATAGGAGGTTCTCTCTCTCTCTTACGATATAAATAAGTCCGGGAATGAGCTATCATATGCCTTCTGTTTGAAAGGCTAATTTCCTTTTACTCAATGAAGAAAGCTAAAACTAAAAGAGTAGGGCATATATTGTATTATAAAAGTTTAATGAGAGATGCGAATCATAGCGTATCCAAAGTAGTACTTCTGTTTTGTTTTCAAGGCAATTAAATTCTTACTGTCCGGTAAGGCAAGGAAAGGCTTTTTCCCCTAAGGGCGAACTTAACCGGGGATGGAAGGCAACTCTATCAAGTAAAGCTAGTCGTCAGTCAGGGTTGAGACAGTAAGGTCGTTCAGACTTGCTTGAGACGGTAAAGTCGAGAAGGCCTCATTCAAGTTCTATTCTCTATATGAGCTTCGGGTAACCAAATATGAACTGGTACCATGGGTGACGGCGAAAGAGGCACTTGTAACCGATAGCACTGGACTTGCTTACTCGAATTAGTCTTACTAACTATTCTCAAATAGAATGTGCTATTGGGATAACAATAGGAAAATGAAAGTCTTGCTTGTACTGATCTTATTTCTAGTTAATAGCACCTTTCATGTGAAGACTAAAAAGCAACTAAGATAATAAGAGCTATAGCTTGATGATCATCTTCTATCTCTTGACCAGACTAGTCTCGTCCCATCTGGTTTGGCTGACATAGACAAAGGGTATCCTTCCGGGGTGAACGCGCTTGGTACGGTGAGTTGCTAGCTATGGCCCAATATAAAGCAATATGAATACGTTTTCTTACTGGGAGTCCGAATGAATGGATATTTTCTATTGATTATCCCACTCACTCTCTTTCTTACACTGACTTGTTAGCTATTTTGTTTGCAATTTACACTTTAAACTACTCAGCCAATAGGAA
Source organism: Malus fusca (assembly GCA_035220775.1). Taxonomy (NCBI): domain Eukaryota; kingdom Viridiplantae; phylum Streptophyta; class Magnoliopsida; order Rosales; family Rosaceae; genus Malus; species Malus fusca. The sequence goes on from CM069070.1 coordinate 18,811,010, forward strand.
GAATGGAACAAAAAGGGAATCCAACTCGATTACAAACTCGCGTAAAGGGGGATGAAAATGACTCTACTGAACAAGAAGAGGGCGAAGGATAGGTATTGTCAGTCATCTTTTCAAGTGTAAAAGAGACTTGTTGGCTTTACACCTATAACTTACTTGCCTTATATTACTCTTGCCCGGAGAGTTTATATTGGAAGAAAGCCTATACTTATATTTTTATATTCTACACTACCCAAAAAAATATTATCCATTTTTACGGGAAAGAGCTGAGAGGGAACTGGACGAAACTTACATGCAAGGAGACTTTAATTGGATCGCAAGGGGAAAGATATATAAAAATAGATAACAAAAAAGCTACTTCAACAGGGGAGAGAAAGAGGCTTGTTAAAGCTTGAAAACTGGTCGGATTAGGATAGTAAAGTAGGAGGACCAGTGCTGGCATCAGCCTTTGCCCGACCTGCTCGTTTCGTCCTATGGGCGAGCGTTCTCACTCCTCTTTCTAAAGGTTGGTATAAGATCTTGACTATTGGGATACCAATCATAGATAATACGCACATTTTCCCAAGAACAAGAAGAAAGGGAAATGGAGTAATTCCTCTTAGCCAGAGTGTGATCCTTTTTTGACAAAAGAACTTGTCTTTTAGACGTCAATGGTTTAGGATAGGTTTCCTGCCCCGTGAGGAAAAAACCTCATCAATAGGCAAGGCTATGCTTGGTGTAGCCTACTATACAAGGGCTTGGGGATAGTAGGCTCTGTTCTATCGAGGCAGATTGGATTGTACTGGGAAAGATATCCAACGGACTAGGTTCATGATTGAATATTCTGTTGGCGTCTCTACCTAATGACGAGGTGAACCCTTTGAGGGAGAGGCGTAAATTAGGATAGCCTTCAGGAATGAAAGTAAGTGCCCCTTTTATAAGAGCTGCTTCCGAACCGCTTTCCAAAGCAAAGGTAAACGACTAACTAAGCAAAGCACTAGGAACGGTCAGCCTTAGACAAGACAATCATTCACACCTTACTTTATCTATATTAACTTTTTCTATAGCCAGTCCTATTGAGTAAGGGAATGGGTCGGTAGGCTCTCTATCTCAATCCGAGGAACTGAACTAGAGCTCAGGAAGAAGCCAGCCCTAAATCCGCTTATGATAACTTCACTTCACGATTGGACGGCTAAGCTAAGCACCAACTTCCGCAAGGACTGCCCTTAAGGATAGGAAGGCATTAGACTCTTCCGATTATGATACCCTGGTCGAAGAGGTTTTTACTCTCTTTGACTCTGTCCATTAAATAATTTTGCCATCCACTATCTGATATTAAATTATTTGTGGTGTTCGATATTTAAATAATTTTACCATCCATTATTTGATTTATTTGTGGTGTTAGATATTTTGCTTAAGAAGTATTTTTATTTTTAATGTTTGGTGGTGAATCTGGTGATGAATTAAACTTTTAATATTTCTTTGAAGTGATGGCAGTCTATTTGTGGCATGCATCTCTTTGTCTTTGGCATTCATAATATTAGAATCCCACGGGCACAGACCTAATTATAAATTTATAAATGAATATGATTTCTCGTTTTTCATATAATATTTTTTTTAGTTTCATCAATTGATATAGATTTTTTTATTAATTGATATGTGTAGAAATTAGAAGTATGGAACGATATTACAAGCGAAAATCATCATCAATTAGTTCGGACAATCATATTCCAAATAGTTCATCTCCAAACTTGGATAGTTCTAATCCTATTCCGAACAGTTCCCCTCTAATTCCAAGTAGTTCTAATCCAATTGGGGGTAATTCCACTCCACAACAAAACGAGTTAAAAGTTGATTTGGATAATCTTGAGAGAGATCCAGAAAGAGAATTCCAATGAAGGATTATCCTCCAGATATTCGAGATGAGGTCCGAATAGCATATATATTGATGGATCCTTTTGGAGCTAAAGATCATGATTTTCCATTCACTGCATTCGAATAAAAAGCGACGATTCGTTGATAACTGGTTGAAGGAATTTCATTGGTTGGAATATAGTATATCTAAAGATGCTACATTTTGCTTTTATTGCTATCTATTCAAAGTCAACTTTGAACAATCAGGCAGTGACGTCTTTAATGAGGTAGGCTTTCAAAATTGGAAGCACGCAAAAGCCTGTTTTGAAAAACATGTGGGAATGGTTGGTAGCTTTCACTATAAGGTTGTTGAAGCTGCTGGTAATCTAATGAATCAAAAGACACATATTGAAACAGTTGTGGTCAAACAATCAGAAGAAGCTCGTATGGCTTATCGCACTTGCTTGAATGCATCAATTGATTGCCTAAGTTTTTGTTGCGACAAGGTCTTTCATTTCGTGGTCATGATGAAAGTGACACTTCAAACAATAGAGGTAACTATTTGGAGCTCTTGCAATTCCTTGTGGATCATGATGAGAAAATAAAGGCCGTTGTGTTAGATAAAGCTCCGGGAAATCTCAAGCTAATAGCTCCTTCAATTCAAAAAGATCTTGTTCATTCGTGTTCTATTGAAACCATTAAAACTATCATAAGTGATATGAAGAATGCTAGGTTCTTTTCTCTATTGGTTGATGAGGCACGTGATGTTTCTATAAAGGAGCAAATGGCAGTGGTTTTGCGTTATGTGGACAAAAATGGGAAAGTCATTGAAAGGTTTGTACGAGTTCAACATGTTCCCGACACCACTTCAAACACTTAAAGGAGTCTATTGATGCCTTCATTCATTTCAATGAGTTGAACTTCTCCAATTTACGAGGGCAAGGTTACGATGGTGCTAGTAATATGAAGGGTGAGTTCAATGGACTCAAGACAAAGATTTTGAATGATCAACCTTGTGCATTCTATGTTCATTGCTTTGCTCATCAACTCCAATTAGCTATTGTTACCTTAGCAAAGGATAATGTTGATGTTAACACATTCTTCCTATTGGCTAATAATGTGGTAAATAATATTGGAGCTTCATGTAAGCGTCGTGATGCACTTAGAGAGATGCAACAAAAAGAACTTATGAAAGCTCTTGAAAATGATTCTCTTATTACGGGACGAGGCTTAAATCAAGAAACTAGTCTCAAACGTGCCGGAGCTACAAGATGGAATTCACATTATGGTACTTCGATTAGTTTGATTACTATGTTCTCATCCGTGGTCAATGTGCTTGAAATGATTGTTGATGATAATGCCAATGATAGTGTGGCCGAAGCAAATAGGTTATTGAAAGACATACAATCTTTTGAGTTTGTGTTTCTCCTATTTTTGATGAAATCTATATTGGGAATCACGAATGATTTATCACAAGCATTACAAAAGGATGATCAAGAGATTGTTAATGCAATGGCTTGATCGGATTATATTTATACATATTTTACATCAAATTCTCTCGTCTTTTCTTAGTCAGTTTCTTATATTTTTGAGCTATTTACTTTGTTTTTGTGTTTTATAGTATTTATCTAGTAAATAAAATAAATATTGCACAAGTGAGATTTTAAGTGATAAAATCGTCAAAACTGTCTTGCCCACTGTAATTGGTTAATAAAATAAGAAAGTAATATATATATATATATATCTATTTATATATATATATATATATATTTATGATATTAATGGAGACAGCAGGAACCAAAAAAAGAAAATAAAATAAAAGAACGTGGGAAACAAGCAGCAAGTGGAGGAGGCACTGACAGAAAAGAGGAGAGAGCACCAGCTGCAAGGAGGGTCAGGCGCAGGGAACCATGCGGAAAAAGAAATAAAAAGGGAGAGAGCAGGGGGTCGGAAGTGAGAAAAACTGGAGGGCAGTGCAGGTAGGGCTGTCATTGGCAGCACACGTGAGGGCAGACGTGGGGGCTTGCGAGAATTGAGGAGAGCGAATTGAAAGGGCAGCAGGAGCTCGCAGGTCAGCACGCGAAAGGAGCTCGCAGGACAGCGTGTGACGCGGGGGAGTTGCTGCCTTGCAGCAGAGCACGGGAGACGGAAAGGAATAACCAGCTTGCTGCCTTGGCAGCTTGTGAGAAAAGTCAGCAGAGGAGCAGAAGACGCTGCCCTTGGCAGCTGGCGAAGGAGCAGCAGGAAGGAAGGCAGCCACTGTGCTGAATTAGAGGGGAAGGCTTGACGTGCTGGGAGGGTTTTTGTGAGGACGTGCTACCTTGGTCTCGCGGTGAAGAAGGAAAAAGTCAGGAGGGCAGCGTGAGACTGCTGTGCAACTAGGAGAAGAAGTCCTCGCGGGGGAGACAAACGCTGCCCTGTGCAGCTGAGAAGCTGGGGTCAGCAAGCTGGCGCTGCTTGCAAGGGAGCATCAGATCGCGGGCAGCAGGAGAGGCAGCATGTACGAGCAGGAGGTCAGCACGATGCAGTGCTGACTTGGGCAGCACGGAGGATAGAATGCACAGTGGCGCATCACTCTATTTCTCAATTCGGTTTAATCCTCCAACTCACGTTTTATTTTCTGTTTTAATTTTAGTAATGTGTAACTAATTTTATTTTGGCTAGAGTTTAATTCAAAACCATGGTTATATTTGTAATTTGAATTGATTACCTTCAGTTGTTATTTCTGAGTTGTGATTTAATTTGCTTAACTGCTTGATTGATAACTTATTTTTGTATGTCGATTAAGGATGCATACTTAATTTACATGCATGAATTTGATGCTAGAATATAAGTGAATTTCACCTAATCGTTATGAACTTATATTCACAAGTAGTGAAGGTCGCTTATAAACGATCGCGTTAGGTAAATTCTTGGCATAAGTTTCATGCAATTCATAGTAACAAGTGCCTCGTCAATGCTTATGATTTTCATAAAACTTAATGATTCTTGCTTGTATCTCTATTATGCAATTCATGTAGGGAACTTGTAGGGAATGTTTTGGGTTGTCGTATGCAATCATCCAACCTAATAAAAGTAGGAAAATCTGAAGGTTAATTTAAGCGGACCTAATTAACTTGGGGCGTTGAGAATTTACAATTTATTGAAAGAACAACTGAAAATCAATTTAGGTTGCATATGTGGCATGTGTGGAGAATAATCCTCTAGCCAGTCCGTCATTTATCATTTTACCTTAATTTTATGTTTTTGTCAATTTTGTAATTTATTTAAGTTTAATTTACTTTTCATCAAAATCAATCCCCCGTTTTATTTTAAAGTGTTAGATTTATTAGAAATCATTTTAGTTTGTGTTTTCTTAAGTCTTGAGTTGTTTTGAGTCTTTTGATTTATTTTAGTTTATTTGTTAGTTTTATTTTGAGTTATTCTATTTAAGTGTTTTGAGTCTAGTTTAGTATTTTAAATTTTGTTTTTACGTTTTTAAATTAATTTTACATTGGGTTAGCATCCCTAGTTAATCCCCGGCCTAGAACGATCCCTACTTATCCATATACTACAACTGTCACAAATAGGGTTTAAATTTGTGCGTGAATTTATTTTCGCATCAAATTTTTGGCGCCGTTGCCGGGGATTAGCAAATTTGCTAATCATTTTATTTTTGTTTTTGCTTATGTTTATTTGTGTTTGTGTATGTTACCTTTGATATTTGATTTATTTTTCTTTCTTTGAATTGAGGTACAAATGGAGCAAGACCTGGATTCTACTAGCATTCAAGATCTATTGGCACAGCTCACTGCTCAATTAACTCATAATGCCGAACGGACCACAATGCCAAGTGTCCCTACACTTGATGTGCCCTATGGGCAACGATATCAAGGTCCTCAATTTTCTGCAAATGAAGATGTTTGGGGATATCAAGGCTACAACCAATCAAGGGGCAACATGTTTTCCAACGTTTATAATTCGGATTGGAGAAGTAATTCAGAGTATATATGGGATGAACCTCAACAATTTCAACAAGGTGGATATTGGCAGCAAGACGAGTTTTATTCAAGATCTATGCAGCCACCACAGCATCCCCCACAACAATTCCAATCGAATCAAAGTATGCCCGTGGATTATAATCAAATGCTTGAAGAATTAATTTCTTCGGTACAGGGTTCACAAAAAGAAGAACAATTGCCGCCATCGGAAGAGTTCTATCAGTGGCCATATGAACCGTCACATCCACCACAACAATCTCCCCAATCAAATTCAGGTACGTCTTTGGATAATGACATGTTGAATAAGTTACTAACCTCTTTGACCCAAGACGCAGAAAATCGAAACAAGGAGATGCAAAATAAAGCCAACAAGGTGGATGCATTGGAGGAGCAAATTGGGCAGATTATGGAATTCATGGTACAATTTCAAGAGCAAAGTGAGGTCTCCAACTCAACTCTTGAAAATTCAAAGGCAGAAAGTGTAATCGATGAAGCCATCACTTTGGGAAGTGATATGGAGGATGAAGTTGTTCCAGAACCATCCAAACATAGCCCGAACATGGATGAATTGCCGATTCAAGAAGAAGATGAGGATGACGACTTGGGCAGTTTAGAAGAATTCTTATCGCAAACCCCTCAAGTCTTTATGCCGTCCAACTCAGGTGAGGAGGTTCTAAGTTCAATTCATTCTGACATCGTTCCACCAAATGTCCTTTTTCCTTGCAGGTTTTTAAATCCCAAGGAAGAAGTGAATGAAAAATACGTTGTGGAAGATCTTCCCAAGGTGCAAAGTGATATACAAATTCTTGGTGTACCAAATCAAGTTCCCGATGGTATTGAAACGTTCAAAGAGACGTGTACACCAAGAAGAATTATTCCAGAAAATGAGGTGGCCGGAGAATTTGTTGAATACATCCAAGAGGCTGTGCATGAGACAAATGCCAAGGAAGTTGAGTTTGATGACACGGGACAAGCCACAACCATCATAGTAAACCTGGCCAAGTTCAAAGTCCCGGAAACGTTCAAAGACGTGGTGTTTGTAATTGAGTTTGAATGTGACTGTAAGCCATCTTCTCCATTTTTAATTTTAATTTATACTAACTTGTTTCTAATTTTGATGATTCAGGCACCGTCATTAGAACTTAGACCGTTGTCGGATCATTTCAAGTACCACCGTCCGTTCAATGATAAGCCCATGCATTTAAATAATGAAGGGAGGCCTAGGAATCACCCACAATCAGATTTGCATTCCTAATCCCTTCTCTTTACTGCTTTCATTTTGTTTTGTTATTTAGTTGTGATTTTTGTTTTGTTTATTTAGTTGTGATTTTTGTTTAGGAGATTAAACTTAGTTTTTTTTTACTTTGATTTACTTATTTTACATTTATATAAAATAAAAAATGAAAAAAAATATATAATAATAATAATAATAAACATCCATATAATTAAAAAAAAAAAAAAAAAAAAACAAAAAACAAAACAAAAATACTTTTATTTATATTTATAATTAAATAAACTTAAAGCATAAATATTTTACAATAATGTAAAACTAATAGCTTTCATTGGTCGTTGGTAGGTGGTGCCTCGGAGGTCGACGGAGCCCCTGAAAGACGAAGCGCCAGAGCTGGATCATTCGGAGCCTCAATACTTGGTGCTGCTCCCGAGGACGAAGGCAACACAAACCTCGGGAGTAACGCCATAAACCGTTGATGATCACTCTGAATCCGCACTTCGGACTCCTGCATCTGATCCAGCTTCCTCTTCATGCTGGTTGAGTAATTGGTTGCAAGCATGTGCAAATCCCTGTTCTCATGCCTAAGCACTCTGACCTCCTGCCGAAGACTAGCCACTTCAGCCATCAACGATTCCACCTGACGGGTTCGTGCAAGAAGGCGCTGGCCCATGTTTGATACTGAGCCTGCGCATCGGACGCTGTAGGCCATAGAGTCCTGGACAGCTAGTTCGTCGGACCGCCTAGAAAGTATCCTAGTGTCTCTAGGAGTGAGCAGATTTCTGGCCACCACCGATGCGGTTGTTTCGTTCATCATCATGGAATCCCCAACTGTAAGAGGACCATTTGGGGATATGAAGGATGGCTGCCAAATGTTGGTTGGAGAAGATATATCACTATCTTCCCCAACATTCAAGTTAAGGCGACGGTCAGAAGGGCAAGACATTTTCTGAAGGTGTTGAGAATGAAGAGTCGGAATGATCAAGATTAAAAGAAGTGAAGGAGGAAGTGTTTGCAGGAGGAAGTGTTTACAGGGGGGAGCTTAAGTGTGTTGTGGAACAAAAAATGAGCGTTCTTATAAGAAGAAGAAATCGTTGAGGCATCACTCAGCAGTCGAAGAGACGCCCTCTCGCAAATCGAAGAGCCGGGCTCCTTTCTCAAAAGCCGGATTCTTTTCTCAAAAGCGGCGTCTCCGTCTCAAAAGTCGGTTCCTTTCTCAAAAGTCGGACGCCGTTCTCTCAAAAGTCGGGCGTCTCTCTCAAAAGCCGGAGCAGTCAGGAATCACGAGGCGAGCCGCTCCCTGATTTGTCCAGACGTGTCACATGCAATTCCTTTCTCAAAAGTCGGGATTGCTCAGAAACCACGAGCCGCTCCCTGATTTTTCCAATTTTGTCGTTACTCGTCACGCGCTGTCAGCTTTGCGCAAATTACGGGCTGCTTTTTCAGAAAGCGCGTGACCTGTACTGTTCATCCATCCACCGGCTGCCGACAGAGGTAAAGGAATAGTTTCGGTTGTGAAGAAAAATTCTATAAACGTCTACCTTCGCCTTCAACAGCAAAGGCACACTCTCAACACATCTTCATCTCCGAAATTTTTCATCTTCCAAAATGCCTTTCCAACAAACCCTCTCGAGTTTCTCTGTGTTTCTCATTCCCTGGGATACCTTTACAAATAAGTCATCTAGAGCTAGAGTATTTCATATCATGAAGGTTGAAAGCAAGAGTATCTCATATCACGCTTTCTTCCTGTCCTTGTCCTTGTCTTTGTGGCAAGGAGAAAGCGGGCAATCAGCCAGCACTCGGTGTCAATCTTCCAATCTAAGAACCGACTGCCTGGAAATCCTTCCTGATTGCTTACCTAGCATTGCTCTCGAGTACTCTTCTTCAACCACTGATGTACTTCCGAAGAAGTCGCCACATCTGCCTGGAGAACAGCCAAGGCAAGTGAAAATGATACTTGAAGCATGTGGAGACAATGTGCTGCTTCATCTTCAAGATCAAGTCTCATTTTCCTTGCTAAGAAGTTCCCCAGCCCAGTTCAAGCATACACATGTGGAACGATACTTCTTCAAAAGCAAAAGTATCCCATATCATCAGAGTCAGAGGCAAAGATTTCTCATGGCATGCTTTTCCTTTACCCTTGCTCTTGGCTACGAGTCAGGGTGAAAGAAAGGAAATCGGTCGGCACTTGGACAGATTGAACAAAGAAGCAGACCACCACCTCTGCCTCGTGCCTACCTGCCATGCAGAAGAACAAAAAGAGAAGAATGTAGCCTGCAGACTCAATCAACCCGGCAGAAGGAGTCTGAGTTGAAACCAAGAGCTCGAGAAGCTTCAACAACACCACCAATCAAGTCTCATTTTCCTTGCTAAGAAGTTCTGAGGCCAGTTCAAATTCAAAGCTGTGGAAAGTCACCAAACATGACCAATGATTACTTATTAGTTTTATTCATTGTCTTTTATTTTCATTTTTAATTTTTCGTTTGTTTGTTTTTATATATTTTCTTGCGTGCTTAACTGACTTATTTCTTTTCTTTGCAGGAACTTTTGGTTATTTCCACCCTTGAGGTTGATTGCAGAATTTTAGCTTGGGGGTCATCGCTTGATTTTACTGCAAATTAGGGAAGTTTTCAGTCCTATTGCTTTATTTTGTTTCTTTGTATTTATTTATTTTATTTTTATTTGCATTTTAGTATATTTTCTGACATTGGGGACAATGTCTAGTTTAAGTGTGGGGGTAAAAGAGTATGAAAAATGACCAAATTGAAAATTTTTGTACCTTCGACTTTGAACTGGTTTCATTTGTTTCCATGTTGTTGCTTTGTTTTCTTGTTATTGCTTTGTTTTCTTAATTAGTTTTGTTTTATTTAAAAAAAAAACAAAAAAAACAAAAAAAAAAAAAAAAAAAATCGGAAAATTTAAAAAAATCCAAAAATATTTCCTTGTTTTCCTTATTGATTTGAATTAGTTTTTTGTTAGTTTCCCGACCCAATGATATAATTGGATAAAATTTGAACCATGATGATCAAGAACTTAGTTAACATGTGTTGTGTGAAATTCCTAATTCTCGTATTAGTTTGTACATATTTGATCATCTTTGAAAAAACTAAACGCACATAGCCCTGTTGATGTGAAACTAAAGCATGATTTAAAGATCCATATGTGAATTTAGTGACCATATACATCCTATGTGAGTTTTTGAGCCTATTGAAAGTGTGTGCATTTTTCATACACTCCTATTTTTTTTTATGTGTGATGAACTTATGTGAGATAATTCTCTAGAACTTGCATAACGATCTTTCGAAATATTTGTCATTAATTGCATGAACTTGAAAATGATAGAGGCATTAGGTTTACCACCATGGCCCAAATAACCTTGTTTCCCAAAGAAAAATGATATCATTAGATTGCCAATTTGAGCCGTATTTGTGAGCCTTTTATTTCTTATCACCAGATATGTCTACCCTTATGCCTGAAATAAATATTTTTCCTTACCCTTTCCAAGCGAGCAATGCGAGATTGTCTTATGAGAAATGTTTTTGAAGTACTTTGAAGGTGTTTGGCAAAAGAATAAGTGTGGGGGTTTTTCATATTTGTTTGTATTAAAAAAAAAAAAAAAAAAAAAAAAAAAAGAAAAGAAGAAAAGAAAAAGAAAAAAAAAAGATTGTATACAAAGAAAATAAAAAGTTTTTAAAGTTTCAGTTTAAGTTTGTGGTTGGAGGTGACTGGAAGAATAGCTGGAAAGCTTGAGTTCTTATAAATCTAAAGAAAATAATTGCTTGCAATGTAGCTTGGAACTTGTGTTTTCCTATTCTTTCGTTTCAATAACCCTATCCCTAAGCCTCATTACATCCAATAAAAGTCCTCTTGATTTAAGTTTTGTAATTATGATTGTGGAGAAGTGATCTTTATGCAAGCTTATGGTAGAACTTTCACATTTGATTCTTTGAGAGAAACACATTAAAACTAAACACATGTGTGATTGAGTGTAAATCCCGTGAGAAGTTTGCTAGTTTGCATATGGTGTTTTTAAAATAAAAATTTGAAATTGCATTAACATGGCTATCTCACACACTACACTTCAAGGATGTTTCAAAGATTACTGCTAATATTTGAATAAGGAAAATGAACTGGAATTGCTTGTTGGTATTAGCTATGGTTCTTGATGATTTGTGTTCTCGAATGAAATTCTATGAGGGTCACATAGGGGGAAGCTAATAATTTTCATGTTATTACTTTTTCTGTTTTCTCTGTTTTGCTCGAGGACTAGCAAAAGCTAAGTGTGGGGGTATTTGATCGGATTATATTTATACATATTTTACATCAAATTCTCTCGTCTTTTCTTAGTCAGTTTCTTATATTTTTGAGCTATTTACTTTGTTTTTGTGTTTTATAGTATTTATCTAGTAAATAAAATAAATATTGCACAAGTGAGATTTTAAGTGATAAAATCGTCAAAACTGTCTTGCCCACTGTAATTGGTTAATAAAATAAGAAAGTAATATATATATATATATATCTATTTATATATATATATATCTATTTATATATATATATATATTTATTTATGATATTAATGGAGACAGCAGGAACCAAAAAAAGAAAATAAAATAAAAGAACGTGGGAAACAAGCAGCAAGTGGAGGAGGCACTGACAGAAAAGAGGAGAGAGCACCAGCTGCAAGGAGGGTCAGGCGCAGGGAACCATGCGGAAAAAGAAATAAAAAGGGAGAGAGCTGGTGAGAGCAGGGGGTCGGAAGTGAGAAAAACTGGAGGGCAGTGCAGGTAGGGCTGCCATTGGCAGCACACGTGAGGGCAGACGTGGGGGCTTGCGAGAATTGAGGAGAGCGAATTGAAAGGGCAGCAGGAGCTCGCAGGTCAGCACGCGAAAGGAGCTCGCAGGACAGCGTGTGACGCGGGGGAGTTGCTGCCTTGCAGCAGAGCACGGGAGACGGAAAGGAATAACCAGCTTGCTGCCTTGGCAGCTTGTGAGAAAAGTCAGCAGAGGAGCAGAAGACGCTGCCCTTGGCAGCTGGCGAAGGAGCAGCAGGAAGGAAGGCAGCCACTGTGCTGAATTAGAGGGGAAGGCTTGACGTGCTGGGAGGGTTTTTGTGAGGACGTGCTACCTTGGTCTCGCGGTGAAGAAGGAAAAAGTCAGGAGGGCAGCGTGAGACTGCTGTGCAACTAGGAGAAGAAGTCCTCGCGGGGGAGACAAACGCTGCCCTGTGCAGCTGAGAAGCTGGGGTCAGCAAGCTGGCGCTGCTTGCAAGGGAGCATCAGATCGCGGGCAGCAGGAGAGGCAGCATGTACGAGCAGGAGGTCAGCACGATGCAGTGCTGACTTGGGCAGCACGGAGGATAGAATGCACAGTGGCGCATCACTCTATTTCTCAATTCGGTTTAATCCTCCAACTCACGTTTTATTTTCTGTTTTAATTTTAGTAATGTGTAACTAATTTTATTTTGGCTAGAGTTTAATTCAAAACCATGGTTATATTTGTAATTTGAATTGATTACCTTCAGTTGTTATTTCTGAGTTGTGATTTAATTTGCTTAACTGCTTGATTGATAACTTATTTTTGTATGTCGATTAAGGATGCATACTTAATTTACATGCATGAATTTGATGCTAGAATATAAGTGAATTTCACCTAATCGTTATGAACTTATATTCACAAGTAGTGAAGGTCGCTTATAAACGATCGCGTTAGGTAAATTCTTGGCATAAGTTTCATGCAATTCATAGTAACAAGTGCCTCGTCAATGCTTATGATTTTCATAAAACTTAATGATTCTTGCTTGTATCTCTATTATGCAATTCATGTAGGGAACTTGTAGGGAATGTTTTGGGTTGTCGTATGCAATCATCCAACCTAATAAAAGTAGGAAAATCTGAAGGTTAATTTAAGCGGACCTAATTAACTTGGGGCGTTGAGAATTTACAATTTATTGAAAGAACAACTGAAAATCAATTTAGGTTGCATATGTGGCATGTGTGGAGAATAATCCTCTAGCCAGTCCGTCATTTATCATTTTACCTTAATTTTATGTTTTTGTCAATTTTGTAATTTATTTAAGTTTAATTTACTTTTCATCAAAATCAATCCCACGTTTTATTTTAAAGTGTTAGATTTATTAGAAATCATTTTAGTTTGTGTTTTCTTAAGTCTTGAGTTGTTTTGAGTCTTTTGATTTATTTTAGTTTATTTGTTAGTTTTATTTTGAGTTATTCTATTTAAGTGTTTTGAGTCTAGTTTAGTATTTTAAATTTTGTTTTTACGTTTTTAAATTAATTTTACATTGGGTTAGCATCCCTAGTTAATCCCCGGCCTAGAACGATCCCTACTTATCCATATACTACAACTGTCACAAATAGGGTTTAAATTTGTGCGTGAATTTATTTTCGCATCATGGCTTTAGTAAACACATTTAAAGAACAACTACTCTACATGAGGAATGATGAGGGGTTTGACCTTTTGGTTGACAAAGTATTGTCATTTTGTGTCCAACATCATATTGAGGTTATTAACATGGATGAGACATATGTACCTCATGGGAGGTCGGGCCGTAATACCCACAAAAAGACCAACCGTCATCGTTACAAAGTGGAGCTCTTTTTTGTTGTCATTGATTCCCAGCTTACAGAGTTAAATGATCGCTTCAATGAAACAAGTACCGAATTGCTCATTTGTTTGGCTAGTTTGAGTCCAAATGATTGTTTTGCAGCTTTTGACAAAGAAAAGCTACTTCCCCTTGCTCAATTGTACCTTCAAGATTTTATGAAGCAAGACCTATTGGCACTTGAAGATCAACTCGATGTTTATATTCATTCTATGTGTTCGAGAAGTGACTTTTCTCAGTTGCAAAGCATTAGTGATCTTGCTAAGAAAATGGTGGAAAAAAGGTTGCATCGAGTATTTCAATATGTGTATTTACTTATTGAATTGGCTTTGGTTTTACCTGTTGCAACTGTTTCAGTGGAGAGAGTATTTTTCGCCATGAATATCATAAAGAGTCCACTCCACAACATAATGGGGGATCAATGGTTAAATGATAGCTTAGTTGTTTACATTGAGAAAGATGCTTTTTCTTGTATTGACAATGAAACTATCATGACACGTTTCCAAAGTATGAGATCCCGTCGTGGACAAATTTAGTATTTCTAACTTGTTAGCTTGTTTAGCACAAAGATTATGAATGAAAATTGTAGTTTGCCATTTATTTGTTCAATGATATTTTCGTCTTGTTTTTATTTTTGGAGCTTTCATATTGGGACCATCCTAAGTTAAAATCATGAATCCGCCACTGGCTATACCTACCTTCCCCATGGACCCAAGCATCTTCCGATAAACCTATCGACACGAACCCATAGTCTACTTTTAAAATCATGGCATCATTTCATACGCGGTACATTATAAAAAAAAAAGAGTAACTCTTGTATAATGTACCACGTCAATCAGTATTGAAAAGTTAAGATAATAGTATGTTCGACTTTGCCTCACCATATATGCCTTCATGATCAAGTAACAGAAGCAACACAAAGAATTAAGGAGCTTTTCTACAATATTGGAATTCAACTTCTATGTTCATATATACATGTCTTGGTGACAGTGGGCACAAATTTTTTACAATGAAGCATACAAGTTACCTTGAAGGATTTTACGACGAACACTGGCTTTAACTGTAAAGAGTCGGTCCTCTTTTTTTCTGTTTCTTTTTTTTTTAATGAAATGAGTGATGGTGTTCATTCCCATAATCTTTTTTTTTTTTAAATGAAATACAAATGAGAGGTACAGAATAAAATAACCCCACTTACAAAGCAAAAATATGATAAAAATCATCTGAAACAATAGTTGGTAGACGCAATAAAATCATGAATATAAGCAAAAGTTGCACATGAAGGAAAGTTGCACTAGAAAATTTCATGGACGACGCAAAATCATGAATATAAGTAAAATCCTGAACCGTAGCTACAATTGAACTAGAAAATTTCATGGACGACGCAAAAGCATCCAAAGCAATACCTTGTGAATCACGAAATACATCACCATAACCTGCACAGCCGGGGGTTTGCTTTTCTTCTCTCCCTTGTCGGTGAGAGACCTTCTCTCCCATTGAGAGATTTTCTCACTGTTTGTGTGAGTTTGCCCCTTCTTTTCTTCCAGATTTCAGTTCTGTTGCTGACCCTAGCTTCGGCTAGGGTCGGTGGTAGCCTTTTCCTTCCTTTTGTTTTCCCCTTCCTTTCCTTCTGCTACTGTTTTCCCATTGTTCTCCTTTCTGATCTTCTTGATCTTTCCACCTCACAAGCCATTGAACCTATTTTTTATCCTCAGATCAGTTGTTCTATCCCGTTTTCTACCTACATATTCACATCCCTCATCCATCATCAATCTATGTTTTCTTCCGATTCTTCCTTTCTGACTTCACTCCATCCTTCATCAAATTTTCCTCAAATCCGGTTGGCAATCACTTTTGACCACATTTTGTTGTGGTTCATCGGGAAGGTGTGTAGAGTTTCGGTGTTCACACCGGCTCGGGTGTTCGCACCACCTCCTTTCCTCGGTCTGCCTTTGGTGGCAGTGTTGCTTGTGGGAATCCCACTGGCTTCTTTGATTTCTTCTACTTGGTGGCTGCAATCGGAGAAGGACTGGTTGCTGGATGATGGAGTCTTCTTTCCTACCTTCTTTGAGGCGTTGTTAGGTTCGAATTTTGGAGTTCGTCGAGTTAGATGGGTCAAGCTGATCAAGAGGAGTTGGGGCTGCATTAGTAGCAGAAGGACTAGGGTTTCCTACCGTTTGTGTGTGTATTTGGGCCTAATCAGTTGGTTAGGCGTTTGTTGTTTTGTTTGGAAGGTCCCATTTTGCTTTGCGTACATGTATTGGGCCTTTGTAAATGTGTTATGTTAGTAATAAAAGTTTCACCATGTTCTGTCATGGTGTTTTACCCTTAAAAAAAAAAAACAAAAAAAAACAACCACCTGCATGGCCTGTAGACTTGCATGACCCATTAGTATTTACCTTGGTCCACCCCAACATAGGAGGTTTCCATACAATAGGGATGAAACACGGTCAGTATACAACAAAGGAAAAAGACCTAAAGTCTCAAAAACAAGAGCACTTGACGTAGAAGGAACCAAAGAAAAGACCAAAGAGGTAGATTCTTTAGAACACGTCAGAATCCTAACCTTTACATGAGTCATACATAACTTAGCACTCTCAAAATGGATCTCGTTCCTCCTTATATTCATGGGTTGACTTATACACAAATGTATACTCATTAAGCTATAAACACAAAAGTTTATGCATACATGTCAAACTGTGAAGAAAAAAACTGAGTCGATTATAATACGTCTAGACCTCGGGGGACTTCTCTTGGGGTGGAGGCACCGGAGGCCCAAAATACTGTGGAGCAGTAGATGATTGCCTTCGGCCCGTTGCCCTACCAAGGAGGTAAAATGCAAGGGCTACAATCATTATGAACAGTACAACCGGCGCTGATACCACAATTATGTATCCCATTTGATTTGAAGCTAAAGAGTCTCTGCATATCACAAATCATGCACTTAGATTGAAAGTTAAATGAAACATGGATTCATCAACTAATCAAAATACATATTTACTTTGTTAATGAAACATGGATTCATCAAGTAATTCCATCTATAAATCCCATAAGATTAGCTAAAATCGTTACACAGATGATTAGTTAGTCTAGTGGTATTCAGTCTCTACTTTATTAGATCTCATAGACGGAATTACTGAATCAATAAACTAATGGTATGTCCACTTAACAACAATGCAATGGGATAAAGAAGGAATCGAAGAACTTAGAAACAGTAGATGCAAGGAGAAGAAATCATATTCTTGATTTTCAGATGTTTAATTACGGATTTCAGTGGGAACTCACATCTTTTCGATTCTATTTTAGTTAAACACAAAAGAAAGTTAATGAAGTGAAACGACTCCTATACTCATGTTAGTAAGCACAAGGAACTCAAAAGTCCAAATGATTCCAATTCTCATGGACAGGACTTACCTCTTGGGCTTTAGTCTGGAGTGTGCCTTTGATTTTTCCAAACTAAGCAAAAGATTACCTGAAAGATTCTGTGAAGCCTGGAACTAAAGCTTCAAAGACTAAGACAGAAAGAGATGATGATGAACACATCATGTCCAACCAGATCGCTCGGTTGAGCTCAGGATGCGGCCTGTAAGCTCCCCACGTGTCAGGAATCTGACCGTGGACATGGGGTCACGTGAGAGGGAGCTGCTGATGAACTATACACGCCACTGGTTGTTAAGGTTATGCCATATCTATCTTGTAATGTCAACAAAGCAGCGACTTAAATAAACTAAAGTCCTCACTCGTTCACTTGCTCCACCTGCAATTTTATTATAATACTGAAAGATTGACTGCTCTTTCGTTTCTTAGAAAAATGTTGGCTTCTGAAATACGAACTTTTACTACTTTTTCTGCACTTGCTCAAAGGTGGAAGCAGTTAAAGGATGTTAGCAAGCGGTTAATTGTTACGGTGGTTAGGGTCTTTCTTTTGTTGCATTGTGTTTGGAATTCAAACTTTTCTGCTCTTTCTAATCTCTACTAATGAATAAAACACTCATTGTCAACTAAAACCTTATGAAATTATCAGTTTAACCCTCTAATTAAAACATAACATGAATAAGAAATATGGGGCAGAAATGTAATTTCACACAACCAAATTTTGCTTTTTTTTTTCAAAGTCTCACCTACATGTAATCCTAACATATCTTCAATTTTAAAAAAAAAAATTAAAAAAACTTCTCACTTCAACATTCTCTATCACTCTCTTCCTCTGTCCTTCTATTTCAAAAACAAAAATAAAAAAATTTCACACTTTGTGTGTGCCCATATGCTAATCTCTATTAATTAATGAAACCCTCTTTGTCAACCAAAAAATGGCGAAAAGACAACTTAGTCTTCTATCACACAAAAAAAATGATGGGCAATAATGTAATTTTACAGGTCCAAATTTTACTGTTTTTTTATTGAAGCCTCACATACCGGTAATGTTAAAATATCTCTAATATTTAAAATAAAAATAAATAAATAAAATCTCACTCCCCCCACGTTCTCTCCCTCTCTCCCTCTCTCCCTCTCTCCTTCTCATTTTCTAAAAAAAATGTGTTCATACACACAAAGTGTGTATATAAATGCTAGTATAAATTAAAGTAGTATTACTGTTGTTTAAAAGAGTGTTAAAATTAGTGACTTTTGAGTTAGTTTTTAGTGATCGAAAATATTCTCTACTCTTATTTAGTTTGTTCGTTAGTTTTGTTTTATTTATTCAATTTGATTAACAGAGAATAAAGAGAAGTGTCAGAGGAAAAAAAAAAACGGTTGTATTTCTCTTTAGGCTACGTTTGGTGTGCGGAAAAGAGTTGAGGACTAAAAAACTGCTGTCTTCCCCATATTTAGTAAGTCTAGACTTGAAAAAAATGATTTCCCCACCAACAGGTGAAAAAGTGAATACTACTGCTCCCTTTGTATTCACTTTCCTTCCCCAATGGAAACAAAAATAAAATGCACTAATTGATATCTTTTTATGACAAAAATGTTCCCGTTGACAATTTAAAATTCACATTATATCTCAAAAAAGTGATATTTCCCACCAACTTTCTCAACGTTACAAAATACTGATAAAATAATTTTGTATTTCCTTCCCCTAAGAAAAGACGGAAAATCATTTCCCATGAATTCATTTCGGCATACCAAATATTCCTCTTCCCAAAATCCTTTCCCGAATTGATAAAAGATGGGATGGTCTGGTTGGTGACTACAACTACATTATATGGGACACGGCCGAATCAACTCACTAGCACAAACACCCGTACATACAAGCGATACTCTGAGGAGGAATACAAACTCGGAACTTTACATGCCGATGTTAAATGCTCCTAACCAACTGAACTACCAATCTCACGCTCCACAACTTGATAATTTAGTGCACAAAATTAAGGAGACGAGTGACCCAAATGGTCTAAACACTCAAAATCGAAGTATTTTCCTGCCAAAGTTGTTAACTGGCGGATTAGTATTTGCATTCATGTTCATTTGTTTCATGTCAGCAGCACCTTGGATTACATCCCATCCCTATAACTTCCTGCAATGGAAGGAGAGATGAACGAAAAACCCCTGGCGTTTTCGAATTTCAATCTTATCGGAAAACGTAACAGATGCAAGCAAGCAAGCAAAGTAACTCAAAATATGCAACAACCAATTTTCAACCTTCCACCCATTTTCTTTGATAATGCTGCAATTACAGATCCAGCAATTCTTACCTATGTATATGTTAAAATACTAGGAAATACAAATTGCAGCGACGGCTTTGATACAGTGAGAGAAACTGTCTTAACTGAGCGTTTTGATCCAGAAGATTAGCCGTTTTCCAGAATCAAACAGCTCGATAGCCCAGTTGAGACATAGACATACTGTGTCTGTGTATGAAAACTCTGAGTTATTTACCCATAAGCAGCAGATGTCAGAGACTTGCCCGAACCAGGACCCTCATGAGTGCCAACAGTTTTGTTGGATAATCTACGCTTGTAGCGTTTGAGGACAGATGCCAGATTTTCTTTTCCCTTCGGGAAAGCTACATCACCAGCTGCTGTCCCTGTTCGGCCCTTTCGAGATTCTGTTCGGCCCCTTCGAGATTTGATTGCAATCTCCACATCCTTGATCATGTCTAGAAGCGTTACTGCCGTTGTGCATTTTCCCCTGGCTGGTTTCGCAGGAGGAGGTATTCCATTAGAAAATGACAGACTCGATTGCAGCTGGTGTGCCGTGGGAACTTCAAGGCAGATGCATGGTGACATTGGAGAACGAGGCTTTGAAAATGCCGAATCAATAATCCCCTAGAATTAACAAGATACAGAGCCAGTAACACTATTGATTAAGAAGCTTTGGAAATAAATATACATTTGAAGTTAATCTACTTGTATACAGAAGTAGCATTAGTGCAATGCAAGGAGAGAAACTCCAGTACAATTCACCAAATATACAAAACTCATGTATTTCACCATGCTAATCATGTATAATCCTCCTCTCGCACTAAGCAGCAATAAACAAACCTTATAAGAAGCATACAATGTAGTATACAAAGCAGTCAAAGTTCAACGTCCAAAACAGAAGTTTTTAGATTGATTAGACCAAAAAAAAAGTAAATAGGGCTCAGGTTATGGAAATGTTGTTGTGCTCGAACAAAGATTTGTCCGACGTAGTTTTTGAAATTGGAAGATCTGTTCCACAAAGATTCTAAGTTGTGTTCAAGGCATGTTTCTACAGCGGCTTGAGGAGTGTCAGAACCAATTCAGTCCATTTAGGGTTTACTTAATTTAATTTATTCTAGGATTTCTATTCATGCTGTGGTTTGATTTCATTTTTGTTATTGAAAAATTTGAGACACGAATGTAGTTTATTAGACAGATTTTAATTGTTTACCTGAAGTCGGTTGAGAACGTAGGTATATTTCCCCCATAGCTCTGGCCGGCTTTCCATAAGTGACAAATCAAGAATGCGATGGATACACCAAACCCCAAAGCTTACTACCAAATCTGCCTTCCATATACAACCATCCCCACAATGTGGAACTGAGGAAATCATAATATAACTCGAATCATTATTCTTCAATGCTGAAGCAGACTCCGTATCTGAAGAACAGTACTGAGGCTCGCCCACTTGACCTGTTTGATTTATCACTCTAGTTTCAGCTTCATAAAGAAATTTCTCCTTTGCAGCCATACGATCAATTAGATCCTCATCAACCCCATCATTCTGTGTAAACAACCAGTCCGACCCTTCCAATTTCAAAAGCTTCACAATGCAATGCCTGAAAGACTGAAGAAGCTTGGCCTCTGAATATGCAACTGAAGTAGTTTCTTGATTTATTGAACCTACCCTATTACCAATTCCACTACCAATAGTACGACTAGTATCAGCCACACCAAACTGCTCAAAAGGCTGTCTAGACCAGAGTGAACCGGTGTTAAAAGTAGAACTCTGTTGTGATGACAGAGAATTGTAGACATTTGGAGAGAGTTCATCAAAAGCCAAAGGAGCTCTTGTTCGTGCCCCAGAATTTGAATACAAGGATGATTCATAACCAGCCATCCCAGCAGATGATCCATACCCGAGAGGACTTTCCCAGTTAGCATTTTTATCAGCCATGTAAAGCTCCCGGTGAAAGTCTGGTAAACTATGGTATTTCTTTGCATTGGCTGGACTTACCACATTCTCAGCAATTCCAGAAGAGCATGGATCATAATACGGTCTTTCAGATTGCATTGGACTATTTCTAGATACTGTAAAGTTCTGAAAATTGGAGGCCTGACCAGATCCTAACCCATTTTGCAACTTCTGCCCCATGGTAAATGCAAGTGAATCTCTGTAGTTTCCAGCACCCAACGAAGAACCGGACTTTAGGATTGATGGCTCCATTTGACCGTTCAAGTTATCAAAAATTTTTTCCTTTGACAATCGATTGAGATATGATGCAATCTGATAACCATGTACTGTAGCTGGCTGGTAATCCCAACTCTCAGAAGTTGGGATACTGCGCATACTTGGATAGCGCTTCCCACCACTCTCAGAAGTTGGGATACTGCACACACTTGAATAGCGCCTCTCATCAGAGTCAATAATGCTACGGCTTGAACTTTGTACATAGGCATCTAACAACTGCATGTGGCTGGGCAACAATGAGGAAGATCCCCTTTGGACCGCATATGACTCTAAACTGCTTTGAACCCTATGCTGCTTTGCAGAGTCATATAAACTTGAGTTGATAAGAGAATCAGATCCTCTGCCTCCTAGAGATGGAAAGTATCCCAAAGATTCCTTTGCATCAGTATCAACTTTCAGCGAGGAGGACACCGCCTTTGAATCTGATCCCAACAAAAGGTCCAGCTTCTTAGCCTTTGCGTCTTGAATTACATTCCCATGGAAATCATACAGTTGTCCCCAAAATTCATCAAGCATAGTAGCTAGTTGACGTCTTGCAGAACGCCCCAACCCTGCTAATCTTGAAAGGCTTCCTGCACTGCTCCCCAAATCATCACCTTTTCCACTTAGACTCCTAAATGATCCTGATCCCTCGGAGGCCAATGGTGCAGTGCTCCCAGAAACCCCCTTTGATAATTCTTCAGGCTCCCAGGTATCTCCCTCCTCGTCATCTTTTTCAGTTGGTAAGTCTCCTTCAACTCCTTCAACTTCAACTGTCTTCTCAATTTCTGTTGACTTGACCTTCAGTGCACTGGTGTCCTCCAATGTGACATCAGAAACATCATTAACGACAGTTGCAACTGGAACTGACTCCACTGCAGATGTGGATCCCTCCATGCAGCTTTTAGGGGAGCTAGGAAAGGTAATATGAGAATTACTATTCTCCGCTACAGTTGTTTGGTGAAGTTCCTGATCAGCCTCCACGATAGTGTCAGGCAGATCAAGATCAAAATTTGCAACTTCTGAATCAGCATCCAACCCAAATGATGGTGATGGTTCATGGTTCTGGACACTTGCCTCTCTCTGATACTGAGGTCCAGCTATGTTACTCTCCTCTTCATTTTTCAACAAATCTGGTGTACCCTTCAGTTCCCAGTTCCACACCTGAGCCTCTAGTCGGACACTCGCAGATTTTAATGGGGTAGCTGCCAGCCAAATCATCAAACAAAATGATGCACAAGCAGTGAGGAATAGTGACATACTACTACCGCTGTTCGACCTCAAGTTACCACCCCATTCACTATTCCCAAAAATCATTTCTACTACAAATATAACTTTCAATCCAAGCATCCCAATAAGCGTAATCAGGGATAAGAATTCAACAAATTGAGAAATTTTATGGACGCCCATTCTTGGTCTTGAAGCAGCAATTCGAAAAATAGGGATCACAGAAGGTGGCAGTAGCAGAGCTGCCAAAACTTGTGTGAATATAAGCAGTTGATACATTCCTTCAGCTCCCGAACTCCAAACAAAATAAAGGGCTGGAACAATGGCAATAATTCTGATTGTAGCACAATGCAGCCAACCAGGAAGGTCCACTTTCAAAAATTCATTCAGGACTAATTCCCCACCCAGACTCCAGCTTAATGTTGTAATTTGATTTGACAGAACGAGAACCAGTAAGAAGGAAGCCGGCACTATTGGACCCCAAAAGACCTGCATAATTTCAGAAAAGGATTTAATTGGCTCAGAATGCTGCATGATATTGCAAGATTAAATTGGCTCAGGGGAAGAAAGTGTAACCTGTTCCATTAGTGACATTGCATCCTGAAACGTAAGAACAAGGCCTGAACTTGCCTCTGGACTGTAGAATAAATTTTCTGCTGAGGTCATAAGGACATAATTCACCATATAAATACCACTGAAGATGCATATGATGGCAACTAAATGGTTATGACACAAAGCACCCTTGGGAACAGTTGCCTGCTGCTGATATTGCTGAAAAATTAGAAAATTGGAGTTTTAGAGACCGTCACTGCAAATTAATTATCATATGAACAATTTTCAAGTAGTTAACAGACAGGAGTGATGCAAGTGTATTAGTTGAAGCACAAATTAAAATTGATTGCTTTTTGCCTCCCTAGTCAAGCAAGAGAATATCAATCTCCCATTAATGGAACTTTTTCCTTTCTACTTAGGAAAGAAGTATGAGCATGTGTAACTCGGCGGTCTCCAACAACCTCCAATGACAATCGAAAATGGCACCATTTGTCTTTAATTGCATTATTTTGTAAGGAAGTTCTTTCAAGTGAAGGGAATAGATGACTCAGCAGCATGTCCTAGGAAAGTAATCTTGAAAAACAAGAAAAAGATGGACACTGCATATCCATGCATTAAATGTATATCTAAATAAGTCAACTGTTGAAAACCATTATACATCCAACACACGGGAGAAACATTTGCTACAATTTGAATTAAACCAAAATTTCCCATATGAAACAATCTGCATCTGCAATGAGCAATTGTGTAAAACCAAATATGCACAGACAAAACAGCATACAACAAAAGAATCAATGTGTGTATACATAACAAGATACAGATGCTTGCACAAGCTCATATCCAGCAATATCTGCATGGATGTGAACGTAAATGCAGAGACCGAAACAGGGGAGAATGAGAAGTACAGATACCTGCACAATAGAAGAATGAAAATACAGACTGTGAGGCATTATGCTGGCTCCAAGAAGGCTCATCAGTGCAAATGCACTCTCCCCACTCAGCTTTTTTAGTATCCCATTCATGGAATGGGGCATTTCTGGTTGACTGATAATTACTCCAAGAACAAAGGAAAGGAGTATAAATCCTGTAACATATATGCATACAACCTTCACCTTGCAAGTTTCCTGGAATATGGATACTCCATCGTCATTGTAAACATTATTGCATATGCGACAGAGGAATAAATGCAAGTAACAGAAATTACCAGGAAGGTGGAAAAAAGAGGGTATAGAACGGCATTAACAGCAGTCAAAAAGACACAAGTGAACAAGTCCCAACCAAACAGAAGATTAATCCCATGTGCAATGCCGAGGACCTGGTAAAATTAGTGCAATCATACGTTACGAGAATTGTTAACAATAATACAGATCATAACTTAATGCAACAGCTACAGCAGCTACCACATAGTTTTGACAAATTGGAGGTGGGGTAAGTTGGTCATGATAGAGAAATTACCATGGTTAGGTCTGACAGGATCACAGAAACCTCAGTTTGAATTCCTAAGGATATGCAAGTGCCTTTGTCATACTCCTCACTGCATATCTTTTGACATTAACAAAATTTAAGAAAGAGAAAGAAGATGTTAACACTTGTCGACTTAACATAAAAAGAAAATGTCATACTCCTCACTGCATATCCTATGTGCACATAATTGTCTGAACAAAGGAGAAACAGAGACAGAGGGAGAAACACAGACAGAGAGATCAAAAAACCAACTGCATAGCCAATCAAATAATGAGATGCAACTATAAAAGTTATCCTGGTTAGGACGCAGCTCAAAAGCATGATTGCAAACAGAGTATATGCATAAGTAATAGCGCATCCACCAATACCACTTATAAGAAGAATTATGCAATTAAAAAACCCTTAAATGAGAAAAATGATACCTGTGCAAGATCTCTTCCGGTGACTACACCAATCCGAGCTGACAGATAGTGACATAAAATAGCTGCCAAATTGAAAATAAGCATCAATGCTGCAAGTTCAGAGCCAAAACAGGCACCTGCTTCAGCAGTTGCTGCCCACTTTCCAGGGTCAATATATCCAACTGAAATCAGAAGCACAGGTCCAACAACAGGAATCAACCGCTGTAGAACACCCGGTATAATGTTAGCATTAGGATTGGCGGATTCCATAGCTATCAACTCTAGGAGAAACCAAATTTCCAGTCCAATGGATTACGGATGGCCTTCCTGAACTACTCTGCAAAACTAGACTCACAAACCGAGGCAGCAGGAGAGAAAAAAGCACTAGCACCAACTTAATATGCCACAATACATGAACCCAATCTACTGTCTTTGGAGGACATAAATAGGTAAAGAAAGTGCAACAAATGAAGATCCGGATAAGTAGCGCAGGCTATTCTAATACAGTTGCGGAGATCAGACCTAACTTTTCCAAATGGCTACTACATTATCATTAAACCACATCCAATTGGTTTCCATTGCATGGTAAACTTTAGCCCACTAAATTTTCTATTCATATCCTGAGAATAAACAAGAGTGTCCATACAATCCTCGCGAAACTTCGAGCCAATTACTATAATTACAGAGCAAAATTAACAGACGGTCTCAACTCCATCCATGGAACGAACTTCAACCGCTCCAATCATTCGGTACTCTGCCTTTGGCATCAATCCTGATCCACAAAATCACATTAGTTTGATGCACCAAAGAAAAGGGCTAGTATCAAAATCAAAGCATCTTCACAACCTATTTTTATGACTAATTCACATTTTATGACATCATATGCACCAAAACAATTCATCTCCAAAACATGCTTATCCTCCAAAAATAAAATGGTCAATCGAAAAAACTAGAACAGAACAACAAAAACAACCTTAACAAGAATCTAAGAGCAACCAATCAAACTCCAACTCAACATATTCAAGCAGAAATGCAAAAACCCAGCTCCAAACGCATGTCAGATCCTTCCCCAACATTAGAAAACAAAACCAAACATAAACAGAATCAACATGGCACATAAAAGTCCCAAAACAACAATAACTCAACAGTTGAAAGACATCCCAAAACCCTAGAATCCCAGTACGATGAGAAGGACATCAGAATCCATTGCCATGGATCTGAGGCACCAAGACAAGCAAAACCCAGAAGCCATGTACACAAAAATCGAGGAAGACGATACAATCAATTGATCAATCAAAGTACAAAACCACAGAAAGTTGGTGCCTTTGGCTCATGAGTTTTTAGGGTTTTCGAAATGCTATAGCTTTACCTCAACCTTCCTCTGTGAGCCTTCCCTTTCACTTATAATGTTCTGTTTCAGTTTCTCTTCCAATCTCTATCTCCTAATCTAAAGTCCTACACAGGCAGTAGATCTCAGAGGACTTCGAAGAGACCCACAAAGCTTATATATTTTATGTAGATAATCTTGTACTGGATATATATATATATAGAGAGAGAGAGAGTTATTGGTGGGGTTTCAAGGCCATCTTGATTCTTGAAGAGAGAGAAAGGAAGACAGACAGATGGTGAAAGTGAGGTATTGAGGAAAAGAATTTCACAAAATGTGTCCTTTTTTCTAATAAAGATGACAAAACATAAAATATAAAAAAAAATCAAAAGTTCCTAATAACAGTTTCTACTTTTCTTTATCATGTGTTACCTCCTATTTTCCTTTTTTGTTTTTTATTAAAAAAAATCAGTTAATAATTTCGTCACGATAGTCCAACTTTTCGAAAACCGAAAAAACTCACAAATATATTTGAGAGTAGACAGATGGCCATCTT
Source organism: Malus fusca (assembly GCA_035220775.1). NCBI lineage: Eukaryota > Viridiplantae > Streptophyta > Magnoliopsida > Rosales > Rosaceae > Malus > Malus fusca. Next base: position 18,838,045 of record CM069070.1, read on the forward strand.
GGTTCTTGTTTTTTGATTCATGTGAGTTGAATATCAGAGTGCGCAACGAACAAGATTAACAAAATAATAAGAATATTATTAAACTAACTGAGAATGCCGAAACGGCTACAAAACTCTAAGAGACTATATTGTGAATAAATTTTTTTTCATCTACTAGCTACAAAAACATCATATATATAAAGAACTAACCTAACCATAATAAGCAAGAAAACGAAACCCTAATACTAACGGGCTAAGCCCAAATTCAAATAACAAAATAATCATAAATTCCAACACCCCCATCAAACTCATAGCGGTACACGTCATGAGTTTGCCAACAAGCAGATGCTGATGCAAGCTCTGTTAGGCAGACAAGACAAGACAAGCTCCGTTAGGCGGACACGACAAGGCAAGCTCCGTTAGGTGGACACAACAAGGCAACCTCCGTTAGGCGGACAAGACAAGGCAAGCTCCATTTTTTTCTCCTTTTTTCTTTTTTCTTTTTTTTCCTTTTTTTTTTGTTTTCTGGTGGGCGTGATGGCGGGTTTGATGCAGGTTAATGGGTTCAACAAATCTAATCAGGTGGGCTTGGTCGGCATAGCGACAGATGTGCAGCAGTAGGTCAAGGAGCAAAGCATCTGGAGTCAGGGATGGCAGGAGGTACAGCAGCGGTGCGAGACAGATGTGTAGTAGTGGTGTGGTGGATTAGTCAGATCGATTGGTCGAGTTGGGGTTGCAGGCAGGCAGCGAGGTGTGGGTACGATGCGGGTCTGGTTCATGGTGCAACAGTGTGCAGGTCAGAAACAGCGGTGGTGGCGGGTGGTGGTCGAGCAACAGCGGTAGTGGATGGTTCTGCAGATCAGCACGTGTGGATGGTGATGCGGGTTTGTGGCGGTTGTTCCAAGTGTAGAAGAAGACGATGACGTGATGCAGTAAACAGATTCAAATTTTTTTTCTCTTTTTTTTTTTTTAAAGCAACAAAACCCTAACTAGGGCACCACGACAAACCACAACGAAGAAGAGGAACGTGACAAGACAAACAAACTAGCTACCAAGAACAGATTCAACCATGAAGGATCAAACATGCTCTGATACCAAGTTGAATATCAGAGTGCGCAACGAACAAGACTAACAAAATAATAAGAATATTATTAAACTAACTAAGAATGCCGAAACGGCTACAAAAACCTAAGAGACTACATTGTGAATAACTTTTTTTTCATCTATGAGTGACAAAACATTATATATATAGAGAACTAACATAATCCTAATAAGCAAGAAAACGAAACCCTAATACTAACAAGCTAAGCTCAAATTCAAATAACAAAATAATCCTAAATTCCAACAATGTGTGTTACCTTCACATATTTATTCAAGTAGATATTTGTATTACAAGTAACTGACATTTTGTGATTTTTTTAAGAGACAATATGGAGTAGTTAGTAAGAATTTTCATATTAGTGCCAAGAGGAGATATTCATCAATTCATTTTGTGTAACTTTCAAGGGGTCGGACACGTTACAAGGTTTGGACACAAAAACATATGTTTTCTACAAACATTCAACCATGCAATTTATTTTCACTGGTTTCTTTCAGTTATTTAATTTGCACGTAGTTTCAAGATTCTTAACTATAGATCTATACGAGACCCGATATAGAATCCACATTAATCAATATTGTGATTCGCAACTAGCAATTGTCAATATACACGTGGAAAATAGATTTCAGCATTTACTTTCTTAAGAATCAAAATACTACATGTTTTTTTTTTTTAATCTGTATTGCTTTAATCATTCATTTAGAGACTTAGTGTTAGAAAGATCATAGTCGCACGTGATTTTTTGGTACAATTAGGGCCGAAGCTTAAGACCATCTTCAAATGAAATATCAAATATGTCAAATAGGATTAAAAGACATTTAAGTGTTCTCCAATGGATATGTCATGTATGATGTGGTATGTGAGTAATTTGACTCCTTACTTTCTAGCTGTATTTTTTGATAGCAAACAAAGAAGGAGTCAAATATATTTTATTTAATTTTTAATGCATGAGTCCCATTAACAACCAATAAAATAAAAACTAAAACTAATTTTGATTATTTTTTAATATTAACGTAACTCTAGGCCCAATAAAATAATAACATAAATATTTGACACATCCATTGGAAAAGAAGAGAATTTAGCACCTGTATTCAATTTGCCATATCAGCCATCAAATAAAATTTTGACATCTCTTTTGGAGATGCTCTAATAACCAATTTAACCACAATCCCATTTACGTATCGAAGACCAACTCCTATGGTTGGGTTAAAACTCAAAACATAAGTTTTAAGCTTGCTCAAAGCTTCTCCAATCATTGGGCTAAAAAAAGGTTTTGGGCTACAAATTATTTTTTGGCCAAATTTAACCCAAAAATGAGCCAAAATACAGTTAGTAAAAATGTCAACCACTTGTTAAAAGACCAACGGCTATTTTTTTTTCTTGGACAGCCCACGTGGTTGGACCTTTGGTTTAAACCAACAGTCTAGATTCATTTTTTTTATAAATAAAACTATAAATACACTAAAGCCAACGATTGAGATCGAATATGAGCAAATCTAACAATAAAAAGAAAATCTAACAACCCAAAATTAAATCCAACGGCTAAAAAAAATTATTTAAATCAAAATTCACCAAAAAAACTCTTTAATTATCTACGTATTTGTTCAAATATCCACACAAAATCATCAAACAATTCTTCCTTTTTCTTTCTTTCTAGTCAACTATGTATTTGTGTTTAAGAATAGGGTAGGTTGTGTGGTTTTCCATGTTCTTTCATGTGGTGCATATGTGTAAGAATGAGGTAGGTTTAGTGATTGTTCATAAAAATAAATTAGGATAATCTATATAAATTTTATTTTTAAAAAAGTTACCGGAAAAAAAATTAAGCTAAAATCATTCTTTAATAATTTCGGGCTAAAATTTTAAACCAAAACTATTGGAGGAGAAAAACAGTTTCTAGATTAGGAGTGGGTATAAGGAACTCAACCTCTATTGCTTCCAAGTCTACTGTTTTAATCACAATTTCTATAAAAATTAAGATATTGTAGGGCATCAGTATGTAAGACAAAATTTCTCGTCATGGTAATTTTTTTAGCTTGACTGTAACACTGTCACGTGAGATTACTAATCTACTCATATTATATTTATAAATGTTATACTCTATAATCTAAATTCTTAATAAAACTATATAACGGTGTAGCAATCGCATCTATAAATTGTTTCTTTGGTCCACACCAATAATTGTAATAAATCTTCCAACGACCAAAACGGAAAATTTCTAAATTTTGTATTCTTAAACGGGAAATTAAGGGCCTATTTGGTATTGGATTTGGATCCAATATTTTTAACTCAAAAACAAGTTTTGAGTCACAATTTAAGATCTTTGTTTGGTATTTGATTTGAAAACAATTCTCAAAATTCCAACCAAAAATATTTGAAAACAAAGTCTATTTGTTGAAAACACAAATTATGTGTTTTTAGACTCTTTTTTTTTTTGAGATTCAGCCACTCCCGTCTCTCTCTCTCTAACCTTCTCACAGAGGCCTGCACTGCAATTTGCTTGATTTCTTAACAAAGCTCCACCCCCGACTCCTCAAATTTCCAATTGTTGCAGATCTCCAAAGACCAAGTCTACCGTGTCCTGCCGCCAACCATCTACAAGAACTACACTCGCCAGAACCCTTCTTCTACTGGGTCTTCAGCCTCATTCCACCCTCATCCTCCTCCCTGCCGACATCTTCTACCTTGTGGTTTGCCCTAAGTCCCCCAACAACTCAATCGATAACATCTTGTTCAGATGATTCAACTTGACGGCGTTGTCTTCTTCTTCGTCATCTCGCCGGAGATCCATGTCACTATTTCAGCTCAAAACCCCAACAAGAAGATCGAAATTTACTGCGAGAAAAAAGCCCCCGTCAAACCCTTCAACTTAACTTTTTTTTTGTTTGGATTAGTTTAGAGAAGTTGCATACCAAACAAGGTTTTGGATTTAAAGTTTTTAAATCAAAACATGTGTTTTTAGAAAAAATCAAAATTTTGAGTTTTGTTCTCAAGTTAGATACCAAACGGACTCTAAGATTTTCCATAAAAAAAAAAACCACGATAATACTACGGTGGATACGATATGTAATGACAAATAAATACTTTGTTACTATTTAATCAATGCTTTTAGTTTTTGGCCATGCAACACATCAAACTGAAATACGTGCCCCCCAAGCCCTATTATTTCATTAATTATAATCTATCTCTTATATATAAAGCCAGAGCCCCAATTTGGGGTCACAGCTTCGACAAAAAAAATTGGACCAAAGTGCCCCTCATCTAAAAAAATTCAAAACCTACCCAAAATAATATATCAAATCATGCAAGGGTAATTTGGTCATCATATGATATAATATAAATATAAATGGAGAGAGAGAAAATAATAAAAAAATAAAAGGGAAGAGAGAAAAGAATAAACAAATGACAAAGTTGATGGTGGCCACGTGATTGGGAAGAAAAATATAATAAAAAATGGAAAGTGTTATTTGTACTCCAAAAATCTTATTCTACACTCCTCACAACATGGACGGAGGGATGTAAGGCCTAGTGGGGGCACATGCCCCCTCTCATCCTTTTTTTAAAAAAAATATTACAAAGTATTCAATTAATCATTCCCATTTTTTTTTGCTTTGCAAATTATTCAATTAATCATATTAAAATAGTGAAAATCCTCTTTTAGTTTTTAAATATCCCTTCGTATTGGATATTTTTCTCACGAACTAATGTCTAAACCTTGTTGAGTTGCATGTATTTGGTTAATTAATACAAATGAGCATTAGATTGTCAACAATTACAGACAAAATTAGACAATAAAGTAATAAAATTAGGCATTTTGTAATTAATTTTTTCAGCATTTGTAAAAGAACTAGCTTTATTTGTCCAAAAAATGAGCTCAAATTTTTTAAGGTGCCCCCTCTTAGTTATATTTCTAGCTTCGTCCCTGCCTCACAAGTGTATTTTTCTTTCTAAATATATAAAGTTTAGAGTGTAGAATGAGAATTTTGGAGTGCCAATAACAATTTCCTAAAAACAAGAAAAATCATGAATATTGTGTTCAAAACATCTTAAGAGGCGCGTAGCGCCGGTGATAAAAAAAGAAAATAACGAAATAAAAAAATATTGAAGCAATTCACGCATATAAATACATTTTAAATGTCTAAGTTGCACGTAACGCGTTGTGATTCAAAAAATGTCTTTTGCAAGTGGGAAAAGAGAAAAGAATAAAAAAATGGAAGGATGAGTGAAAGTTGATGGTGCCCACCCTGAAGGGGAAAGAAAAATATAATAAAAAAGAAGGAAAATCATGAATATTATTTTCAAAACATCTTAAGAGGCGCGTAGTGCCGATGATAAATTAGTAAAGTTTTTTTTAAAAAAAATTAATACCTTACAATATGTTAGCAATAATTTGATTTAATCAGTTGTTTATTCAATATTATTTTCTTTATAAAAAATGTCTTTTGCACGTGGATAATAATGTGATTAAATTAATTGCCAAATGATTTTTTTTAACAAACGATATTATCTACACTAAGGGGGAAGATGTGAGCTTAGTCTCACAATGGGCTAGTAATAATGTGATTCAATCAATTGTTTATTAAATATTATTTTCTCTATTCTTAATGTAAATTCTATAGAAACCGATTTTATTATGTAAATTCAACTACTTTAATTGGTTTATGAGGGGTTTCTTCTAGCTTGATATAAAATTATTCATTTACTTTAAATATTTGACTTTCCTTTTGTTAATTTACGCATATAAATACATTTAAAACGTGTAAGTCACGTGTAGCATGTCGTGATTAAAAAAAAGCCTTCTGCACGCACGTGAGCGTGTGCATGAAGGCTAGTTATATATTAAGCCAGAGCCCCAATTTGGGGTCACGGCTTCAACAAAAATATTAGGAAAAAATTGCCCCTCAACCAAAAAAATCCAAAAGCAACCCAATATAATATATCAAATAATGCAGGAGTAATTTGGTCATCATAAAATATAATACAAATATAAGTGGGAAGAGATAAAAGAATAAAAAAATGGAAGGATGAGTGAAAGTTGATGGTGCCCACATGAAAGGAAAGAAAAAATATAATAAAAAAAATAAGGAAAATCATGAATATTGTGTTCAAAACATCTTAAGAGCTATGCAATGCCTGTTATTAAAAAGTTATTTCGCACGCGGATAATAATGTGATTAAATAAGTTGTCAAATGATTGTTTTTTTTTTAACAAAATCTACACTAAACGGAAGGGGGTGAGCTTAACCTCACAACGGACGATCAATAATGTGATTCAATAAGTTGTTAGTAAATATTATTTTCTTTATAAAAAAAAAGGTCTTTTTTACGCTGATAATAATGTGATTAAATTAATTGTCAAATAATTTTTTTTTTAACAAATGATATTATCTACACTAAGGATGAGAGAGATGGGCTTAGCCTCACAATGGGCTATCAATAATGTGATTCAATCAATTATTTATTAAATATTATTTTCTCTATTATTAATGTAAATTCTATAGAAATCGATTTTATTATGTGAATTCAGTTGCTTTAATTGGTTTATGAGGGGTTTCTTTTAGCAAAATCTGAAATTATTCATTTACTTCAAATATTTGACTTTCTTTTTGTCAATTTAAACATATAAATAAATTTAAAACATGTAAGTCACGCATAGCATGCCGTGATTAAAAAAATGTCTTCTGCACGCACATAAATGCATGCATGAAGGCTAGTTTATAATTAAATTTGAGAAACAATAACCAATATTATCTCTAAAAAAAATTAATATCAATGGGCACACCAAAGAAACAAGACCGATCTGACTTTAGTTGATATGAACATATACATTAACTTCAATCATCCAAGTCCTTTGGAATTATTTATATTATTCTCCCTAATTAATTCATAATCTATAGTTTCAGATACCATTTAACTATTAATTAATTAATATTCCTGTAAAAGTTATACTTGTTAAAGAGAGTTTGCGGCATTTGAAGGAGACCAACATGGGACATATCACCATGCTCCAAGAATCTGGTTAAAAACTCATGTTTACTAGATTCAGATTTTTGGGGTTTTGTTATAAAATAAAAAAAAAAATAAAAAAAAAAAAACAGAAATACTACTCTTACCATATTTTCTATATCACATTTAGGACTGGTTTGATATTGCTGTGTTTTGAAAAAAAAAACTGCTTCTACTGTGATGTGAGAATAAACAACTGTGAAATAAAGCAGCATAGTATTTAATAAACTTTTTTGTTAAAGTGCTTTTGAAAAAAAAAACAGTATAATAATATTTGGTAAACTTTTATGTAAAACAATTGTGTAATAAAAAAAAATATAGGGTAAAAGACTGTTTACTACCCTCATGTTTCATGGTTTTCAACATTTAGTACATCAAGTTTTTTTCGTCTCAGAGTCATACCTAAAGTGTAAATTTTGGGACAGTCTCATACATCCGTTAGTCAAACTGTTAAGTCTTCAGTTAACTGTGATGTGGCGCCCATGTGGCCAATGACTGGGCGCCACGTGTCAGCCACATTTTTTTTTTTTTTTTTCTTTTTCTTCTTCTTCTTCCTCCGACTGCAAACTTTTTTTTTTTCTTCCTCCTTCTCCTTCTTCCTTCCTCCTTCTTCCTTCCCCTTCTTCTCCTTCTTCCTTCTTCTTCCTTCTCCTTCTCCTTTTTCTTCCTCCGAATCTGGGGAAGGTTTTTTTTTTTTTTTTTTTTTTTTTCTTCCTTCTTCCTGCCCAGATTCGTTTTTTTTTTTCTTCTTCCTTCTTCCTTCTTCCTTCTTCCTTCCCCTTCTTCTCCTTCTTCCTTCTCCTTCTCCTTCTTCTTCTTCCTCCGAATCTGGGGATTTTTTTTTTTTTTTTTTTTGCCTTCCTTCTCCTTCCTCCTTATTCCTTCTTCTTCTTCTTCTTCTTCCTCCAAATCTGCCCAGATTCGTTTTTTTTTTTTTTTCTTCTTTCTTCTTCTTCCTCCTTCTTCCTTCTTCCTTCCCCTTCTTCTCCTTCTTCTTTCTCATTCTCCTTCTCCTTCTTCCTCCGAATCTGGGGAAGTGTTTTTTTTTTTTTTTCTTCTTCCTCCTTCTTCCTTCTCCTTCGTTCTCCTTCTTCCTTCTTCCTTCTTCCTTCTTCCTCTTCTTCTTCTTCTTCTTCTTCTTCCTCCGAATCTGCCTAGATTCGGTTTTTTTTTTTTTCTTTTTCTTCTTTCTTCTTCTTCTTCCTGCAACTTTTTTTCTTTTTTTTTTCCTTCTTTCTTCTTCCTTCTTCTTCTCTCTTCTTCTCCTTCTTCTTCTCCTTCTTCCTTCCTCCTTCTTCCTTCCTCCTTCCTCCTTCCTCCTTCTTCTTCATCTTCCTCAAAAAAAAAAAAAAAAAAAAAAAACCGAATCTGGGCAGATTCGGAGGAAGAAGAAGAAGAAGCAGAGGAAGGAAGAAGGAGGAAGAAGGAGGAAGAAGGAGTAAGGAGGAGGAAGAAGGAGTAAGGAGGAAGAAGAAAGAAAAAAAAGAAAAAAAAAAAAAAACTTCCCCAGATTCGGAGGAAAAAGAAGGAAGAAGGGGAAGGAAGGAGAAGAACGAAGGAGAAAAAAAATGTTGCAGTCGGGTGGAAGAAGAAGAAGAAGAAGAAGAAGAAGAAAGAAGAAAGAAGAAAGAAGAAAGAAGAAAGAAGAAAAAAAAAAAACGTGGCTGACACGTGGCGCCCAGTCATTGTCCACATGGGCGCCACGTCATAATTAACGGCAAATTTAACAGTTTGACTAACGGATGTATGAGATTGTCCCAAAATTTACACTTTAGGTATAACTCTGAGACGAAAAAAACTTGATGTACTAAATGTTGAAAACCATGAAACATGAGGGTACAGTCTTTTACCCAAAAATATAATACTAAATCTGCCATTAATTTAATTTTCTTAACAAAAGGGTAGTCTCTGAGCTTTCATGGAGGTTTCAACTTCTACTCAATTCACTTCAGATTACCAAGCTCTCACGACTGCGTTGTTGCTGCTAAACAACTCTCGTTTCGCCACTTTTTTTTCTTTTGAATTTTTCTTCTGCTAATTGCTCCGTTGGGAATTTGGATTGATTGCTGGAGCTGGAATCCATGTTTACCAATGCAATTCCCTACATCCACATCTCAATCAGGTGCTCTGAGTTTATCTCCGCCGCTAATTAATGATTTTGCAATCAGTTTCTGCGAGCTTCGATTTCTCGCAGCCGCCGCCTCTTCCTCCTCACTGTCCATGTGGAAATTTCGCCCACCCAAGAAAAACCCACAACTTGTTCTCCCTCCCTTCATCTAAAAGAAGAAGAAAGCAGCTGCTTATCGCCAAATTTCCTCGAAAAAGCGTGAGAAGAAAATGGGGTTTTAGTTCCTGTGCAGTTTCGCCCGATGCTCCAGGGTCCTCCATGAACATAGAGCTTACGAATTCAGCAAGACGGGGTGCGAAAAAACTTGGTGATAAAGCGTTTCTCCAGTGAATTGGAAGCCGATGAGTTTTCCGAAGAGTCTCCGGTTCAAATGGGGAACAATTTCACCAGCTTTCAGGAGGACCCTTTTGTGGATAAGCTCAGAACTCAGCTAGAAGTGATACATCCCATTCCATCGCCTCGAATAAATCGAAACATTGTGGGCTTGTTTGTGTTCTTCTTTGTAGGCATTGCGTTTGATAAATTATGGACTTCTAGGAAGAAAAGCAAACTGGGGAGTGACAATGGCCGCCGCGGGGCATGGCCGCATGTGCCCATGAGGGCACGAACGAGAACGCGATCTGGAGACTGGGTTACGCGAGAGTGGAGAGAGGAAGGAGAGCAAGATTGGAAATTAGAAAAGTTCATTTATCTGTTACTGTTCACCCTTGTTTTACCAAAATAAGTTGTTTTGTTGAAGCTGCTATTTCCAGCTTTGTGTTTTCAGCTTTTTTTTACCTATAACTTTGAAAAAAAACTGATTTAAAATGTTTACCAAACATTTCAAATGCTTCAACTTTTTTTCATACCCACTTTTTTTAGCAGTTAAGCTAAACCAAACCAAGACTTATATCAGCTCTTTAATAAAGATGGAATCCACCTGTGTTGGTGGGCCCTACATGTGGTAAAATTTTTAATAACTAATTTTAATTAGTAAAGTCTTACGATTTGTTGTATATAGAGATGGCTTCGATACAGTTAGAAAAGATAGAAGAATTATATGTATTATTCTTGGTATTTCGAAATTATTAATGACACTCTAAAAATCTCATTTTGCACTATAAAATTTCTATATTTAGAAAGAAAAATACACTTGTGAGGAGTATAAAATGAGATTTTTAAAGTGCTAATAATAGTTCCCGTTCGAAAATCATCCAACCATAAATTGGGAAAAAACTTTCATGATGTGTTTGTAATATTTAAATGTTTCTCTTTTATCACGAATACAATCATGTAGTGTGAGAAATGAATTACAAGAGAGTTGCCTCATTGGAATTTTATGATACATTAAGAGACCTAAAAAAATTACACCAGTGAATGTATTAATAGATGAATATATGCAATTCGTTTCAGGTCGCGCCAATGCTTTGGCCTAAAAAAATCAATGCTAAGGGTGGTATCTCGTCGTGTACTATTTTAGTTATACGCGTTTAAATGCAAAATGCATCAATGATTAAAATTAATAAAACTTAAACGAAAAATTATCGGTACTGTTTATTTTAACGAAAAATCATATTTTACATTAAAAAGTCAATCCTGGTACTATTCATTTTACCCATTATTTTGTCCTTATCATTAAAACTCAAAGTTTTCAAGTTCTTTTCATTAGTTTTCCCTAAAATCAACTACCAATGTTAATAAGGAAAACTAACGAAAAATATTCAAAAACTTTAGGGCTCATTTGGATGTGCTTTTAAAATAACTGAAAACGCTTTTTGTGAAAATGTTTTTGGAACCAATCATTAGTAAAAATGCAAGTAAATCCTTGAAAAGCACTTAAAGTGTTTTGGAACCCATAAACATTTTCTCTAAAGTGCTTTCTGTTGGAAGTATGCCCACAAAGCCACTCATTTGATGTAATAGCTTTTTGGAATACTTAATGTATTAAACTTTTATATGTTTAATGAAGGGCAAAGCTTATTGTCAGACACTATTTATTGTATCATGTGTTTATGCAATAAGGGAATCCAAGGGATGTATTTGATCTAAGAGACAAGTGATCTAAGTGAGTTAGATTATCGAGACCATTCTCTTATGTTCATTCCTAAAACGTTCCTAGCCATAGGATTGCCAATTGGGCATTGACAATCCGCTAAGGTTAGTATGTGTTATGTTGACTCAAGCGTGAGTATGACTAGTCTCAAGTCATTTGGTGTTGGACACTAAGACAAACACATAGGTGCTCGAAAGAGTAATCGAGTACACTGAACAACGATTAAAAGAGAGTTCGAACATACATGTCATGTAAGAACTCGAAAGTTGCAATATGCAAAGTAGTCCTTTGACCTGAGGCATCATAGATGTCTAATGGTTAGGTCCTTGATCTTTGATCATGTCAATGGCATTCCATCGGAGTGTCCACGGCATTGTTGGGGTCAAGCTATCTAGTCGTGTAGGCATATGAATGCACAACAAGGGATCTCTAACCTTCCATGGTGGAAGAAGAATACTCTAAGATATGATTCTAAAGTCTTTGGCCAAAGCAAATGAATATGACTTAGGAAGTTTGTTCCAAATCATATTCAAGGGAATCATATAGAGAAGTATCGCATTGGATAGTAGACATGAAACAAACTATCATTCAAACAATGTGATTAAGAGTATTGTATTAGAGAATGACCGTATTGCATTGTAGTTGTAACTGGATAGGTTCTCCAACCAATTCTACTTAGCTTGGGTAACCATGATATGCTGCTAGGTGTCACTCATGGTTGTGGAAGCCCTAATGATTAGCAAACACTAATCATTAAAGGGAGAATTGAAATGTGGTTTCAATTCACAATCGATCGTTAAGAGTAACAATCGCCTAATGCCTCGCTAATTGGAACCTAATGGATCGTACACCGAGTAAGGGCGATAGTGAAGAAATTAAATGAGATGGATAAACAATTAAATGGTTTAATTGAGAATGGTCAAGATTAATTAATTAGTTAATTAATTTTACGAAAGGTTCGTATTGGGCTTTTAAGTAGGTTTTGGGCTTCGGGGCTCAAAAGCGTTTTGGTCCACAAGGCCCATTATGTTTAAGTTGTATGACAACTAAAACAAAATGGGCAAGTAGCCCAATAACATTAATATGGCCGGCCATTAGGGTGAATGGGCAAGCTTGGATTAATTACAAGTTTGCCACTCACATGAAATGAAGTATAAAATCAACTTTATAGCTTTATTTCTCATAAGGGTTTTTCTTGGTGAAATGAGGTGAAACACTTTCTCTCTATTTCTCTAAAGAGGCCGGCCACTTAGAGAGATTAATCTAGCAATCTTTTCTTCTCTAAGTCATCCATTTCATCTTCACACTTAACCCTTGGTGTGGAGACTTAGAGACACCAAATCTTTGGTGTTTTTGGAGATCCTTTCCTTACATCCTCAAGGACAAAAGGAGCACAAAAGGAAAAGGAAATCACAAGCAAGATTCAAGGAGCTTGGAGGTGACTTGAAGGCCCTCCACTTGGGTGAATCCCTTGTGTAAACAAGGATGAGCTTCAAGGGTAAAGAAACTCTAAATCTTTACTTCTCTTTAATGTTGTTAAAGAGTTTATTGGTTCACCATATACTAGGCTTTGAGAGTCATGGGTTTTATGAATTGTTTTTGAATGCATGCCTACTTTAATGTGTTAATAGTATGCATATGTATTTAAATGTTCTTCAATGTTCTTAGCTAGGACAAAATTTTTCCTTCACTTTCAACCATTTTAAAAGTACATCCAAACAAGCCCTTAGTTTTTAATGAAAATGACAAAATAAAGGTGTAAGTGAATAGTACCAGGAGTGACTTTTCAAGGTAAAAATATCTTTAACGTTAAAATGAATAATACCAAGAGTGTTTCATTAAGATTCCCATGTTCATATTGTTTTAGATAGAAATGGATTCCCACACCAATAAATCATCTGTTGATATATCATGTCATCAACTCTGAAAGCTTTAGGCTTTAGCCTTTTAAGTTGTGTGGAAATCCACAACCTCCATTGTGTAATGTATCAGACCATCTCCAACTGAAGGCTGGTTAGATGGCTCGTTTTAGCCATTTGGCCCTCCAAGAAATTAATATTTTAATGAACAGTGCATGACCATATGTCTTATCATCTCCAACTGATGGCCAAAGGGTCATAAGGCTCGTTTTAATCATGTCACAAAAAACCATCTCCAACCGATGACCAAATGGCCAAAAATAATTTATTATTTAAAAACTACAACTTAAATTGTTTAATATTGTTATTTAATGTTGTTTAATGTTGTTAAATATTGTTTAATGTTGTTTCATGTTACTTAATGTTATGTAATGTTTAATGGTTTAGGAAGTTATAGGGAAAAAAAAGAATTTTTACAATTTTTTTGAACCAATTTTGTAAATAAAAAAAAACTATAAAATAAAATAAAATAAAATAAAAAATAACGGTTTGCTGACGTCAGCTAGCTAGTGGTTGCAATTTGAATTCTGGCCCTACCGGGGTTGGCTGGTTGGCCCTTTGGCCTTTTGGCCATTTTTTGTCCAGTGGGGCCCACGAGCCATTTCTCTTGACCCTCGGTTGGAGACGGTTTTCAGGCTATTTTCGGCCATCTGGACCATTTGGTTGGAGATGGCCTTACATTCCTTTTGTGGAGAAGAGAAATGCTAAGGGACTCTCGAAGTGAGCCGTCTTATGTTTTTGAAACAATATTTTATAATATTGACACAAAAATTAATATTAAACTGTAAAGTGACAGATAGTTCATAACATTTTTCTCTGTATAAACTCTCAACTCTCAAAAGTAGGAGGAGAGGAGCATTTTTCACACCATCTTCAGTCAAGTTCCTACGGGCTAGCAATTACATGGAAACGGATCCCCTCCGGATCCAAGGGAACTGAACCCACTAATCAATGAATACGGGCGATTGAAATTTGATCCAACGGCTACAATTACGGCTACAATTATTATAACTTTTCGAGGGACCCCCTGTTTGTAGCTGTTTGATCAAATTTTAATGGTTCAGATTTATTGATTAGTGGACTCAGTTCCTTTGGATCTAGAGGGGATCGGATTCCCAATTACATTGCTTAACTACCGGACACGTGGAGCGTACAGTTAAGCCCGTAATTATAAAGTAAAACCCCCGCCCTTTTCTGACACGTGTACTATACAACGACACTCTAGTTTGGCAGTTTCTGCATCCCTTTACTTTTTGGCAATTTCTGATCCTTGCATCCTCCTTTCCTTCTTTCTTTTTTCTTTTACATAATTCTTCCAGATATTGTATTGATGATGGATATCTGGATTTTAATTTTCAATTTTCTGTAGGGAAAAATGAGAATTCTGAGTCTTTTATTCGATTTTATTGGATTTGGATTTGGAATTCCAATCGGCCTTGTACTGGGATTTTTCATATTTATATACTCTAAGCCTGAAGATGTGAAGGTAATTAATCACAAAACCGAGAACTTCCTTAATTTTTCGTCTCATTATTTTATGACAATTTTCATTTTTCTTCCATGAATGCCATGTCTGATATGGGAATGTCAATTAAACATCGTTCTTCATCTCCAATGCTATATGTGTTCAATTTTGTTTTGGTCTACATTTGCCCACTTGCCCCCATCTCACACGATTGCCTTGCATTGAAATTATTCATTGTTCATTTACGTCCTTGTTAAGAATAGCTGTCAAGTAGCGGCAAGGTGCTTAACAAAATGCCTAAAAAATCCATGACGAGATAGGTATTCAAAAGTAACCGGCCAAAATGGTGTACCAGCGTCGTCTTACCCTGAGAACAAATTTCTGAATCCTCCACTACATGGGTCCTCTCATTTTATGGTCATTAAGTAATTAAATTTCCTTTAAACCTAATTATGCAGGATCCAATTATTAAACCCCTTGATGAGATTGATACAGGCTCTCTGATTGATCTTTTGCATGAGATTCCTCCATGGGTGAAACATCCTGACTATGAAAGAGTGAGAGTTTAACTTTACCTCCTTGTTAATTACATTTTACTGTGGCATTTTATTCCTAGTAATTTTTTTTTTCTTTTTTTTAATGAACTTTTGCAGATTGACTGGTTTAACAAGGCTTTATATGATATGTGGCCTTACCTTGATAAGGTGATTTGGAGCTAACCCTAGTAACTAAAACCTAGCGAACTAGTCAGTCTTCTTGATGCCTCACTTGTGTTCTTACACTTATAGGCAATATGCGGTATCATACGAAGCACCATGAAGCCTATATTTGCAGAGTACATTGGAAAGTATCAGATAAAATCGATCGAATTGGAGACCCTGACTCTCGGAAGCCTTCCTCCTACAATTTACGGTAAGTTAGAAGAAGCATTTAAATTTGCATGTGTGTGTGTTTTTATTTTTGGTCTATGAGAGATCTTACCAAGTCATCGAGTTTTGCAGGCATGAGAGTTCATGAAACCACTGAAAACGAACTGATATTTGAGCCTGCAATTAGATGGGCAGGAAATCCCCACATAACAGTGGTGTTGAAACTGTTGCCGTTTCGATTTACAGCACAGGTTAGAGTAAATTACAGAACCTTACATCCGCGTGCATGCACACGCAAATTACACCCTCGTCGGGTGCTGTCTGTCTGCGTGCAATCACCATGAAAAATAGTCTCATGAACTTGTTCATTTTTCGGCTCTCAGTTGGTGGATATCCAAATATTTGCAGCACCAAGGATAATTTTGAGGCCTCTGGTGCCATCATTCCCATGTTTTGGAAACATAGTAGTGAGTTTGATAGATAAGGTACATTAACAAAAAATTTAGAAAAAGAAAACAAAGTTGGTTTTAAAACTTCATGTAAGTGGCATGCTCTTATGGTGGCAGATTATGTTAATTGCAGCCACATGTGGATTTTGGACTCAAAATTCAGGGAGGGGATGTGATGGCAATCCCTGGTTTGTACCAATTCATCCAGGTCTCTCTCTCTCTCTCTCTCTAAAGTAATCACCTCTGAATTGTTTAACTTATCATTAAGCTTGTTGACCTTTTGAGTTTTGAGTGAAGGAAAAACAGCCATCATGATCATAATTTAGAATAATGTATAAATTAAAGTACACGTTTCAAAATAATATGAGTTCTTAGGCAATGCCTATAAAGAATTGAAACAAATCATGAAGCTTAATGGTTTTTTTTATAGGAAATAAAAATAAACAAAGCATAATGATAAACCTAATTATACAAAAATATACTATTTTCTATTTTCAGTTGACTTTTTAGTGTGGTCATTTTCTCATATCACCTAGAACTTGAAAATGATGTTAGCTAGTCATATTCTTTCGATGCTTGAATAGGTTCAACAAGCACATAGGCTTTCATATTTTTAATGCTTAACTAGTGTGGGTTTTTACGACTGTTAATGCTAATAAGAAACACTTCAAAAATCAAGCTACATAAAAAAGCATAATCCTCACCTACCAAATGTTAATTTAATAACAGCTGTGTCGAGAGTTTCCTTTCCTTCAAAATGATATTTGTAGGTGATTTTATTATAAGATGGTGTTTCGAGGAGCTTATTTGTGAAAGACACCTATTTTTAAGCCCTATCATAAAGGATGATGATATTTCATGCAAACTTTGGGCTGGAGTGGGCTAGTGGGTGGGAGAGCGAGCTGAGCAGATCCCATTAATAGCGTTGCCAATTTATTTTTTGAGAGATAAGTGATTTATTATTTTCTTTTTGTCATCAAACAAGTGTAGTTATATGAAAAGTGGGTAAGTATATGGTACTTAATATTTTAAACATGCATAAGTTTCATCAGATTTAAATTATGACATAAAAAAATGTTAGAATTTCTATACACATGTTCTCTTTTTAATAATTTCTTTTTGTATGATTATTTTTTGTGTGCTACGCAGGAATTTATAAAAAAACAAGTTGCTAGCCTTTATTTATGGCCCCAAACTCTGGACATACCAATTCTTGATAGTTCCCTGTAAGTTTATATGATATGGCATTTTTCTACAGTTAAAGGATATATTTCTCTTCAGAAATCATGTATAATTTTATTTTTTTTATATATACAAACACTAATTATGTATCAAATATAATATTTAACTCATTATTATTTTTCTTGCTTACCCAGATCAGGGACAATAAAGAAGCCAGTAGGGATACTACATGTGAAGGTTGTAAGAGCACTCAAACTCTTGAAGATGGACATCATTGGAACATCTGACCCTTATGTTAAAATCAAACTAAGTGGGGAGAGGCTTCCTTCAAAGAAAACTACCATTAAGATGAGGAACCTTAACCCTGAATGGAATGAGAGTTTCAGGCTTACAGTTAAAGATCCCCAGACCCAAATCCTTCAATTTGATCTTTATGATTGGGAACAGGTTTGGACAAACCCGTATTAATACAAGAGAACTATATGATTTTTTTTCAGACAGACAGACAGACAGACATGCTATATATGCTAGACTCTTGATATTCACTCAAGAGCACTGAATCATATAATTTCAAATTTATTAATGATTTGATTAATAGTGTGGCAACATAACATGTATTTATCTAATAAAAGATGTGTTGTTTATGTTCATTTCACAGATTGGAACACATGATTTTTTAGGAATGCAAATTGTTCCACTGAAGGTGCTTACCCCACATGAGACGAAAGAATTAACTCTTGATTTGGTGAAGAACACAAACCCTTATGATCCTGTAAACAAGAAAGGGAGAGGCCACCTCATAGTGGAGTTGACATACAATCCTTTTATAGATGACCATGGAAACTACAGTGGACCTTTGGATGGAAAAGTTGCAGGGGAAAAAAGTCATCAAAGTAGGAGCCGATCCATGGATTTTTCTTGCTTTTCGTCGCTAGAAGCAGCCGGTTTGCTTTCGGTTACAGTCCAAGGAGCTGAAGATGTTTCCGGCAAGAATCGCAGTAACCCTAACCCTTATGCTTTGGTCAGCTTTGGAGAAGAAACTAAGATAACCAAGGTGAGCATATTAGCACTCCTAAACACCTCATTTATCTTAGATTATGTAGGAAACTGTTATTTACACCAGTTAAAAGGAGATGCTCTCTTAACATATTGTCGATTTCAACCTTATATTCAAGTAAATATTCATTTGAATGATGTTGAAATAGATAGTCGGACAACATAACATAGTTTACTATGTTTGTTTCTCATTGGTTAATAATGACGTGCGTTGTGACTCGATTTAGTTCATATTATGACTTTATGCATGCAAAATTTTCTAGATGCTTAGGAAAACCCAGTGTCCAAGTTGGAATGAAGAATTCCAGTTTGTGATAGAAGATGCTTCACTGAAGGAGAAGATCCATATTGAAGTAATGAGTAAGAAAAGATTTGGTTTTCGTCGACAGGTTGGATCTTTTACCATAATCTCCTCACCATTTTAGGTTTATTATTTATTGAATTAAAACCATCTAATTTCTACTATTTATTTAGGAGTCGTTGGGGTACATTGACATCAATTTTAGTGATGTGGTATACAATGGACGCATTAGAGGGAAGTACAATTTGATCAACTCAAAAAATGGAGTTATACATATTGAGACGCAGTGGAATTCTACATGACCGCATCAAAACTTTTGTAGTAATATATATATATATATATATCTCTTGGAAGTATGTCCTTAAAGCCACTCATTTGATGTAACAGTTTTTTGAATACTTGTTATGTTAAACTCTTATTCGTTTAATAGAAGGGCAAGACTAGCTTATTGTTAATCACTATTTAACGTATCATGTGTTTAATCAATAACATAATCAAATGAATGTAATCAACGTAAGAGAGAAGTGATATAAGTTAAGATCAACAAGACATTTCTCTTATGTTTATTCCTAAAACGTTCCTAGCCATATGATTGTCAATTAGGCATTGACCATACGCTAAGGTTAGTATGTGTTATGTTAACTCAAGCGAGAGTATGACTAGTCTCAAGTTAGTAAGTGATGGACACTAAGACAAACACATAGATGCTTAAAAGGATGTTGAGTACATTGAACATGATTAATTGAGAGTTCTAACATACATGTCATGTAAGAACTCATAAATTGCAATAATGCAAAATAATCTTTTGACCTGAGGTATCATAGTTGTCCAGTGGTTAGGTCATTGATCTTCGACTATGTTAAAGCATTCCATTTGAGGATGTCCACGACATTGTTGGGGTTAAGCTACCTAATCATGTAAACATGTGAATGTACAACAAGGAATCTCTAACCTTCTATGGTGAAAGGAAAATACTCTGAGATATGATTCAGGAGTCATTGGCCAAAACATATGAATGAGATTTAGGAAGTACTTTCCAAATCACAGATGCGAAAATTAACTAACGCACAAATTTAAACCCTATTTGTGACAGTTGTAGTATGGATGTAAGTAGGGTATCGTTCTAGGCCGGGGATTAACTAGGGATGCTAACCAAAGTAAAATTAAATTAAAAACGTAAAAACAAAATTTAAAACACTAAACTAGACTCAAAACACTTAACTAGAATAACTCAAAATAAAACTAACAAATAATCTAAAACAAATCAAAAGACTCAAAATAATTCAAAACTCAAGAAAACACAAACTAAATTTATTTCTAACAAACCTAACACTTTAAAATAAATGGGGGATTGATTTTTGATGAAAAGTAAATTAAACTTAAATAAATTACAGAATTGACAAAAACATGAAATTAAGGTAAATGGATGGACGACGGACTGGCTAGAGGATTATTCTCCACACATGACACATATGCAACCTAAATTGATTTTCAGTTGTTCTTTCAATAAATTGTAAATTCCCAACGCCCCAAATTAATTAGGTCCGCTTAAATTAATTCTCAGATTTTCCACAAGTTATTGGGTTGGATGATTGCATACGACAACCCAAAACATTTCCTACAAGTTCCCTACATGAATTGCATAATAGAGATACAAGCAAGAATCATTAAGTTTTATGAAAATCATAAGCATTGACGAGGCACTTGTTACTATGAATTGCATGAAACTTATGCCAAGAATTTACTTAACACGATTGTGGTCAACAACCTTTACTACTTGTGAATATAAGTTTATAACGATTAGGTGAAATTCACTTATATTCTAGCATCAAATTCATGCATGTAAATTAAGTATGCATCCTTAATCGACATACAAAAATAAGTTATCAATCAAGCAGTTAAGCAAATTAAATCACAACTCAGAAATCACAACTGAAGGTAATCAATTCAAATTACAAATATATCCATAGTTTTGAATTAACCTCTAGCCAAAGCAAATTAGTTACACATTATTAAAACAGAAATTAAAGTGAAAGTAAAACATAAGTTTGGAGGATTAAACCGAGAGAAAATTGCAGTGAAACTTTGCTGCTTCTGTTTCTGCGCTGACTGCCCAAACTTCATGCTGCCAAAGGCAGTACCTTCTAATTCCACGCTGACCTCAAGTTCCGCACTCGCAAGGCAGCTGTCCACTCCCCTCTGGCTTCTCCCCCGTGCTGACTGCCCTCGGTTCTGCCTGTCCTCCCAGCTGCCACATGTCCCTTCCAGCTGCCACATGTCCCTTCCAGCTGCCTCAAGGCAGCTGCTGCTTTCTGACCTCCTCGCTGCTCAAGGCAGCGTGCTACTTCCTGTTAGTCTCGTTTCTGTCTCCTGCTTCCAGTACTGACATGCGCCTCTGTCCTCTTCTCTCGCTCCTCCTTTCCTGCTGCTCGTGGCAGCTGTCCGTGCAGCCCCTGTTGCGTCCCCGCTTCTTCCTAGCTGCCAGGAAGGCCTTCCACGTCTGCCGCTGCCCAGTCCTCCCCCGAGGCTCACCTCGCGTCTCACCTGTCCTGCCTTCTCTCCTCTAATTCTTCCCGTACTGACCTGCTCCTCAGCTCGCTGCTCTTGATCCGTGCACCCTCTTCCGCAGCTGCCAGGAAGGCAGCTCTCTTATTATTCTCCACTTCCCTTGTCAGTCGTCCCTTTCTTTCCGTTTCCCTCCCCCCGTTTTCTGTGCTTCTATCTCCTCTTTTATTTATTCCTTTCCCACTAACAGCTCCCCACTATTTTCCGCACCCACTGGTGCTTTCTCCACTCCAAAGTTCACGCTGCACAAGCAGCTTTTCTATCCCTCGTTGGTGCTCCCCACGTTGCCCACTTCATTCTTCTCACGCTGCCAGCTCCCTTATCTTTCCTTTGTTTTTCTGCTGGCAACCTCACACACTTTCCTCCATTCACACTTTTATTTTCTATCTCCTCCCCACTAATAACTCCTCTTTTTATATTTTAATTCCCTATGCCGTGCTCTCCTTGGTCTCACCTTTATTTGTTTATTTCCTCATTATTTATTTCCCTTCTCATTAATTTTATTTCTTTTTGCTTTTCTTTCGCTACATTTTATCTGCCAAAATGTTTTCTTAAGTTAATAAAATAAGTGAGCAATGTAAAAATGACGAATTTATTACTTAAAATCACACTTGTGCTATTTTTATTTTCTTAGCTAGATAAATTCGATAAAACACAAAAACAAAGTAAATAGCACAAAAATATGAGGAAATAACTAAGAAAATACGAGAGAATTTGATGTAAAATATATATAAATATGAGCTTATCAAATACCCCCACACTTAGCTTTTGCTAGTCCTCGAGCAAAACAGAGAAAACAGAAAAAGTAATAACATGAAAATTATTAGCTTCCCCCTATGGGACCCTCATAGAACTTCATTCGAGAACACAAATCATCAAGAACCATAGCTAACACCAACAAGCAATTCAAGTTCATTTTCCTTACTCAAATATTAGCAGTAATCTTTGAATCATCCTTGAAGTGTAGTGTGTGAGATAGCCAAGTTAATGCAATTTCAAAATTTTTATTATCACCATATGCAAACTAGCGACCTTCTCACGGGATATGCACTCAATCACACATGTGTTTAGTCTTAATGTGTTTCTCTCAAAGAATCAAATGTGAAAGTTCTACCATAAGCTTGCATAAAGATCACTTCTCCACAGTCATAATTGCAAAACTTAAATCAAGAGGACTTTTATTGGATGTAATGAGGCTTAGGGATAAGGTTATTGAAACGAAAGAATAGGAAAACACAAGTTCCAAGCTACATTGCAAGCAATTATTTTCTTTAGATTTATAAGAACTCAAGCTTTCCAGCTATTCTTCCAGTCACCTCCAACCACAAACTTAAACTGAGACTTTAAAAACTTTTTATTTTCTTTGTATACAATTTTTTTTTTTCTTTTTCTTTTCTTCTTTTTTTTTTTTTTTTTTTTTTAATACAAACATGAAATACCCCCACACTTATTCTTTTGCCAAACACCTTCAAAGTACTTCACAAACGTTTCTCATAAGACAATCTTGCATTGCTCGCTTTGAAAGGGTAAGGAAAAATATTTATTTCAGGCATAAGGGTAGACATATCTGGTGATAAGAAATAAAAGGTTCACATATACGGCACAAATTGGCAATCTAATGATATCATTTTTCTTTGGGAAACAAAGTTATTTGGGCCATGGTGGTAAACCTAATGCCTCTATCATTTTCAAGTTCATGCAATCAATGACAAAAATTTCGAAAGATCGTTATGCAAGTTCTAGAGAAGTATCTCACATAAGTTCATCACACATGAAAAAATAGGAGTGTATGAAAAATGCACACACTTTCAATAGGCTCAAAAACTCACATAGGATGTATATGGTCACTAAATTCACATATGGATCTTTAAATCATGCTTTAGTTTCACATCAACAGGGCTATGTGCGTTTAGTTTTTCAAAGATGATCAAATATGTACAAACTAATACGAGAATTAGGAATTTCACACAACACATGTTAACTAAGTTCTTGATCATCATGGTTCAAATTTTATCCAATTATATCATTGGGTTGGGAAACTAACAAAAAACTAATTCAAAACAATAAGGAAAACAAGGAAATATTTTTGAATTTTTTTTAAATTTTCCGATTTTTTTTTTTTTTTTTTTTTTGATAAAACAAAACTAATTAAGAAAACAAAGCAATAACAAGGAAACAAATGAAATCAGTTCAAAGTCGAAGGTATAAAAATTTTCAATTTGGTCATTTTTATACTTTTTACCCCCACACTTAAACTAGACATTGTCCCCAATGTCAGAAAATATAATAAAATGTAAATAAAAATAAAATAAAGCAACAAAATAAAGCAATAGGACTGAAAACTTCCCTAATTTGCAGAAAAATCAAGCGATGACCCTCAAGCTAAAATTCTGCAATCAACTTCAAGGGTGGAGATAACCAAAAGTTCCTGCAAAGAAAAGAAATAAATAAGTTAAGCACGCAAGAAAATGTAAAAAAAAATGCAAACGAAAAATTAAAAATGAAAAAGACAATGAATAAAACTAAAAAGTGATCATTGGTCCTGTTTGGTGACTTTCCACAGCTTTGAACTTGAACTGGCCTCAGAACTTCTTAGCAAGGAAAATGAGACTTGATTGGTGGTGTTGTTGAAGCTTCTCGAGCTCTTGGTTTCAACTCGGACTCCTTCTGCCGGGTTGATTGAGTCTGCATGCTACATTCTTCTCTTTTTGTTCTTCTACATGGCAGGTAGGCACGAGGAATAGGTGGTGGTCTGCTTCTTTGTTCAATCTGTCCAAGTGCCGACCGATTGCCTTTCTTTCACCTTGCCCCGTAGCCAAGAGCAAGGGTAAAGGAAAAGCATGCCATGAGAAATCTTTGCCTCTGACTCTGATGATATGGGATACTTTTGCTTTTGAAGAAGTATCGTTCCACAGGTGTATGCTTGAACTGGGCTGGGGAATATCTTAGCAAGGAAAATGAGACTTGATCTTGAAGATGAAGCAGCACCTTGTCTCCACATGCTTCAAGTATCATTTTCACTTGCCATGTCTGTTCTCCAGGCAGATGTGGCGACTTCTTCGGAAGTACATCAGTGGTTGAAGAAGAGCACTCAAGAGCAATGCTAGGTAAGCAATCAGGAAGGATTTCCAGGCAGTCGGTTCTTAGATTGGAAGATTGACACCGAGTGCTGGCTGATTGCCCGCTTTCTCCTTGCCCCAAAGACAAGGAAAAGGACAGGGAGAAAGCGTGATATGAGATACTCTTGCTTTCAACCTTCATGATATGAAATACTCTAGCTCTAGATGACTTGTTTGTAAAGGTATCCCAGGGAATGAGAAACACAGAGAAACTCGAGAGGGTTTGTTGGAAAGGCATTTTCGGAGATGAAAAATTTCGGAGATGAAGAAGTGCTGAGAGAGTTTGCCTTTGCAATGGATGCGAAGGTAGACGTTTATAGGTCTTTTCTTCACAACCGAAACTATTCTTTTACCCCTGTCGGCAGCCGGTGGATGGATGAACAGTACAAGTGACGCGCTTTCTGAAAAAGCAACCCGTAATTTGCGCAAAGCTGACAGCGCGCGTGACGAGTGACGACAAAACTGGAAAAGCTTTTCGCCTCGTGATTCCTGACCGCTCCGGCTTTTAAGAAAGGCACCCGACTTTTGAGAACGGCGTTCGACTTTTGAGAACGGCGACGACGCTTTTGAGAAAAGAATCCGGCTTTTGAGAAAGGAGCCCGGCTCTTCAATTTGCGAGAGGGCGCCACTTTGATTTCTGATGAGCGCCTCTTGATTTCTTCTTTTTATAGAGGCGAAATTTTGTTCCTCAACACACTTGAGCTCCCTCCTGTAAACACTCACTCCTGTAAACACTCCCTCCTTGCATTTGTTTTAATCTTGATCAGTCCGACTCTTCATTCTCAACACCTTCAGAAAATGTCTTGCCCTTCTGACCGTCGCCTTAACTTGAATGTTGGGGAAGATAGTGATATATCTTCTCCAACCAACATTTGGCAGCCGTCCTTCATATCCCCGAATGGTCCTCTTACAGTTGGGGATTCCATGATGATGAACAAAACAACCGCATCGGTGGTGGCCAGAAATCTGCTCACTCCTAGAGACACTAGGATACTTTCTAGGCGGTCCGACGAACTAGCTGTCCAGGACTCTATGGCCTACAGCGTCCGATGCGCAGGTTCAGTATCAAACATGGGCCAGCGCCTTCTTGCACGAACCCGTCAGGTGGAGTCGTTGATGGCTGAAGTGGCTAGTCTTCGGCAAGAGGTCAGAGTGCTTAGGCATGAGAACAGGGATTTGCACATGCTTGCAACCAATTACTCAACCAGCATGAAGAGGAAGCTGGATCAGATGCAGGAGTCCGAAGTGCGGATTCAGAGTGATCATCAACGGTTTATGGCGTTACTCCCGAGGTTTGTGTTGCCTTCGTCCTCGGGAGCAGCACCAAGTATTGAGGCTCTGAATGATCCAACTCTGGCGCTTCGTCTTTCTAGGGCTCCGTCGACCTCCGAGGCACCACCAACCAACGACCAATGAACGAAATTAGTTTACAAGTTATTGTAAAATATTTATGCAAATTTTTTTTTTTTATTTTTTTTATGTATTTTTTTATTTATATGAATGTTTATGTTTTTAAGTTTTTTTTTATTTTTTTATTTTTATTTTTAAATAACAATGTAAAATAAGTAAAACAAAGTAAAAAGACTAAGTTTAACTTTCTAAACAAAAATCACAACTAAATAAACAAAACAAAATGAAATCAACGTAAAAAAAAAAAAAAAAAAATCAACGTAAAATAAATTCACACAAAAGCCAACAAACAATGAAAGAACTAAATAGAGTAAAATAAATTCAGTAAGGAGAAGGGATTAGGAATGCAAATCTGATTGTGGGTGATTCCTAGGCCTCCCTTCATTATTCAAATGCATGGGTTTAGCCTTGAACGGACGGTGGTACTTGAAATGATCCGGCAATGGTTTAAATTCAAGAGTGGGTGCCTGAATCATCAAAATCAGAAAAAAGTTAGTATAAATTAAAATTAAAAATGGAGAAGATGGCTTACATTCTCGATCAAACTCAATCACAAACACCACGTCTTTGAACGTTTCAGGAACTTTGCATTTAGCCAGATTGCATGTGATGATTGTGACATGGCCCTTGTTATCAAACTCAATTTCTTTGGCATTGGTTGTCTCAACTACATCCTCTTTGATAAGTTCAACAAATTCTTCGACCACCTCATTTTCTGGAATATCTTCCACAACGTCTTTTTCATTCACTTCTTCCTTGAGATTTAAAAACCTGCAAGGAAAAAGGACATTTGGTGGAACGATGTTAGAATGAATTGAATTTTGAACCTCCTCACCTGAGTTGGATGACATAAGGACTTGGGGGGTTTGCGATAAGAATTCTTCTAAACTGCCCAAGTCGTCATCCTCATCTTCTTCTTGAATTGGCAATTCATCCATGTTCGGGCTCTGTTTGGATGGTTCAGGAACAACTTCATCCTCCATGTCACCTTGATCTCGAATCTGTGCCATGAATTCCATAATCTACCCAACTTGCTCCTCCAATGCATCCACCTTGTTGGCTTTATTTTGCATCTCCATGTTTCGATTTTCTACGTCCTGGGTCAAAGAGGTTAGTAACTTATTCAAAATGTCATTATCCGAGGACGTACCTGAATTTGGTTGGGGAGATTGTGGTGGAGGCTGTGGTGGTTCACATGGCCATTGATAGTACTCCTCTGATGGCTGTAATTGTTCTTCGTTTTGTGAGCCCTGCACCAAAGAAATTAATTCATCAAGCCTTTGATTATAATCCACGGGCATACTTTGATTTGATTGGAATTGCTGTGGGGGATGCTGTGGTAGCTGCATAGGTCTTGAATAGAATTCGTCTTGCTGCCAATATCCACTTTGTTGAAAGTGTTGAGGTTCATCCCACATATAATCTGAGTAGTCTCTCCAATCCGAATTGTAAGCGTTGGAAAACATGTTGCCCCTTGATTGGTTATGGCCCTGATATCCCCAAACATCTTCATTTGCAGAAAATTGAGGACCTTGATATCGTTGTCCATAGGGCACATCAAGTGTAGGGACACTTGGCATTGTGGTCCGTTCGGCATTATGAGTTAATTGAGCAGTGAGCTGTGCCAATAGATCTTGAATGCTAGTAGAATCCAGGTCTTGCTCCATTTGTACCTCAATTCAAAGAAAGAAAAATAAATCAAATATCAAAAGTAACATACACAAACACAAATAAACATAAGCAAAAACAAAAATAAAAGGATTAGCAAATTTGCTAATCCCCGGCAACGGCGCCAAAAATTTGATGCGAAAATTAACTAACGCACAAATTTAAACCCTATTTGTGACAGTTGTAGTATGGATGTAAGTAGGGTATCGTTCTAGGCCGGGGATTAACTAGGGATGCTAACCAAAGTAAAATTAAATTAAAAACGTAAAAACAAAATTTAAAACACTAAACTAGACTCAAAACACTTAACTAGAATAACTCAAAATAAAACTAACAAATAATCTAAAACAAATCAAAAGACTCAAAATAATTCAAAACTCAAGAAAACACAAACTAAATTTATTTCTAACAAACCTAACACTTTAAAATAAATGGGGGATTGATTTTTGATGAAAAGTAAATTAAACTTAAATAAATTACAGAATTGACAAAAACATGAAATTAAGGTAAATGGATGGACGACGGACTGGCTAGAGGATTATTCTCCACACATGACACATATGCAACCTAAATTGATTTTCAGTTGTTCTTTCAATAAATTGTAAATTCCCAACGCCCCAAATTAATTAGGTCCGCTTAAATTAATTCTCAGATTTTCCACAAGTTATTGGGTTGGATGATTGCATACGACAACCCAAAACATTTCCTACAAGTTCCCTACATGAATTGCATAATAGAGATACAAGCAAGAATCATTAAGTTTTATGAAAATCATAAGCATTGACGAGGCACTTGTTACTATGAATTGCATGAAACTTATGCCAAGAATTTACTTAACACGATTGTGGTCAACAACCTTTACTACTTGTGAATATAAGTTTATAACGATTAGGTGAAATTCACTTATATTCTAGCATCAAATTCATGCATGTAAATTAAGTATGCATCCTTAATCGACATACAAAAATAAGTTATCAATCAAGCAGTTAAGCAAATTAAATCACAACTCAGAAATCACAACTGAAGGTAATCAATTCAAATTACAAATATATCCATAGTTTTGAATTAACCTCTAGCCAAAGCAAATTAGTTACACATTATTAAAACAGAAATTAAAGTGAAAGTAAAACATAAGTTTGGAGGATTAAACCGAGAGAAAATTGCAGTGAAACTTTGCTGCTTCTGTTTCTGCGCTGACTGCCCAAACTTCATGCTGCCAAAGGCAGTACCTTCTAATTCCACGCTGACCTCAAGTTCCGCACTCGCAAGGCAGCTGTCCACTCCCCTCTGGCTTCTCCCCCGTGCTGACTGCCCTCGGTTCTGCCTGTCCTCCCAGCTGCCACATGTCCCTTCCAGCTGCCACATGTCCCTTCCAGCTGCCTCAAGGCAGCTGCTGCTTTCTGACCTCCTCGCTGCTCAAGGCAGCGTGCTACTTCCTGTTAGTCTCGTTTCTGTCTCCTGCTTCCAGTACTGACATGCGCCTCTGTCCTCTTCTCTCGCTCCTCCTTTCCTGCTGCTCGTGGCAGCTGTCCGTGCAGCCCCTGTTGCGTCCCCGCTTCTTCCTAGCTGCCAGGAAGGCCTTCCACGTCTGCCGCTGCCCAGTCCTCCCCCGAGGCTCACCTCGCGTCTCACCTGTCCTGCCTTCTCTCCTCTAATTCTTCCCGTACTGACCTGCTCCTCAGCTCGCTGCTCTTGATCCGTGCACCCTCTTCCGCAGCTGCCAGGAAGGCAGCTCTCTTATTATTCTCCACTTCCCTTGTCAGTCGTCCCTTTCTTTCCGTTTCCCTCCCCCCGTTTTCTGTGCTTCTATCTCCTCTTTTATTTATTCCTTTCCCACTAACAGCTCCCCACTATTTTCCGCACCCACTGGTGCTTTCTCCACTCCAAAGTTCACGCTGCACAAGCAGCTTTTCTATCCCTCGTTGGTGCTCCCCACGTTGCCCACTTCATTCTTCTCACGCTGCCAGCTCCCTTATCTTTCCTTTGTTTTTCTGCTGGCAACCTCACACACTTTCCTCCATTCACACTTTTATTTTCTATCTCCTCCCCACTAATAACTCCTCTTTTTATATTTTAATTCCCTATGCCGTGCTCTCCTTGGTCTCACCTTTATTTGTTTATTTCCTCATTATTTATTTCCCTTCTCATTAATTTTATTTCTTTTTGCTTTTCTTTCGCTACATTTTATCTGCCAAAATGTTTTCTTAAGTTAATAAAATAAGTGAGCAATGTAAAAATGACGAATTTATTACTTAAAATCACACTTGTGCTATTTTTATTTTCTTAGCTAGATAAATTCGATAAAACACAAAAACAAAGTAAATAGCACAAAAATATGAGGAAATAACTAAGAAAATACGAGAGAATTTGATGTAAAATATATATAAATATGAGCTTATCAAATACCCCCACACTTAGCTTTTGCTAGTCCTCGAGCAAAACAGAGAAAACAGAAAAAGTAATAACATGAAAATTATTAGCTTCCCCCTATGGGACCCTCATAGAACTTCATTCGAGAACACAAATCATCAAGAACCATAGCTAACACCAACAAGCAATTCAAGTTCATTTTCCTTACTCAAATATTAGCAGTAATCTTTGAATCATCCTTGAAGTGTAGTGTGTGAGATAGCCAAGTTAATGCAATTTCAAAATTTTTATTATCACCATATGCAAACTAGCGACCTTCTCACGGGATATGCACTCAATCACACATGTGTTTAGTCTTAATGTGTTTCTCTCAAAGAATCAAATGTGGAAAAGTTCTACCATAAGCTTGCATAAAGATCACTTCTCCACAGTTCATAATTGCAAAACTTAAATCAAGAGGACTTTTATTGGGATGTAATGAGGCTTAGGGATAAGGTTATTGAAACGAAAGAATAGGAAAAACACAAGTTCCAAGCTACATTGCAAGCAATTATTTTCTTTAGATTTATAAGAACTCAAGCTTTCCAGCTATTCTTCCAGTCACCTCCAACCACAAACTTAAACTGAGACTTTAAAAACTTTTTTATTTTCTTTGTATACAATTTTTTTTTTTCTTTTTCTTTTCTTCTTTTTTTTTTTTTTTTTTTTTAATACAAACATGAAATACCCCCACACTTATTCTTTTGCCAAACACCTTCAAAGTACTTCACAAACGTTTCTCATAAGACAATCTTGCATTGCTCGCTTTGAAGGGTAAGGAAAAATATTTATTTCAGGCATAAGGGTAGACATATCTGGTGATAAGAAATAAAAGGTTCACATATACGGCACAAATTGGCAATCTAATGATATCATTTTTCTTTGGGAAACAAGGTTATTTGGGCCATGGTGGTAAACCTAATGCCTCTATCATTTTCAAGTTCATGCAATCAATGACGAAAAAATTTCGAAAGATCGTTATGCAAGTTCTAGAGAAGTATCTCACATAAGTTCATCACACATGAAAAAATAGGAGTGGTATGAAAAATGCACACACTTTCAATAGGCCTCAAAAACTCACATAGGATGTATATGGTCACTAAATTCACATATGGATCTTTAAATCACTGCTAGTTTCACATCAACAGGGCTATGTGCGTTTAGTTTTTCAAAGATGATCAAATATGTACAAACTAATACGAGAATTAGGAATTTCACACAACACATGTTAACTAAGTTCTTGATCATCATGGTTCAAATTTTATCCAATTATATCATTGGGTCGGGAAACTAACAAAAAAACTAATTCAAAACAATAAGGAAAACAAGGAAATATTTTTGAATTTTTTTTAAATTTTCCGATTTTTTTTTTTTTTTTTTTTTGATAAAACAAAACTAATTAAGAAAACAAAGCAATAACAAGGAAACAAATGAAATCAGTTCAAAGTC